>CM051269.1:39760495-39930274 GCA_027921565.1 Artemia sinica | reverse complement strand
CTAACACCCATTAATTTAGATCTCCAAAATTGGAGAGCTCCATACTGATTAACGTCAAGAAACAATTGCAACAAATAGGAGAATTACAAGAAAACTAACCAAATGATATTTTATTTATACCCGTATTACTACCAAACTGATTAATAGATCATCTTATGAGCGTAAAATAATTCACCAGATACGTAAAGAGAACAAAGATCGATTATTAAGATATTATTTATTGATAAGTATATCGATTATATCGACATATTTAGATATTAGATTATTAGATGCGGAAATTCTTCTATAATCGCACCCCCCCCCCCAAAAAAAAAAAAAAACTGCATGACGTTCCTTTATTTTTCATATATCTCGAACTGTTTTTACTGCTTCCATAAATCCCCCACAACCAGAAATAAATCCTTCACATGCGCCAAACAGATGTACAAACATGCTCTCGTGATGGAATGTTAGTTGCACAAAAAATGCCCAATATAGCCACAACATTTAGCTTTTAAATTTCGATATATATATATATATATATATATATATATATATATAGATATATATATTAGATATATATATATATATATATATATATTAATATATATATATATATATATATATATATTGTAGATCAATGAAACGTTTTCGCAAAATTTTTAGTACAAATATAAATGCTGTTTATTTTTTGCAAATCTTTAAATTCAAATTTTTGTATAATTCGAGGTTAAATAACGAGATACGTTTTGGTGAGGGCTCCGAGATTTACACCCTGGTGTAAATCTCGATTGCCACTTTCCACCAATCTTGACGCACATTCACCATGCAATACCTATTCACCACGCGTGGCAACCATCCTTATACATTGTACCAATTTCTGAAAACGGGTAACCCCTTGAGCAGTTTTCTAATGTTTTTAATCTCTTGGAAAATCAATCAATACTAATCTTTTGAAGACCAATAGAAAAACTAATCCCCCACCAAGCACACAGGAGATGGGTCGAAGGTTCCCGTTATTGAATGCATGAAATCAGAGCAAAGCGACGTGGCGAGGCATTTCGAACAAAGAAAGGGAGAATTTCAGACGGAGGGGGATTTTTACAACAGATGTAAATTCGCTGATAAGAATGCAGACTCGCCCAGTAGACATAATAACAAAGGTCTGAATCTTTTCTCAACAGAACTGTTTACTGGTCGTTATGCGCTGGTATAGCAGCTGCTACAGGGTCGTAGAAAGTTGGAAAACATTCCCTGCAATGAACACACGTTTTTCAAAGTTATTGAGGTTTTCTTCAGTGTTGCCAAATGGTGCACAACTGCACTAGCCATTTAGGTACTTCTTTTTAGATGACTATACACTGATTTGGACAAATCATCTCATTTTTTCAAAGCAGTTTTTGGGCGCCTTCAATGCACCTTCACTCGAAAATGACACCTTCAGCGTCTATTCATTTTTATACCTACCAAGAATTTGGCAATACAAATTTAATGTTTTTCCATAGTCAAACTGTAAACTAAGAAGTTTCCTCTTAGTCCAAGAAAACTGAATTGTAAGGAACAATTATCAGAGGCGTGTTAATCGCGCTGAAAATTAACAAACTCAAGATTAACACTGAAAACACTTAGTAGGAAATCAAAAAAAGAATTTGACAACAACAAAAATATTGGCAGTCACGTCTACTTTTATCTAAGTTTGGAACGTAGTATTCCATTTTTTTTTTTCAATAGTCGTCCCAACAAAGCTGCATTATCAGCTACTCAAAAGAAACGTTTAAAATTCCCAAAGAATTTTTGTCCAACGATTTGAATTTTTAGCTAATACCTTATGTTCGGACAGCTGTAAATGTTTTAAGGCGGATTGCAAATAGTGATAATTAGACAAACACTTTAAGAACCAAGGAAGCAAAAGTGCCCCCCCCCCTACAGGATTTCCATCATGTGAGACAAAATCACTAGATTTCAGGGATTTTTTGGTTGATTTAGTGATTTTTTGTAATAAAATAACTACTAGAAATAGCGATAAATCACTAGGGGTGGCAACCCTGTCCGCCACCTTTACTTACCTTAGCTCTACTTATACCTCTTTTTTTTGGCTGTTTCAAAATTGTGTTTCCTTGCGGATTATATTATTTTTTGTTCTTTACTCCGCATTTATTGTTGCATTATTGAGGGTAACAAATAAACGTACTTCGGTACTTGTTTAGAATCTGGGCAACACGCGAGAAAGGCTACGTCGGAATCTCAAGATGCTATATGAAAACAGGTTTTTCACTGCCTATTGAGGTATTACTCATTCCGTGACAAAATTTAAACTTTAGATTTTTGGGGTTGAAGGGGCAAAAAAAAAGGTACCTAGATTAGGTTTATGTATTTAATATATGCTATGCTTTACCCCCCCCCCCTAATGTGCAAATATAAAGCCCAAATTTGTTTCTGAATCATTTTATTTTCATCCTATTTCGTTTTATTTCATTAGCATTAACGAAACTTCTCTTCTCGCATGTACTTCACACATGTAAAGAACATGGCTAGTGTCAAGTTTCGCGTGCCTAGCTTAAATACTGACATAAAACCTTACCAAATAGTTAGTTTATTGAGCTGATTTTATAGCACTATAGTCTCATTCACAATGATTTTACAAATAAATGATATTTAACTAGCCCTAACTTGAGCCAATTATATTTTTCCACAGGATTTTCTGATTGGTCGAAAAATTTTCATTGGGCTCAAATTAGAACTAGCTAAACCTCGATATTAGAAAATCTCCATTGTGAGTAGACCTTTTGTAACCTGGACACACAAACTAGGGTACAACTCGAAAATAAAATATAATAGCACCGATGCTTCAGAAGGGAAACATCGCCTTAACTGCAGATAACGATTTTATGGACAAGGGATCGCAGTTTGTGCGAAAAAAAAACAATAAATAAAATAAGAAATAAAATAAGAAATAAATAGAAATACTTATTTCTTATTTAAATAAATAAGAAACCTCTTATTTAAATAAAATAAGAATAAAATAAGAAATAAAATACGAAACCCTCTTTTAAATAAAATAAGAAACCTCTTATTTATCAACTAGTTGATGTAAAGAAAGCAATTAACAGTATTAATCAATAATTAATGAGACAATTGGGCTCTCGTTCAAAATAACGGCACAATTTTATTTACTGGGACAAAAGATGCCACTTCGTTACGCTCTTTTTTCTCTGGTGGGGGGGGGGGGGGTCATGACAATGAAAAGTTGAGAAACGACAGCTTACAAATTTAAATAAGAATGACAATAATGAGACTCTTGGTCCATCTTAGCTGTCAAACCAATACTACCATATTGTACGGTAAAAATATGGTAAACCAATATACAATATTACCAATATTGAGGACTCTTGGTCCATCTTAGCTGTCAAATCTAAAATTATAATAAAACTCAACCTGAATTAAATTCATCATAAAATCATGCCTCAACTTTCTTAAAACAAACAGGGCTAAAACAGTAGAAAAAACGAATATTCACGTTGCCAGGACACAGATACCGTAGTCTAGGAAGAATTCCACAAAAAAAAAATCATTTACATTTTTCAATTTCTTTCATTTCCGCTTTAAATTAGCATTTTCCTTGCAAAATGCAAGCAGAGACAAGACATTAATTGAAACACTGAAATAAAAAACCTGGAATAGTAGGTCGCATTTAATCTAGTGTTTTATTTTCTAAGAAATCCACAAAGATGCAATATATTTACACAAAATGCTCATCCCGTTCTCAGCACCCCCCCCCCCCCCCCATAAACTTTATAAAATAAATAGCAGTTTTTTTTTTTTTTCCGTTGTCAAAAAATTGTTTGAATGACCTATATATTGCCTCAGACGATCGACTCCTATTATCGCGAAGGAAGGTTATTCCCACTCCTAATTTCTTTATATATATTTATATTTTCATATTTATTTATACCTATGTTTCATAACCTATTTTTTTTTTTGGTACTTGTTAAGAATCCAGAAAATACGCGAAAAATTGTATTGCGGATCAGATAGGCATTACCGGGTACTTATATGAGACGCTGTATAAATAAAGGGTTTCTCACTCCGGGAAATATGTTTTTAAACTTTAGTTTTTTGAGGTTAAGGGGGACTAAAAGCACCTAGGTTGAGTTAGGTTACGTATTTAATATATGCTATGGCTTTACCACCACCACCCCCCTAATGTGCAAATGTATAGCCCAAATTTGTTTCTGAACTATTATATTTTTATTATATTTTATTTCATTAGCATTAACAAAACTTCAGTTCTCGCGTATTTTCTGGATTCTTAACAAGTACCCAATTTGTATATAGTCATGCCCTATATTAAGCTTATATACCTACGATAGATCTTTAGAAGTTTAGATGATCTATAAATTAATAAAATGCATGTTAGGCTGGATTTTTCAAAATTTTTTTGCTGATCCTTCTGGAAGTAGAAGAAATTCCTAACCTCCATAAATAAGAACTGAACCTACAAGAAAGGGCATCGATCTTAATCAAGGGAAAAAAAATGGTTTTGTCAGCTGGAACAAAGAGAGAGAGATTATCATCCTACACTTTGGTGTTGGAAGTCTGGTTTAATACAAATGGGAGCCAACTTTCTGAAATCGAGAACACCATGAACTGTGGGTAGTACCATGTGATCGGGAGTTGTATCGTGTGGTAGAACTGTGGGTACAATCCCATTATCCGGGCCTCTCGGGTTATCACTATAGACTAGGCAATGATAAAACCCGTTTTTGACGTCTTAACTGTTATACAGCAGGCAATGATAGCAAGGTTTTCACTGCGTATACGATATTAAACTGTGTTTTTTTTTTGGGATTTAGGGGGCAGGGTACCTAGGTTAGGTTACGTATTTAATGTATACAATGATTTACCCCCCCCCCTACTGTGCAAATATATATCGCCCAAATTTATTTCTAAACTATTATATATTCATCCTATTTCATTTTATTTCATTAGCATTAACCAAACTTGACTTTTTAGAGGCCCGGATAATGGGATAGTACCGAACTGTGTGGTACACGTGACCTAGATGTACACCAGGTGACAAAAAGCGGGTAGCCCCTCGGATTAATTCCATTGTTTGTTTTCGTGTATGTTAATCATTACTTTTTTGCCAATCACATAAGGTCCTTGTGCTTACTCCTTAGGCGCATGTCAGAGAACGCTCCTAGGCGCATGTCAGAACGCTCCTTGTTTGCTGTTGTTTTTACCTATTCTTGCTACTTTCTACATTAAAGTTTGAGGGGGTGTCCCATTTGAGCGCTTTCCCATTTGAGCGCCACGGAATTTTGTTCCATTTGAGCGCCACGGAATTTTGTTCCCATTTGAGCGCCACGGAGTACCATTTGAGCGCCAAACCCAAAATTGTGATTTTGCGGTGGATGAAGCGTGGAACGAAATCACCAAAAATCGTGCCAAAAAACGGATAATTCAAATTAATATATTGGTAAAAAATACAAACAAAAACTGCTAATATCACACATCCGGCGAAATGTTATGTGCGACACCCAAGAGAAGCTCGTCTGCTGTTCGAGTTCCAGCCCTGTACTCCGTCGACAGCTTTTCGAGTCGTTCGTTCAGCCTTGCATACTTCTTGTTCGTCCGATGGATGACATGACCCTGGAGTAGCTGTGTCCTTGCAGAATCGACGACTGCTTGTTCTTCCTTCAGGAAAGAGAAACCGCCCGAGACATCCCTTCTTCATGCATCTCCAGCTCTTCTTTCTTCCTCCAGAAATCGGCTTATCGAATCTGTAGACGAAAAACCGTCGTGTTCTAGCAGTTGTTTATTCTTGGAGCTCTTCATTGTCAAACTGACTTATTAATACTAACCAGAAATATTGTTCCTGGCATCATTAAATACTTGTTATAAGAGGGTAAAAAAATATGCTCCCACACTAAATCCTATTGCATTTTGTGGGTAAACGGTTGTGCAATCGCTTACGCAATTAGGTCACCTGACCTAATTATCTGGCGCTCAAATGGGACACAACTGAACTAATTAAAATACGGCGCGCAAATAGGAAATTCCCATTTGCGCGCCATGGCGCTCAAATGGGAAAGCGCTCAAATGGGATACACCCAGTTTGAGCTAGTAAAAACAATGATTGTGGTTCTTTTGTATGGAATTTTAAAAGGAAGTTCAAATAGCAAAATGTTCTTGAGTCAAAAACATTACCATTTTGAGCCGTTAAATTTAAACTTTGTTTCTTCATGGGTGGAACGTAACAGAGTTTTTTAAATGCAACAAACTTAAGGGAAGGCACGTATAAAGGATATTTGGGACGGGGGGATAGGGGTGTGAATAAAAAAAAAAAGTACCCAGAAATTATAGAATATTGTAGGGTTTCAGGGGGGTGAGGCCCCACCCTACGTACGTCCCTCCGTCAGGGTATGTATCAATGTTTTGCGGAAAACTGTTTCAGCCGTCATATCGCCAAACGTTCAACTTACGTTTCTGGGATTGGCTCAAATTGCAGAGTACCGTACACAAAAACGTGAGAAATTCATTCTGCTACATCAATAAGTAATTCAAAATCAGTCAGTCGAATCATATCACTACGGAAGTTGATTTCCAACAAATGCTCGCCTGACATATTTGACCCGCAAAGTCACAGTTAAGCCCAAGAGAACGTCGAAACACTAACAAAAACCGGTAATCAGACACCATGTGTAATTGAGAAACCAATATAAAAAGCCGAATCATTGCACACAAGTGAACTGTGGGTAGAAATTACAATTTTACTCAACAAGTTTAAATCTGTTTGTGGGGTCTAGCATGGGATGAATCACGGTTACAGAATTTATCCAGACTATGAACGCCACGTTTCTGTATACGTTTTGTGTAAACGTCGTGTTTGTGTTCCCTCACAGCACACGTAGGTTCTTACATTTAACAGTGGAAAAAGTCGTTCAAACAGCGAAAAACGCGGTAAATTATATGAAAACGAAAGCTAGTTTCACTTAGAGCGGATTCTCGGTGCGACACAAAATGCTAATAGTATTAAATAATAATTAAATTTTTCATTCTAGGTAAGCGAACTAGCAGTTTGAAGATCAAAAATTAGCTTCGTAATGAATTTTATAAACTAGGAAAGCCCCGGCTTTACCCTCGGAGAACCAGAGAATAGATTGTTCCAGTTTCACATTTAGGCTAATTCTTATTAAACACATATTAAATTGAAATTTCCACGTGAACGGACTCAAGATCACTAAAACCTTAACTTACTAATGTTTTCGAAACTAAGGTGCTAACGTGCCAAAATAAATACAGAAAAAAATCCGGCATTTTTCAAAAAAAAAACATGAGAGGATTTGTGAAAAAAAAAAGGAAAAAGCATTGAACCCTATTGTTGAATTTCCTCCTCTGCTGTGGCGGTGTTGGTCAGTCCGAAGGGTTACGCACTCTTAACACTTGGTAGATCAAAAGCACCACCAATTCCATCCCAGTGGGGACCACCACATCGTGCGTAGACCCTCCCATCCCTCAGCGTCACCTAACACCCACGTAGAAAACCCACCGCCCATGGCACGCTCCACATGATGTATATCATTTTTTGAAACTGGGGTAACCCCCAAGGTCAGTCCCATAGACCTTACCGTATGACCTAACCCAGGAGGGGCGGGAAAAAATACTTGTCAATGCTCCCATCCCTCTAAAGAACAAAACTTGGAACTAAAAATATTCCCTTTCAGAGAGAACCCTTTGTGTATACACTTATTTGCTGTATAAAAAAAAATAAGCGCAAGGGTATTAGAAAAGGTAATTGAAAATACAGTTCCTGTGAAATTTTCAAAACCAGTTACCAGCATGATTCGACCTAACAAATTCGTATGAATGTGAAACGCCTTATGTGCAGCCTTTCAAAGAACAGCAGACAATATATACATGAATAATCTAAAATAAAAAAACATTTTTTTTTAACTGGGTGTAAAAGAAGCGGTTTTTTATTAAATAATAAATAGAATGTTGATTTGAATACGAGGAATATGTAACAAAATATATAAAAAAGAGAATAGTAGCAGCTCTCATTATGCGACCGTATACGACTCGATCCAGACACAGAAAAAGTGGAAGTACTTACTTTTCCCTTTTACGGATAATTTAAGTCTAAATTCTAACAGGTTTTTTCCTTTTAGCTATAACCAGTTAATCTAAGTTTGCAATTGTAAAGCGTGGACAGAGACAACATTTTTGCGCGTTTTTTGTCGTAATTTAATTCTTATTCAGAGCCAAAACTAGGAAGAATATATTTCAGAAGGCTGTAGGGGAGTAGAAACTCGAAAGCACAAGAATTGCAAAATTATAAATGAACATGAACATGATGAATGCAGAACAAAAAAAAAAAAAGATAAACAAAGATGAGCACAGATGAAGATGAACATGAGGTAATCCACCAGTCACATAGTTGAAAACCTTCAAAATGAAGGCAAGTAAAAACAAATTGCATTAGCCAACAAACTATAGAGAAAATTGTCTCACCCCTACCCAACATTGTATTTTCAACAGCAGTTTTGCTCCTACCTTACCTTTGTAGCCATACCTATAAAGAATAAAAAGGAGTGATGTCAATGCGGCCCCCTCCATCAGTTTTCAGTTGAAAACGATACATCGATAAGTCTAAAATCAAATCAATCAAGGCCAAACTCATAAGGGGTGTAGGTTCGAGTCCTCCTTTGAGGATATACAAAACTATATAAAGAATACATATTTGTGGAGAATAACTAAAAAAGACATTTATAGTAGACCAACCCAAATCAAAATTTATTCTGATGTCTGAAAACGATTCACAAGAAAGAATTTATTGACACATTAGCTTGGCCAAAAGATTTAAAAAAAAATGGACTTGATCTTATTTATTTCTTTGTCACTCCAAATTTGATTAACTTTCCGATTTTGGAGTTTTGATCCTAATCCACAACCTTGATTTTTGGCAATGCCTGAATCTAAATTCAAATCTTAGCATCAATTTGTTTTTGTCAATTTATTCCTTTCTTATGCAAAGCGTTAAATCACTTTTCAACGCAACAAAAAAAAAGTAAGTTTTTAGAATGTTGTTAAAAAAGATGCCGTCAATTGTGTTTTTATTCACCAGAGCAGATAACCTCTTCAGCTAATAACCGTTGAATTATGCATAGAAAATAGTAATTATTACAAAAACTTAACTGTTTAGTCGGGTGCTTCCTTTCGGCAGATAATCTGAATAATTAAGTGAAGCATAAAGAATAAAATTGAATTCATGCCAAAGAAATACCATTTAGAATTGCTATTTAAGTACAATTTATAGAAGGAATTCAAATGCTGAGAATTGATTATATTCTAATTTCCCTTGAGCGGTTAAAACTAAATGAAAGTCTAAAACACTATGATTCTTTGATAACTGGTTCATTTGGAACTACAAAAAAATCTGGGGTACGTTTAGATTAATAAAATTTAAATGATTACTTTCTGATTACGGGGAAAGTTAAATGTTCTTGAATGAATTCCGACTTAATAACGATAAATCAGAGAAATGTTGCAATTTAAAGTCATATAAACCATATGGCATGTGCCACGCACAGCGGATGTGTACCAAGGGGTCGTAACTCCAGGATTTTTCGGATAGTCGAGGCCATGGGCCTTAGACCAATTTGTTTCTCCAAATTATTGAACGAGAAACTGCCCCCTTGCCCCCCCCCCCCTCAAAAGACGCCCCTAATGTGTACCACACAGGGAAAAGAGGTGGAACATGGTGGAATTGCTTAATATGCGGCATGAGGTGTGGCGCAGTGGAAATTTGCCCAAGTATAAGCCGATGTGCCAGGCGTGACGGAATAAATGAAGCTTTGTGACGTAGACCAGGTGAAGAGGGGGTCGCCAAAACGTTTTAGCATTAACAAAAAAAAAACGTGCAACGTTCAAAGGTGGACAAACTTCGTTCAACTTCGAAAAAGGGCCGATCAGTTTCGTTCTGAACTTGGACCAACTTCGATCATGCGGGAGGGCATAAGCTACGAATAAAATTCTTCAGAAAATTTTTCTCATTGGATTATTTCCGCATTATAACCAAAAACGAGCAATACATCATTATCCACTTTCCTAAATTGTTTCTTTATGAAATTAATTAAAAACAATTTTTTCCACAAAATAAGTTTTTTTCAAAGAAAAGTAAAGAACTCCATTAAACCAAAATGAGCAAAAATAAAATCAAATAATCTACCAAGCGTAAAACTACCACAAGCCAGAATCGATAAATAAATGAAAACCAAAACGAACAGAAATTACAATAATTAACCGAGTCAAACTCAAAACGAGCGGAAATTAACAACCATATGGCTCAAAACCCCAATGCCTTCCCAAGGCCAGAACATAATTTGCACTACTGAAAAAAAATATAAATGTTTTTACTTTTATAACTTTAATAAATCAAATATTATTAACATTTTGATTAATAAATATCAGCAAATGTACATTAAACTGACAATGCATATTCATTTGTATTTTTTTTCAACAAATTGTAAATTATATTCTGGCCTTGGGAAGGCATCTGGCCGAAAGTTTGAACATAATACCCTCAGTCGTTCTTGGGATACTGCTGAGATACCTCATTACACAGAGCATTTGCATTAACACATTACAGCATTAACACAGTGCATTTTGATTTAAACCTTAAGGCAACATTTAGTTTTTAAAAACATAATGGGAAAACGGGGAGGGTGGGCAAGGGAGGGGGACTTTCGACCATTAAAAAGAGCATTAGCCCTTTCAATTTTCAATCGATTGAGCCCTTTTTGAGTTTCTAAGACAACCTTATATGCCCCCAGGGTATAAATTAGAACCCCTACCCTGAGGGCTGTGAGGGGCTTGTCATCCTCAAAGACCTAATTTCCAGAACTTTTAACTACGTCGAAGAAAATTGCTATCTCAAAACTTTGATTGCATGTATTTGGGGAAATGGTGGGCGTGAGAGGGGGGTCAGTTGCCCTCCAGTCAATTCCGACTATTAAAAAAGGCACTAGCCCTTTCAATTTCCAATCGAATGAGCCCTTTTTAAAGTTTCTACGACAACGCTTCTATAAAAACCCTTATATGCCCCAGGGCATAACTTATAACCCTTGCCCTGAGGGCTGTGAGGGGGTTGTCATCCTCAAAGACATAATTTCCGGATCTTTAAACTACGTCGAAACAAAATGGCTATCTCAAAATATTGATTGGATGTGTTTGGGGAAATAGTGGGCGTGAGAGGGGGTTACTTGCCCTCAATAACTTTGGACTATTAAAAAGGGCACTGTCCGTTTCAATTTCCAATCGAATGATTCCTTTTTGAAGTTTCTACGACAACGCTTTCTATAAAAAAAAATATATGACCCCAGGGCATAACTTACAACCCTTGCCTTGAGGGCTGTGGGGGGAGTGTCATCCTCAAAAACATAATTTCCGGACTTTTTAACTACGTCGAACACAATGGCTATCTCAAAAATTTTTTATTGGATATTTTGGGGAAATGGTGGGTGTGAGAGGTGTGTTAGTTATCATCCAATCACTTTCGACTATTAAAAAGGGCACAGGCCCTTCTAATTTCCAATCGAATGAGCCCTTTTTGAAGTTTCTACAATATAACTATCTATAAAACCTGATATGCCCGCAGGGCACAACTTATAACCCTTGCCCTGAGGGCTCTGAGGGGGTTATCATCCTCAAAGACCTAATTTCTACAACTTTTAAGTACGTTGAACAAAACGGCTATCTAAAAATTTGATTGGATGTGTTTGGGGAAAAGGTGGGCTTGCGAGGGGGGTTAGTTGCCCTCCGATCCCTTTTGATTATTAATAAAAGCTTTCAATAAAAACCTTATATGCCCCCCAGGACACAACTTACAACCCTTAACCTGAGGGCTGTGGGGAGAGTGTCATCCTCAAAGATATAACTTCCGGATCTTTCAACTACTCTGAACAAAATGGCTATCTCAAAATTTGGATTGGATGTGTTTGGATATTTGGTGGGCGTGGAAGGGGTGTTAGTTGGCTTCCAATCACTTTAGACAATTAAAAAGGGCACTAGCCATTTCAATTTCCAATAGAATGAGCCCTTTTGAAGTTTCTACGACAAAGCTTTCAATAAAAACCGTATGTGCCCCCAGGGCATAACTTACAAACCCTTGCCCTGAGAGGGGGGGGTGTCATCCTCAAAGACCTAATTTCGAGACCTTTTAACTACGTTGAACAAAATGGCTATCTAAAATTGTGATTGGATGTGTTTGGGGAAAAGGTGGGCTTGAGAGGGGGGTTAGTTGCCCTCCAATCACTTTTGACTATTAATAAAAAAAAGCTTTCAATAAAAACCTTATATGCCACCAGGACAGAACTTTTACCCTGAGGGCTGTGGGGGGAGTGTCATGCTCAAAGATATAATTTCCGGACCTTTCAACTACTCTGAACAAAATGGCTATCTCAAAATTTTGATTGGATGTGTTGGATAATTGGCTGGCGTGGAAGTGGTGTTAGTTGCCTTCCAATCACTTTCGACTATTAAAAAGGGCACTAGCCATTTCAATTTCCAATCAAATGAGCCCTTTTTGAAGTTTTTACGACAACGCTTTCTATAAAAACCTTATATGCCCCCCAGGGCATTACTTACATCCCTTGCTCTGAGGTCTGTGGGGGGGGGTGTCATCCTCAAACACCTAATTTCTAGAACTTTCAACTACGTTGGACAAAATGACTATCTCAAAATTTGTTGATTGGATATGTTTGGGGAAAAGGTGGGCGTGAGAGGGGGGTTAGTTGGCCTCCTATCACTCGACTATTAAAAAGGGCACTAGCCCTTTGAATTTTTCAATCGAATGAGCCTTTTTTGAAGTTTCCACGACAATAATTTCTATAAAAAATCTTAAATGCCCCCACGGCATAACTTACAACCCTTGCCCTGAGGGCTGTGAGGGAGTGTCCTCCTCAAAAACATAATTTCTATCTGGAAATCAACTATGCTGAACAAAATGGCTATCTCAAAATTTTGATTGAATGTGTTTGGGGAAATGGTAGGCGTGGAAGGAGTGTCAGTTGCCTTCCGGTCACTTTCGACTATTAAGAAGGGCACAAGCCACTCCAATTCCTAATCGAATGAGCCCTTTTCGAAGTTTCTACGACAACTCCTTCGATACGAAGTGCCCTGGTCTAAAGAAAAAAAAATAATACTTTGTGCCAATATCGTTCTTTACTTAGGCAGCGCTACTGCGCTGCCTAAGTAAATGCTTTCCGCTCAAAGTGGTGAAAAGTAAACAAAAAATTTGGACGATTAGGTAAAGCATATACTATACGTATTGACTGGAGGGGGAGGATAATTTGTATAAACAGAGAATATAAACGTCAAAACTATGGAAACCCTCTGATGAGTAAGACTGGGACCCTGACCCATCCCCTGCTTATGTTCCCAGGACAAGTTTTACATTGCGACAACTTGAAGTGATTCTACAACACGACATACCTGCACGGTGGGGCAGATTCCATCCATATTATTGTTATTTTTTTTAGCCTTCCCCGGGAAAATGTTTTTTTCTTTGCATTTCAGATACAAAATTTGCCCTTCTCTGTAAAAAAAAAATTCTGATGTCCTGTCCCTATAAAAATTTGGGATTATGCGCAAACCCAACTAAACTGCAACTGATTCTGCGCAAACCCAACTAAAGTGAAACTGATTCTGCGCAAACCCAATTACACTGAAACTGTTATAGATACCAGAAGGATAAGATTTCCTAAGTAACCTTTTCTTGAGGATAAAATGAAAAGGAAAAAAATAATTTTAATAGAAAGTCAAATTTTATTATCCAAAACTTCAAGAAAATTTAAAAGCCTCTTCAGAGAAAAATATTAGGTTTACTTGTAAATATGTAGCAAGGTTTACCCCACGGGGTCTTGGGCCTTTTCTTAAGTACGCACCCCTTTATCTTTACACCAGCACGTGACACCCTCAATGACAAAGACTACTGAAATAGTACTTCTCATAACATTATCATGTATCTGTATGGATATCATTTTTAAAATCATTCAAAAGGCCCTTTTCTTACATTTTTTGAAGGCGAATGTACCCCTTGTTTAGTCCCAACACACCTCCAGAGTGTATGCTTGGCATAGTTGATATGAGGCTTCAGTCAAATTGAAAATTATTACTGAATAATTGAATAAGGAAATTTTGATGGCTTCCTTTCTAAGATAGGATATATTCGATATGCGTTTACAATGGATAGAAACCTTGCATTAACATATATACAGGGTCTTCCATATATCTTTGCTTTAGCAGAAATGGAATTTATTGATTTCCATTCGATCATCGGCAAGTACGGGTGAGCATTAGAAGCACTAATGCTGGATTTTTAAACCACCAAAGCATATGAATCTAAAGAGAACATAATGTTCCCAAAATTTAAGGACGTACCCGACACTTTAAAGACGTAAAAGGCTAGTGAAAATAGCTATTTTGGTTTTGTTTTTTTGTTTTTTTTTTTTTTTTTTTTGGGGGGGGGGTAACCTTTTTTGGACTCAAAATTCCTTTTTACCATAGCCCGAGTAAAGCTCTGGTGCACGTTCTTTATCTGTACAAAAAACATTCTTTTGTGGACATGGCAATGAAGCGGGAAGTTTTGAAAAAGAAAAATATTTTTCGCTTTATTACTACCTGCCTTCATTCCCTTCTTTAAATAAAGTAACTTATGAAAAATATGTCTGGATTCTAGATATTTCTTGATGGTATAATTTTTTACTCTCATGAACGTATTGTTATTGTTTTCAAGCTTAGAGATATTACAAATAGAAAGTCTAACAGTATTTTCAGGAGAAAGTTATTTCTTACTATATAGTAAGAAATTATATAATATAATAATTATAGACTTAATTATTCATAATGCAATACAGAACTTAGTTGACTCAATATTTATCTTTGTTGGCAATAATTTGACCAAAAATATTGACTTTTGGATTGTTTCTTTTTTTAATGTGACACTGAAACTGTTAAAATTAACTTCTAAAAAAGCTGAAAAAAAAAAAAAACGACGTTAACTTATAATTTTGTGTGGCACTTGTAAAGAACCAAGATTTATGGAATGTAATTCCAAAGCCACTCCCATGCAAACAGTCATTTATGTGGAAAAGAGGGAAAATTCTAACAAAAAAATGAAAAAAGAAAACAAATTGTATGGAAAGTATTAGATACTAGGCCATAGGCAAACTCAAAAACAGAAATATCTGCGGGAAGAGGTGGGGGACACTAGTCCAGTCTCCTCAAACATACATACTTGACAGCAGATTTCCAACATTTTTCTTTGGAAGTGCCCTCTTGAGCCTTATGACAAGATTATGGAAACATCCACTAAGAATAGGTTGAAGATTTCCTATACAATAATGCTTGACATATTTATCGTAGTAGGTGATAGTATACCACTTAATTAACTTTTAAGTCAACAAGAAACAACATTGTCATGTTATCAAGCAATAGCAAGAAAATAAAAATACAAAATCAGAAATAAAACTTACCTGAGTAAGAGGATCCTTCATCACCAAAACGTCAAGAACAGTACCAAACTGGCTAAAATATTCCTTCAATTTTTCACCAGTTGTATGCCAACTGAGCCCCCCAACGAAAAGCTTATTTGGAGGGGGTCATTGGGTGAAGATCTTCCAGAGTCACCTGAATCATTATAGATGGACAGTTCTTGACACTCTTCTTGTTTAATAGCAGGTCTGCAAGATGGGGAAAAGAAATTTGAAAAGACAAACCAACAGAGATAATTTAAAGCATTAAATTGTATCAGTGATGACAGTAGTCAAGCATGATTCTGAAACTTGAGCGCTTCTACAAACTGAGGAGGTTTTAGGCACAGTTTATATAATTATCCAGTATGATCTTTCCCTATCTCACCCATTATAAAAACCCGGACCAAGGTGCGAGTGCTCCAGAGAACGTTTTTGCAGATAGAAACATAGGCGGCATCAGATCTTTTCACGGGTAGACAAGTCAGACTGTGATCTAATCGGAAAAAACAAGTGGAAACCCGCTATTACGAATAATGCACTTTGTTGGAAACAATCGGAAACAGACTAACCCGCTAATGCAGAAAGAAGTGGGAGGAGCTTTTTGTTCGCACCGAGAACGAAGACCAGAAATGATCTGCGATAAGCTTACTGGATAATTATATGAACTGTGGTTTTAGAAATGTTTTGGATACCGCTCTGGTTGACTGTATTTCAAACAGTAGGATGTGCGAAAAATGTGCTTTCTATCCTGCTTTCTAGGGCTATAATGTAAGAAAGGTTAAGAAGGCTAGGATACGTGTTGCGGTTGAAGGATGACTAGATACCAAATATCGTCTTTTTCAGCCATCCATCTAGGGTCAAGCGGAAAGCAGGTCGTAAGAGTGGGTGGTCAGAGGTGGTAAAAAGGATTTATAGAAAA
Organism: Artemia sinica; assembly: GCA_027921565.1. Lineage (NCBI taxonomy): Eukaryota > Metazoa > Arthropoda > Branchiopoda > Anostraca > Artemiidae > Artemia > Artemia sinica. Next base: position 39,913,840 of record CM051269.1, on the reverse strand, counting down.
ATTAAACTTCTTGGGAGGATGAAAAGAGGAAAACTGAAAAGATTGTGATAGAGGAGCATGCGCAGCTCTGTTGGCCTCATGCGGCTCGGTACTCCAGTGAGTTATTAGTAGTAGTAGTTTGGTATTTTTTCGTATAGCTTGTGACAAAATTGCGTTTCCTTTAGTAGGCGTAAGAGAAACGTAGAAACATGATTCGTTGAATTCTCCTACCGTTTTAATGTTTTATTTTGCTATCCTATTTCAATGTCCCCTCTCCCATCAATATAATTATTAAGTACATTAAAATTTCCAAGTTTTTTCCGATTTCTACCACGCTTTCATTTTTTATATCGTTTACCTGTTGTTTAAGTTAATAGTCCTTAAGCACAAGCCAAAAAGGGTAACAAATAACCTAACTCTTTTGTTCCTGTTGTATTTACCTGCTGTTGCTAAGTCAAATCTATAGCAAGTAAAAAGAACGCAAAACTTAAATGGCTCTTTTGTATGAAATATTAAGTAAAAATAACGAAAAGCGCTTGAGTAAAAACATTTTTTAATAGCAAACTGTTTTTTCTCTGTAGTCAAATGGTCATTGCAGAAAGCTTTGATGACAAATTTCTGAGCCTAACATACGACTTTTGAAATCTGAAAACTAAGGTCACTACAAGAAATGTAGAAAAGCTTCTTAAAGCCAGTATGATGAATCGTAATTTTCCTCAGTGTGCTATGTAGGTCAGGCTATGTAGGTTTAATGAGGTCAGGCGGGGTCCAAAGCCTAAATGGTTGTTATTAAGAAAATGGTGACAAAAATACAGATAGTAAAAGGACAGATATGTACGTCAGTGGGAATTTACGATTTTGTACTTCACCTCCTCCCCTGAAGATTCTTGAGGCTCAGAGACTAGGTGGGGGGTTTCAGATTTTTAAACCCCATGCGGAAGTTTTTATCCGACTCGTAAAAACATAAGCAAAATGGATATAAACAAGTTTTGATACGTTTTTTTTCGTACCCCTCCCTCAAAAACTGATACCTAAGTGACTCAGGGATTCTTTTAGTTTCCATATTCAGACCTTTTTTGAAATTGCCAACATTTCCCATTAGCAGAGTCACTATTACACGATTACCAAATTAAGAATTTCTTTAAATAAACAGAAGTCAAAAATTGTAGTTGTTCGAAGCAAATGGCGTAGATGCGCTTTTTATTGAATTAAATTTCCCGGTACTTTCCCATTACATGGGTATTTACAAGGAAATCAGTCACGAAAAACCAGTTTTTGACGGGTTAATTCAAGAGACGACTTAAAAGTAATGCAATCCATAGCGTGGTTTTCATTGCGTATACGATCCTTAAACTGTTGTTTTTGGGGGGTTAGGGGGGAAGGTACCTAGGTTAGGTTACGCATTTAATATATACAATGCTTTACCCCCACCCCCTTAATGTGCAAATATATAGCCCAAATTTGTTTATAAACTATTATATATTCATCCTATTTTATTTAATTTCATTAGCATTAACCAAACTTGACTTTTTAGAAATGCCCATATAATGGGAAAGTACCAATTTCCCCCACTGGTCAAGTTTTGATGGCTCAAACATGAGCATTGGGGAAGGGGTAGGGAAATTTTTCGCAAGCCCTATTATGAAATAATTGTAAAGAAACGGATGCTTGCATTTGTATTTGAATTAACTCTTTTCGATCTCGTAATGATCTCAATGCTTTATAGGAAAACTAAGATGTTCTCAGAGAGAATCAGTAAGACAATATAAATCAGAAGGATCCAAGTGACACAAACATTACCCTGTTTATTTTCCCCTTGAGAACAGCAATTTGCTCGAGACGATAAGGCTTTGATATATCTGTCTTCCATTTTTTTAATGAAATAACTACAAACGGATTGAACAATTTTAGTTGAACTCAAATAAAACAATCCGATTATATATAAGATTATGGTCAGTCGTTTGAAAAATAACATTAAGCAAGTAGTGCAAATTGAATACAAGCAATAAATCAAAATGATTTTTTACTTTTTTTGTCAATTCAAACATCATTATGAAAGAAAAATTGCCAGATGTTGAATTTAAGAGCAAGCAAAGTTTTCATTCACTAAACCGACTGCTTGGCAACAATTCCGAAACTTTTAATAAAAAAGGGGGCAGTACCTTACGTAAAACATGAAGTAGAAGTTAAAATACATCTTAGACTACAATTTTGCTTCTAGCAATTCGGCTATAGTAATTCAAAAGATGGTATGTAAAAGATAATAAATTAAAAAAAAAAAAGATTTGAGACACAAATATGGCTTAGGAATTCAAGTTAAAGCAATTTATCGACAATCTATTTAATAGAGTACTTATTCAAATATCCCTTTGAAAAAGAGTCAATTAATTTAGTATTAGCGCAACCGCACAACCGCATTACGGATACCTAAATAATCATTTTACGAGCCTAAGCGTAGGCTGGTCGTCTCAAAGACAAAAGGCCCCTCAGCGAATTTTCCCAGTATCACAGGGAACTCCAAAAGCAGTCAAATTACTCAAATGATATTTCCATAAATTTTGGTAAAATTGATAGGGGATCTATAACGTGTCGATAGTTCGAAAAGCTAACGAAAGGCTAATTTAAAAGAAAGAAATATATAGTCTTTTATTAATTGATAAGCAAACTGCTGTGTATTCAATGTACCTACAGCACAAATAATATATCCCCTTTGTCAGCAAGGTTTTCAATCAAAGCGGGTAGCACCACAGGGAACTCTCAATATTCTCAAATTGTTCAGGTGATATTTCCTTTTAGCTGATTTTCAACGTTTTCCAAGCAGTTGTTCTAAGACATATTTAGGGACCAGCCTTTCCTGAATTTTAAAAAGAAAACTGCTCCGTTTAACAGATAAAACAAAATTCAGACTTTCTCATGACGTAAGTTTGATAAAAACCCGAATGCCTGTATCTCTGGCACAAAAAGGGGAAGTTACTGGTTTTTCTAGAATTCTTGGGAAGGCGGCTGTCTGCTTTTAGTTTTATGTCGTTTACTCAGATAGCTCATTCAAGGTCTACAAGTTATGGCAGGACCGCCGAGTCAATTATAAAAAAAAACTAAAAAAAAAACTTAAAAAATTTATAATGGATGAGATAGTGATTCTTTAAGGCAGTGGTTCTCAAACTTATTTAGAAACTGCACCTCCTTTTACCAACAGAACATTTTAGATACCCCTTCTACCGGTACTAAGTAAACTATAGCTAACATATAAATAAAATTGTCAGTCCTAGAGTTAAAGGGTTGTTTTTTTTTTTTTTTTTTGGCTGGCCGTGTACCCCCTAAAAAAAATTTTGCGTACCCCTAAAGGGTACGCGTACCACAGTTTGAGAACCGCTGCTTTAAGGTATCAATCGCCTTAAATATGTGAAAAAAATATCCTACATCTGAAGGAAAATGAAACTTAAAAATAATCTCAGGAAAAAATAACTAAATAATACGCTTTATGCCACTGAAGTTTAGAAAAAAGTAACTTCTCCTTTACTGAACTTCAGTTTTAAAGTTCTGTTTCTCAGCTGTTTTCAAGTTTCATCCCAATTTTGCCATATATGGCCATTTTGACTTTTTATCTTTCATTAGAAAGAATTTTTTCCCGAGCTCGTTCTATTGATAAAGTCATAGCATCTAATGTTTCTCTTTTTATATTTAAGATGAGATTCCTAAGTAACACGTGACAACACAGAGCCATTGGAACATTTGCTTTACCAAAACCCCAATTCACAGTGAGAATAAATTAGAATGTTATTTAAGGGCTGGAGAGAAGTTTGCGTTTTTTTTTGCTTTGTGAATAGGTATTGATGTAACAGATTAACAATGTCAGACTGAGGGCAAGTTTTCGAAATACTATTTCTAAAACTTTTTTAAACACCAAGCACAAATAAGGAACTCAACGTGGCCGTTCGATCAGATGACGAGCCTTAGGTGCCCGGCTCGTTAAATTATTTTTTTCTGCCAGTCATGGACATTGAACAGTTTTGGAATGATTTTTAAACTGTGACTTTCTAAGCGTTATTTCTAATTGTGTGCATGAGCACCATCATTTCTTGGCTCTTACCATTTTTTGATTCAGAACGTCCACGAAAGTACAAATTTTACCATATATGTAACTACACATAACATATTTTATTAAACCTGTAACACTTAAAACGAAAATTTTACTCAAAACTTTAGGAAACTAAAACGGAAAAAGGTATAAATAAGTAAAAAAAATACAGCCGAACAAAATTTTCAGAGCAGGAAAAATTTTCGGCAACTAAACAAAATAATTGCAATTCTACTTCAATACTCAAGGCTGCGCTCAAGAGGAACCAGGGAATTACTCCCAGATCCTCCCACAAAAACGACATAAGAGATTATAAAATGATTTTCGCTTGTTTTAAATTGAATTCTCAAACCGCCGAAAAATCATACATTTTGGTAATTATTAAGGGGGGAGGTGTTTGGATTGGTCTCAGGGTTGAATGTTAATTACTTCAGTCATCATAGAGTTAAGAATTTTGTTGATGAAACTGACAATTATAGGAATGTATCATCCTACGTAAACAGACCCGGGGGGGGGGGGGGGGGGTTTAATGTAAATATTTTTTTTCGAAATGTTCATTGTACTTGGATTCAATTAATTACTTTTCAGTCACTGAGCATGCCACCTCCTCCCCCCGACACACACAGCTAAATGAACAATCCTAAGCTGAGAGTGCATGTAAATTTCAATTGACTGCTTGGTATTTTCGTCTTACAAAAACTGGAATTATGGAGGCCCACACTCCAAATATGAATTCCTGAGCACAGCCTTGTTAATACTACAGCATAGATCAATTAATTAATCTATTACTACGGTAATAGATTAATAATCTATTAATCAATAAATAATCTATTAATCAATTAATCAGTAATAATCAATTAATAATCTATTACTACGGTATTGTGTTATTACCACCATGGACTGATACAGCCGTATCGATGTTCAGCCTAATAGAAAATACTACCAATCTAAATATTCCAATTCGAGTCTACATAACGTGAGATGATATTTTCTACCTCTAACTTCTACTACCTATTAACCACACCTTATCGTTCTTTTGACCTTTATTTTCTTCCAATTTTCCAGGTTTATCCTTTGCTTGGCATCATGGGGGTTGCAATTACCGGAGTGGTCAGTTTTGCGTTGTACGCCCTCTTTACGAAAGATGATGTAGTGTGAGTATAAAACCTTGTAAATAATTAAATATATTAACACAAATTGAAAGAAACACTTTTTAATGCCCTGTTACAGAAATGACGAGTAGCATTAGAATTAATCAAATCCAGGAAAGTACTTTTTGCGAGACTGGTATCAAAGTAAAGGATCCAAATTAAATTGGTTGATTTCAGTTATTCATTCAGGGCGTCAATCCAGGAAAGGTAGAAGAGAATGGGAGGGGGGGGGGTTAAAATGTCTTCACAATCTAGGGGATGGACAATTTGTTGCTTTTTTCGAATTTTTAATGCAAATATATAAAAGGTGTTTTTCAATGAAAATATCAAAATATAGGAGGCAATACCCCTTCCCCCATTGGCGCCCCTGTAATCTTTCAGTAAATAATTATTTGGTCAATTTCTACAAGAAGTATGACCAAATTTGTTAAAGTTGACAAAAACAACAGGAAGAAGTTAAATGAATTTCCTTTACTCTTAACGTTAACGTAAGACAATCAAATATTCTCCTGGGATTACAATCATTGCTACAAAATCAGTCAGCGTTTCGAGCTTTATAAATGTTAGAAAATAAGATTGTGAGAATCGAAGAAAGACATCTTACGACAACAAAAGACCACTACAACAGACTAATTCTGCACTTTTTGAAAGTACTGAGTTTCTGGCGTGGCGGGACATTGCTATGTTGAGTGTACATGACTCGCTTCAATATTTGACACCCAATTAGTGCCACCCTTATGGGCCACTCATATGGCGTTAATAAAAAGTAACTGGTTATAAAGTTGTCCTGTAAACTATGCTGTGGGGCTCAAAAATAGATGGTACTTCGATAAAATCAACCCGGTTGACCAAAACAGAACTTAAGCTAAATTTTACAATGAGAAAAACGTGATTTAAAATACTTTAAAAGACTAAAATTATATATTAGCCTATTTAGTGCAAATGTATTGTAGCAACTAACTTTATTGTTAAACATACTTGGGGATTAAAAATATTTACGATTGAAAAACAATACCATAGATGTGCGCATTTTTTTTCGGAGGTGGCACATTTCGATGGGAGAATTCTCCAAAAAAAGTACATTTTGAGAAATTTGTATGAAAGTATGGAGAAAAACATAAAATCACAACAATTTAAAGGAGACCGTCCACACCTTACATATTACATATCCAGTACTTACGTATTATCCAGAACACACTCGAGAAGTTTGTTTTGTTTGATCAGAGTAAACCGGTCTTCTCATACAATGCAGGTATATTTTAATTAAATATTTGACATATAGAGGTGGTTAGGTTAGGTATTTAATTTAATACGTTCTGGGCTCCCTGCTTTCCATGATTCTTTGCTGAAGTTTCCATAATTTTGTTTCTAAAGAATTATATTTTCATCATTTTTTTTTGTATATTTCATTATAATTAACCTAACTTTACTTCTTGAGTGTGTTCTGGATAATACAAAACTACCGTTTGGCCTTTTAAATTCGTAAAAGCATGAATACAACAACGGCAACACCTTGACAATCAGACTCGAAAGAAAGATAAAAGAATTTGCACCGTCACTTTTTAACCTTTGATAAATTGATTATTGTATGCTAATGCTATCTCCGAGTTGCAAAAGATACACGTGGCTTCAAGGGTCCATGAGTGATGTCAAAAAGAAAAGAAAACGTGCATATCTTTTTCATTAGGTCCAATGAAAGGCCAAGTTTATTTATCCGGAGCTAGAAATTGTTGTGCAACGGTGTTGACGAAACCTTAGAAGAAACGTATGTATATCCGGAGGAGTATTTGGGCACCTGGCCCCTCCAAAATCCAGGGATTTTTCCTATGATTTATTATAAATCTTATATCCATCAATTTGTTTTTTTATTTACTTGGAATTCATGCCCGTCCAAATACATTCCTAGGCAAGGCCGTATCCAGGGGGGGGGGACCCGGTTTGACCCCCCCCCCCCCCGAAATTTTTCACCGAGTTGAAAATTAGTAAAACCTTAGTAAAAATTAGTAAAATTAGTCGAAAACCGAGTCAAAAATTAGTAACCCCCCCCCCCCGAACCAAAATCCTGGATCCGCTCGTTCCTAGGTAACTGCCCCTTCTACCCAAATTACTAAAACAGTCTTTCTTCGCTTCAAATGTAAGAGAAACAGAAAAAACGCAAAAAACTCGAACTGCATTTCGAGTTTTTAATTGTTATGGACGAGCAGTACTAGCTTCGAAGATAAGAAATAAAATTATATCAAATGCTCAAATTCCAGCTGTTTGTCCATCCAGAAAAAGGAGATATACAAACTTTGGGAAAAAAAAACCTATTGAGGCCAAATAAGAAGTAGGAACGCGAATTAAACCAATTGATGAGGCGTATTTCGCTTAACATTGTCAGTTATAAATATTCTTCAGACAAAAAGAATCACATAACATCTTTTGAATTGCCACGCCCAAAATGACTGCTTTCAAAAAATCTTGACTCAAACCGTCCTCCTTCAAACAACCACCAAATAACTTTCATGTAGAGATACTAAAAAGTTGATATCGAATTTAGTTTTTCGATTCCGAGGGAGCGACTAGTCTTGACTCTTGAGTGTCGACATAGACAACTGGCATGCGGAGGATTTGTTCCTACTGAACCTCAAAAACTAGTTATTCAACTTTCTCATTCGCTAATTATTTTTTTTTCTTTAAATTGTTCCAATCTACAGGTAAATAAGGCATGTCTTAAAAAAATCGCCATGTCAACAAAATAATTTAGATAATTAGACATATGTCGCTTCAGCCGTTATCTGAATAATGAAAGCGTAGCGTTTTAGCTTAGTTTTTATTTTGGGATAAATAAAAGAGAGTAAAAGCTGTCGAAGTGTGCTTGATCGATCAACCAATAATTTTCTGTCCCTTTTTCGAAGCCAATTCGATGTGAAACGGCGCCTCAGTTTAAATGGTGGGACAAGTCAAATAAAATCAATTTTAGATTTAATCTTATCTATTTTACCGTCGTCTACGCAGTATTTTAGGGGAAAAAGGGTTTTTAGAAGGTCAATAAGAGGAGAGGAAACAACCCATATCCAAGACTGTAGCCTATCTGCAAATAAAAGGGATTTCAGGTTCCATGTCGCCAGAACTGTTGGGAAAAAGTGGTACCTGAGACATTTATAAGGCCTGACATTGGTCTGCACATAACATTATTTCAACATAGTAAATATACTGCATGGATACCTTGCATAAAACAAATGTCTTAAAATCTAGAAAAATAATTACATTTTTCGATGAAGTCGGATATCTCCCCACGTATGTGTATTCACAGTACAATAAAAATTATAAAAGCAGCATTGAAGTACCGAGGACAGTGAAAATGACATGTAATTGTATGAATTGGTTAAGTGGAACCTTGCACAAACAAATACATCTTAAAAGCTAGAAAAGATCCAACTTTAAATGAAGGACCTCAGTATGCAGTTACGTAGTGTTTTATAGTAATGGGCACCAAATAAAAAAAAATAAGGTGCTTGTCAATTAGCTGGAACCCACGCGATATATTGTGTACGGAATATGTTTAAGAAACTAGCCAAACGGGTTTCTTTCAATAGAGAATTGGATTGCAAACCGTGGTTTGTCATTACGTTTACGATATTTAAACTTTTGTTTTTGGGGGTTTTAGGGGGGAGGGGAAAGGTACATAGATTAGGTTATGCATTTAATATATGCTGTGCTTTACCCCCCCCCCCATCCCCCTAATAGGCAAATATATAGCCAAATTTGTTTCTAAACTATTATATTTTCATCATATTTTGTTTTATTTCATTAGCATCAACCAAACTTGACTTCTTGTGTGGGTTCCAGCTAATTGACAAGTACCAAAAAAAAATAAAGAAAAAAAAACACGGATGATAAATCAGTAAAAGCTAAGCAAGATATACGAGATCAAATAGCTTAAGAAGCTGTATAGCCTTTTTTTGAAGGTTTAGTTGACATTATGTCAACATATTGTTATCGTTTGAACTTTTACGGGCGATAGGCGTTGACAAGTTTAAAACCAATTATTAAAATTTAATGGAAACTAATTATTTATATTTAATTGAACAAATTATTTAACATTATACAAATTTAATTTTTAGTCTAATGAGACACTTAGTAGTGAGTCAAACAAAAAATTTTTTTGAGAAAATCATGATTTTTAGGCATGAGAGAAAATATATTTTGAAGTCCTTGACACTTTAAAATCCAGTAAAAACAATTAGATTCTTCAATGGAGTTAGACCGCTACCTTTATACGTTCTTTTAAATAACCTAATAAAAATAATAACATACAGCTTTAATGATCTCACGAATAATCAAATAGGTTTTCTAGTTGATGTAGTACGAAAAGAAAAAGAAACTTCATCAATTAGTTACTTGCATTTATATTTATACGCAGTTAAGAATTATGAGTGCATTTAACTGAGTAAATGTCATGGTTAGTTTATATATAGTTTGCGGTAAGTAGTCACGTTGTCCTAAGTTTTCGCAAGACCATAGTATGGTTTATTATCTTCACAAATTATTTATATGCAAAGTAAAACTTTACTAAAAATAAACGAAATCGGTGGAAACGCTCGTAGAATTACGAGGATACCCACTGAAAAATCGCACACACCAACTGATGCACGTCATGAAGAAGCATGGGATGGCAAAACAAATAGCGCCCCGCGATGGGGTGGGGAGTTACAAACACCTCGCTAAAATATCACTAAATTCTAAATTTCTACATTTTATTCAGAAGATGTTAAACAAATCCCTATAAACGAGACTGTAAGTGATTTTGATCTTTAAGGTGGCAGCTTTTCTTTTAAACGTAGTTTGGTCTTTGTTAGCTAACTCTATAACACTCCTATGCGCACAATCTTCCACACATTTTTCAATTTTGAATATGTGGGATTTGGGGTGGGGGAATATATGGGGTAGGATGAGTGGGGGGGGGTGAAAACTCGAGTCCTTGTTAATATGACCTCAATTTAACTAGATACTAATCACTTTTTGCGAATGCCACAGCTTCAACAATCCAGTGGGGAAAACTCTACAGCTTTGCCAAAGAAACTCGCGGTATAACGATTATTAGTGTCTGATATTTATTTTCTAAAAGCCATGATTTCTAGCGACAATTTTAGTATTCATAAAAACTCAATTGCTTTAATGTTGGTTGAAATTAGCTTAAAATAGAATCCAAAGATTATAAAAATTCAAATTAGACTCCGTTTCGAGTTAAAAGCCTGCTTTTTGGTACCATTCAAAAAAAAAAAAAAAAATCACGGCAAAATTAACAGAAAAGCAGCGGAAGCGCAAGACAGAGTTGCTAGCTGGACATTATACCGGTCAAAATGATATATTTTTATTTATTATTGTAGCCCCTAATAAGACATACATACCCTTTGGAATGCCGCTTCATTATATTCAAGCAATAAGACACTTCAAATTCGTTATGTGTAGGCTACTGATGAGCCCTCGAAACTGAAATGTGTGTGAATGATTGACGAAACCGTAAGAAATCCAGGAAGCCATTGCAGTAAACAACAAAAATACGATGTCCCCGCCAACGGAAAAGGTTTTCCCTCTGACATGTGACATTTGTAATTAACGTCCTCTTAAATCAAATGTCATTAAGATTCAAAGGTGTTTCTGGCTCATCCCCACTTTGCCACAACTGCGCCACTATTCTTTTCCCTTCCCAGGGAAATCACAACAAAATAGTGGCCTAAAAATGCATCTAAGGTTTTGGCATCTTCTCCATACCCCCATCTCTAAACGTTTGACCTATGCATATCTACGCGTAATTAACCAGCACTTTCATTCTTATGGATATTTTTCAGAGTTTCAAGGAACTAGCTCATTATTTCTAAGGGTTCAAATGTTAACCCCCCCCCCAAGCTCTCGAGCCTTCCAATTTTCCCCATATTTTTTTTGGTACTTGTCGGTTATTGGAAACACACCAAAAAGTGAAGTTAGGTTAACAAAAAAAAATGAAATAATATTTTAGAAACAAAATTATGGAGATCTAACCCCCACCCCTAATGTACAAATATATGACCTAAATTATTCAAGTCCAATGTATTCTTTCAAAGTCCAATGCATTGTATCACCATCACTTGTTTTTGTAGCTATGAAACCGGTTTTCTCAGATGTAACCTAAGCGTAATTCACTAATGCGTTTCTAATAGCCGACAAGTACTTTTTTTTATATATTCCATAATTCTCTAGTTTGCTTTTCTTAAATTTACCATCACCACCACCCCTCTCTTTTGCTTTTTGCACCATTTTTCTCTTTTGCACCACCCCTATAATTAGCAGTATGATCATTCTCTATCTCACCCATTATAAAAACCCGGACCGGGGTTAGCTTGTTTCTGCATTAGCTTTATTTCCGTTTTGGCAGATATAAACATAGGCGAAGTCAGATTAGCGGGAATGCAGGTTAGTCTGTTTCTGACTGTTTCCATCAAAGTGCATTGAAACAAACGGAAATAAAGCTAATGCAGAAACAAGCTAATGCAGAAATAAGGCAGAAATAAGTGGGAGGAGCTTTTTGTTCACGAAGACCAGAAATGATCTGCGATAAGCTTACTGGTATATTCTGTCTACTGTGGTATTGTCTAGCACAGCAACAGCAATTTAAGTCCTAAAATTTATTTATAACATTTTGACAGCATGCACCAAAATAATAATGAACCCTTAAACCACAATGTCAAAACGAGTTCTATCTTTAGGCACAATAGGGGAAGGAAGACACCTCTTGCCAAAACCCTAGATAACGTAAGTGCTTTTGAAAACATGCCTCCCAAATCACCTTCCTGGGAAACCACATAAATCGTTCTTTGTTTGAGGCATAGCATGCACAGGCACGAACAAAAAAAATTATCGGATGAGGACGGAGGTACTGCTTTGAAAAAGGCATCAAAAGTAGCCAAACTGTATAGACATTTACAACGTGATAGGAATCCTCATAAATACTGAGATTTTGAGGGAGCGAGCCAAAAGGCAACTCCCTTATGCGTGGTACCAACCTATGCTTACACAATCATTGTCAGTAATAAATAATAGGCCCGTTTTTTTAGCACTAAGATCTTACATCTTTCTGCAAAGATTATCGTTTTTCAACTCATCTTTGTTCTAAGATCTTACAGCTCACTGATGTTACCAAAAAGTGTGAAGACCGCCACTGTTTTGCCATATAGAACAATGATGAGAGAACTTTGATGATCTACTCATCATTGTTCTCAGACCGCTGATCAGAGCAGAATGATGAAAGACGTTTGCACAAAAACGACCAAAGATGTAACATCTTTGTCCAAAGATTTCACTTTTAAGCGTTTTATGACAAAAGATGTAAGATCTTAGCACATTGATGAGGGAAAAAACAGGCCTAATATAGGGTATACTTTCTAAACGAAGCACTGTAGTTAAAACACAAAAGGGGTTCTAACAGTTCAATACGGTATGTGAGACTAGACCGTGCATAAAACCACTCATGATAGAGAATCCCCTTCAGGTTTCGGTCAGGCCCAAAACAGATTACCCTATTTGGCCCCATCCTCCCTCCAACTGAGTCAAAATAAGGTCACAACTCCTTGTATTAGTTGTCAACATAGAGGCACAGAGGCTAAAACGATTAGAGGTAGGGGTCCGGTTACGATATGTTTTTCCCGGAAGGGGGTCAAAACGAGTATTTTTCAAAAAGTCCTTCGGCCCAAAAAACATGAAGGAGGAACTCCCTGGGCTACCAGAAGGGTTTTTATTCTCCATTTTGTCTAAGGAACCAAAAACTACATAAACGTACACGGGTCCAACTTCTAGAAAAGAATCAATCTTTAGGTCTTTTTTTTAAAGCAGTATTGTTGTACAATGGCAACAAGCGAAAAGGCACAAAGAAACCAGGACTTTGGCTATTTCATTTCATGGCTTAAAAGACTATTTACATTGTGGAAGCACCCAACCCTTTCCTTTATCTTAGGGGAAAGGAGTCAGAAACACGATAAGTGCGTTTTTAGGACCACAGTTGCCCAATTTCCTAGGGAAGCCTTCATACCAATTTTTGGAAAAAAGGGTGAAACAATAATGCTAAATTAAGAGGCTGCTTTGAAATCATTTGCAAAAAAGTTCCTGTTTTGGGTAGTTTTTACATTTCCGGGATCTTAATTATGCTGAATTATTCAATATAGGTATTAGCCCCTTTTTCCTAGACCACAAAGGTAGCCTTTATATATCTAGTAAAAAGCTCTTCAGAGAAGCTATTTCAAACCTACGATACAATCTCGAAGCAATTTGTTATAAAAAATTATTAATTGAAATTCTTAAGTCCTATCCGGAAATTTACACTTGTGTTTAAAAACAAACGGGGGTATATTTTCGGAGCGTGCTAAATTCGGAACGAAAAGGGCAAATGATATGAAAATCACTAAAAATATATTTCCAATCATAAGACTTCTGGGGAATGTATAGCGCCCGTAGATGTGTAATCCCGCCAGGGCCGTATCCAGGATTTTTTTTTCGGGAGCGTTTTACACAAGAATTTTTTCAGGGTGCGGGTTACGCAAAAAAAAAAACGCATAAAAATTTATTTATCTTCATTTGTAGGCTAATACGTTTTAACGAGTCAGACGAACATTTCGGGGGGGGGGGGGGTTCAAACCCCCTACCACCCCCCTTCCCTGGATACGACCTTGAATCCCGCCTTCTGGTTATGCATTAGAACATTCTTCTGCCGGATAGATAATACTACTTGTTAAACGAATCTAGGCGCCTTTATTAAAGTTGTTTGCATTAAATCTATAACAAAAACTTAAAAAATCACAAACTAAAGACACGAAAAAATGTACTTAAGTCCCACTGATGGATCCAGGGTATAGGATTATGGGGTTGGCGGCAGAAATTGCAACACCTTTACAGTCTCGTATCCAGTGGTGTCAGACCCCCTAGATTTTGAAATATACATTTTTATTTTCATTGAAAACTACCTTTCTGGTATTCACTAAAAAATTATAAAAACGATAAGTTTCTCCCCCTAAAGTTTGAAAAAAAATTTTGCCCTCCCCTCTCTTCACCAAAATTTTCGTTAACTGACGTTACTACTCATGTCAACGTAAATATATAAAAATATACTGCACCAAAACAAGGGGATGATCTATCCCCCTAGACATGGGCGTCCATAAGCTGAATTTAGAGGGGGGCTTACCTGGTCTAATCGGCACTCCCAATGCTGTATAATAGAAATCTCAAAACAAAATATAAAATATAAGGCAGTATCATTCCGCCAGGAGAGGGATGGAGCCCTCCTCTACCCCCCCCCCATATATAGGCACCCATGCCCCTAGATCCTTCATTGGCCCTTCCCAGTTCTAGCCCTATTTCTACGCATAAAATACGTCATGGTCAACGACGTATATCGGTTGTTTATAGCATAGTTTAAATTCTGAAAATATCCATTCAATTTTAAAATTTCGCGCAATTTACGACTAAACATATTATTTACTATCTGTTCCTTCAAACCTTTTTCTGTTTGCAAAGGAGGACTTTATTTAGTTTCGAAGCAGTTAAAAATGCAGTTAGAACGTTTTTAAATACGCAGTAAACTTGTAGCTGACAAGATAAACGTTTGTATCAGTGACAGTGCTTCGGATTTTTTAAAATGTTCGTGGTAACAAACTGTAAGTAAGGAGCGACCCGGCTCAATAGTAGCCGAAACTCTAAAAAACGGAATTTCTATACCAATAGATACATCAAAAGAATTAGATTTTTTTGCTGATTTCAAATATATAAATTTCATCAAGTTTAGTCTAACAGCTTTTAATGAAACTAAGTTTGATCAAAATTTACGAGCCTGAGAAAATTTGGCTTATTTTCGAAAAAGAGGGAAAAAACCCCTAAAAGTCATAGAACTTTAATGAAAATCACACCATCAGATTAAGCGTATCAGAGAACCCTACTATAGAAGTTTCAAGCTCGTATCTGCAAATACGTGGAATTTCGTATTTTTGGCCAGAAGAAAGATCACGGATGCGTGTTTTTTTTTCAGGGGTGATCGTATCGATCCAGTAGTCCTAGAATATCGTGAGAGGGCTCATTCAAACGGAAATTAAAAGTTCTAGTGCCCTTTTTTAAGTGACCAAAATAATTGGGGGAGGCAACTTGGCCCCCTCCCATGCTCATTTTTTTCCTCCAAGTCACCCAATCAAAATTTCGAGATATTTATTTTGTTCAGCATAGTCGAAAATCTAATAAATATGTCCTTGAGGATGGCTTAATCCCCCAAAGTTCCCGGGGAAGGTCTGCAAGCTATGAACTTTGCCCATTGTTTACATATAGTATTGGTTAACGGTAAGTATAGAGACATTTTCAGAAAGTTTTTTTTTTCTGGTGGGGGGGGGGGGGTTTCTGGGGAGGATCTTTCCATGGAAGATTTTTCCTTGGGGCAAGGGACATTTCTATGAAGGGGCGCCGGATTTCCCAGCATTATTTAAAAAACTATCAGAAATTAAATAAAAAAAACAAGTTTTTTTCAATTGAATGTAAGGAGCAACATTAAAACTTAAAACGAACAGAAATTATTACGTATATGAGGAGGTTCGCCCCCTAGTCAATACCTCGCTCTTTACGCCAATTTTTTTTTTACTTTCAAAAAAGCTAGCTATTCTAATTAACCGGCCTTTGTGATTCAGGGGTTTGTGATTCAAATAAAATTCGAACTTTAACGTAGAGAGCGAACTCCCTAATATACGTAATAAAAACATACGAATATAGAAGTTTGTTACGTAAGTTAATTCGTAAGTTACGTCAAAACAAAATTTCGAGAAAGCCATTTAGCCAAAAAAAAGTAAAATTAATATACAAATTTCGTTCTAATTATTCATATACGGTGAGCCAAAATCAAAGCTGCATTAACTCAAAAACGTTCACAAATTAAATAAAAAAAAACAAAACAAGTTTGTTAACTGAAAGTAAGGAGCGACATTAAAACTTAAAACGAATAGAAATTGTTCCATCATGAAAAAGGCTGTCCCCTCCTCAACGCCTCGCTCTTTACGCTGAAGTTTGGCTCTGTCTCACAACTTTAATTTTAAAACAATAAAACACTTTAGCGTAAAGAGCGAGGCGTGAGGAGGGGACAGCCCCTTTCATATACGGAATAATTTCTGTTCGTTTTAAGTTGTAATGTCGCTCCTTACTTTCAGTTAAAAAAAACTTGTTTTTTTTTTTATTTAATACTTGAAGAGCGGACAAAATGCCAAGGAATTTTCTAGGTGAGTGGGAGAAGCGTTCAAAGCTGCAAAATTATTCAACACTTATTTTCGTTGTTTCAGAAGGGTCAAGCTCGTCACACATTGTAGATATACAAATCGTTTGGGAAAATGGAAAATTGATTAACTGTGTTCCTAAGTAGCATGAGACGATCCTTCTTGAGATTTCGAAGGAAAAGAGACAGAAACTATTTTCCTCGGAAAACATAATCACATAAGATTTACTTCAAAGGGCTCAAACGGTTGAGGGTTCTAGTGTTTGGATCTTCACATAGAAGTCACACCAAATGAATTAACAAATTAATTTCCAAAAATTCAAGAAGTGGCGCCTCGCTTTAGCATGCAATATGTTTGTGCCGCCATTTAGCTATAATCGACATTCAATCATTCAATATACGATCAAAATTAACTTAGAAATTAGTGTAACTAGAGACAAGACGCTAAATAAAAAAAAAAAAAATGAAAAAGATACACTGCTAATTCGCGATTTTTCTTTCATATCTTCGGATAATTATTATGGGGGGACAGAGACCCCCATAATGTGCTTTTTGCCGGTACTGGTGCATTATATGGTCACTTCCAAAAAGTCAAGTTTGGTTAATGCTAATAAAAAAAAATAAAACAGGATGAATATATATATATAATAGTTTAGAAACAAATTTGGGCCATATATTTGCACATTAGGGGGGGGGGTTAAAGCATAGCATATATTGAATACGTAACCCAACCTAACCTAGGTACCCCCCCCAAACCCCAAAAAAACAACAGTTTAAATATCGTAAACGCAATGAAAACTACTCTTTGCATTCCATTTCTCAATAGCGGTCTCTTAAAAATAACCCGTCTGGCGGGTTTCGTCTCTCATTAGTATATAAAAGCGACCATATAACGCAAAAGTACCCTTTTGCCAATGGAACATTGGTATTTTTTGCCATGCCAAGACCCATCCCCATCCAAAATCAATTGTGGCATCAATACCCTGTGCTAAGTGTAAAAATATATACATAAAAACAAATATATAAATATATAAAAATATATTAAAATTATTAACTCCTGTCTTGCATAAAAGTATTCAGTTCTTTATCTTTTTGCCTATATTTTCCGGAGGGTGAGGAGTCTAAAGCAGGACTACTCTTCCTACATGGTAGTAAACATATCTGTTTTTGTTTATGCCATTTCATTTCGTCTGTTTATTCTAGAGTGAACAAAAGTGCAAAGCTTTCACCCTGGCAAAGAGTTGACCTTGAGAACCCAAAACCAAACAAGGTACGTAGCTAACTTATTTAATTTCGTTCGGGCAGGGTTAAAAATTAAAATAACAATTGACCATATCCCAGTTCAGCACCGCCATGCATAAGTACTATTAGGTAGTGGGAACAGACGCGAAAGCCTCACACATTCTTCCCCATTGACCCTGCAGTAGCAAGGATCGAGACCCAGGCCCCGCATTAACAAACAGAGATCGGCACTTAGTGCGTTATATGGTCACTTTTATATATTTTACAAGGAAACCAGTCACGAAAAACCCGCCAGATGGGTTAATTGCAAGAGACCGCTATAGAGAAATGCAATGCAAAGCGTGGTTTCCATTGCGTTTACGATATTTAAACTGTTGTTTTTTGGGGGTTTAGGGGGGGGGGGGGGGGGGGTACCTAGTTTAGGTTAGGTTACGTATTTAATATATGCTATGCTTTACCCCCCCTCCCCTCACCCCTAATGTGCAAATATATAGCCCAAACTTGTTTATAAACTATTATATATTCGTCCTATTTTATTTTACTTCATTAGCATTAACCAAACTTGACTTTAGAAGTGACCATATAATGCACCAGTACCCAGAGATCAAATCCGTAATGCTACCACAGGTCCAGCGTTATTAAGCTTCCTAATTCTTGCCATCATCCACTGTTTAATGTTAACAAAATCAAAGTGGTTCATCCTGGCTAGGACATGACATTAAGTGTTGCCATACACCTCACGCAAGATAGCGCGGCCATTAAAGTGAAAATGCAGGTGATTATTCAGTAAAAGCAATCATTTAAACAATTACCTTGAAAACTATAATGACTAAACGACTCAATCCTCGAGCGCCTCGGTAAAGCACCCATAAGCTACAAATGCGCCCCATCAGGCAACAGTACACATACTTCATTTAAGCAAGAGAGTGAAAACCACTACTTTCCCTCAAACCATGTAAATATATTAATCATGATTCAATTGCAGGAATGCTCAAATTTGTATCCCTCCGAAACTCTCCCTCTCCCTTCTTGCACACAAAAAAAGTTCGAGGTAGTTAAGGAGTCATATAATGGATGAAAAAACCAGTCAATTTAACAACGTCAAATATACAATATATGTGTTAAAACTTGCCTTTATGAAAGGAGCCTTTCTCTAAGAAGAAATCAGCTTTCTCATTATTCGTTGAATTGTGCACATTATGACAAACTTCATAATTATGTATTACAGTGAAAAAGCGGAGGGGGGGATTTCACCAAACTAATCCCCCAGTGGCAGCGCTCTTAATGAGGTCAATAAGGTCACTTCTCTCCATTGGCGCCCATAAGCTGAATTTTAGGGGGAGGTGGGGGGCTTCGGCACTTCCAATGCTGTATAATAGAAATCTCAAAACAAAATATAAAATACAAGGCAGCATCATTCAGCCAGGGGGGCTGGAGCCCGCACCCACATTGGGCCCCCATACTTATTTCTGTCAAGACAACATGGAGCCCTTGTTTTAGCCCTTGATCTCAACATGGAGCCCTTATTTCTCTTTCTAAGTGGCTAAAAACTGTCAGGTTCATTTAATAGTTTTTCTAACTTTAATAATAGCAATGGATAACCCTAGGACAGGTACAATTTGCTACAAGGCCCATTTGAGATCTCCCAAGAACAAAGCCCAGGGAAGTTTTCTGCTTTTTCTCCGAAATGAAATTGACTGTATCCTTCTGATCTGTGATTTTCATAAAGACTGCGCCAGTGATTTATGTTAAAATATAAAATGAGATAAACGTGCCAATTCTTGGTTATCAAAAATCTATATTGTTAACTTAAAATATGAGGTAGACCCGACATAGTACAGTAAAACGAATTTAAGGGGGGGGGGGGAGTTGGATAGATTTTGTAAATGAATGAGGTAGAAACGACACAGTATAGTAAAATAAATTCAGGTTGTGGATGGGTGTTGAATAGACTTTTGTAAATGAATGAGGTAGAAAAACGACACAGTACAGCAAAATAAAGGTACTTGTGCATTATAACTAAACCAGCGCTATACACGAAAGAAGTCAAGTTTGGTTAATGCTAATGAAATAAAATAGGATGAATATATAATAGTTTAGAAACAAATTTGGGCTATATATTTGCACATTAGGGGGGGGGGGGGGGTAAGCATAGAATCTATTAAATACGTAACCTAGGTACCTCTCCCCTCCTAAACCCCAAAGAACAATCGTTTAAATATTGTTCACTCAATGAGAAACCAAGCTTTGCCATCAATTTATCTAGCAAATACCCGTTTGTCTGCTTTCCTGTCTGGTTTCCTTGTACAGTCTATAGCACTGGTTTAATTATAATGCGCAAGTACCAAAATTCAGGGAGGTGCTGGATAGACTTTTGTAAATGAATAAGGTAGAAACAAAACAGTACAGTAAAATAAATTCAAGGAGGTACTAGATAGATTCTGGAAGGGATTTGCTCCCTATGTGGAGATTTTAAGGTTGATATAAACCTTCACAACTGTTAAAAATGCGTTGCCAAGTTTAAATATCGGTTGATAAAATGCTAAAAAATTGATATACTTAAACCTCAAAAGATAGGAAAAAGTCCAGGCTGATAAATTTTGTGGTCAGATTTTGCTGTTAACCCAGGAGTCATGCTAAATTTTCATAAGGAAATTTTTAGAGTCGGATAAATAGGGAAAACTAGCAAGACTCTGGCTTCTACACTTTTTTGTAAAAATCCAGTTTAGGGGCTTCTAGCTATCACAGAAAGTAAATGATTTAGGTGAATGAAACTTTCATGAATGAATCCAGAGCCAAAAAGGTAACCTGAGAAGGTATTGCCAAGCTGCTATATATACCCTCTTCAGTACTTTCCCACTATATGGGCCTTTCTAAACAGTCAAGTTTGGTAATGAAATAAAATAAATATATAATAGTTTATAAACAAATTTGGGCTATATATTTGCACATTAGGGGGGTGGGGGATAAAGCATAGCATATATTAAAAACATAACCTAACCAAGGTACCTTCCCCTCCTAAACCCCAAAAAAACAGATTAAATATCGTATATGCAATGAAAACTACGCTATGGATTGCATTACTCTGTAGCCGTCTCTTGAATTAACCCGTCAAAAACGGTTTTTCGTGACTGGTTTCCTTGTAAAGGCCCATATAATGGGAAAGTAACCCCTCTTCTTACTTATAAGGGTTATAACATTGCATAAATGACAGGTCTATTACCCGTCTGTATTCTGAAAAACAACATTTAACGTTAAAGTTGAGTTTATATTTCCCATTGGCTTTGGTTTTGTAAATGCAATTCCTGTCATTTCAGAGGAATTTTTTAGGCCTTTTCAGTTTATTTTCCTAAACTTAAAAATGGATTTACAAATTTTTAAAGATTGTAAATTGAGATTGAGCAAAGGTATGAAACCCAAAACGTTTTTCTTGTGCCTCATTTGAGCAACATACCAAAAAAGCACTAAATAATTATAAAAAAGCCTATGACAATGTTGATGACAACATAAACATACAGTAACTGGAACATAATAACTGAAACATACAGTAGCATACTAAACTAACTGAAACATATCTGTTAATAATTTAAACATACCAAAAAGTCTATGACTAAACAATAGCACTACATATAGCACTAGAACAGTGCTATATAATAGTACTGAACATACCAAAAAGCACTAAATAATTATAAAAAAGCCTATGACAATGTTGATGACATAGCATAAACATACAGTAACTGGAACATAATAACTGAAACATACCAAAAAGGTATGTTTACTTTCTATTTCTATTTTTACTTGAATTATACACCAATTCAGGGTATATATTTGCAAATTAGGGGGTAGGGGTAAATTTTATTTCTTATGTAAATGAGAGGTAAGTTTAAACTTTACCCCATCCCCCCTAATGTGCAAATATATACACCCTGACTTGGTATAGGCCTATATAGGGGTGGGGGTAAAATTCATTTCCGAAAAAAAATGGTTATTATATTTGAAAAGAGCATAAAAAAGGCGGTAAAAATTCTACTTTAGCTACTTTTGCTATCTTGGAAAGGGGTTGGGTTAGGAAAATGAAACTTTCAGCATGAAACCAAAACTGACTTCTTGCGCGGGTACCAGCTAATACAACAGTACCCACAAAGGTCACATGATGAAAGAAAAAGTATAAGAACAAAACAAATCTAACAAAAATGAAAATGGAACACCACGCAGACCTCTCATTTTGAGCTTGCCTCTACTTGAGGGGAAAGTTCACAACAATTTTACCAGGGAGGGTTCAACTTGTTTTTTCATAGGTCACATCCTTTCCAGATTTTTTTTTACAGTAAAGCACTGAAATTAGAAAACAGGCTAAGCCTAAATATAAGTCTAGGCTACTTTCAATTCTCCACTCAATGCTCTTTCTGAAACATAGGCTAATAATCAATGCGGTCGCAATCCCTCCCCCCCCCCCCTTTAATGAGACCAAAAAAAAGGCCCTGGGTCATGCACAAAGGATTGCTGTTTTTTGATTGGCTTTATGAGCCACAACAATAATGGTAGCCTACAAAAGATAAAGGCGCAGAGGATAATGCCAAATCAACAAAATTGGGTAAATTTTTACCAAATAATATCATTGACTTACGAATAAAGTGAATATACCAATCGATGCCTTTTTTATGCTCTTTCCAAATATAATAATCATTTTTGTCGGAAATGAATTTTACCCCCGCCCCTAGGCCTATATACCAATTCAGGGTCTATATATTTGCACGAGGGAGGTGGGGGTAGATTTTATTTCTTATGTAAATGAGAGGTAAGTTTATACTTTCCCCCACCCCCCCCCCCCCTCCCCCTAATTTGCAAATATATACCCTGAATTGGTATATATAGGGGTGGGGGTAAAATTCATTTATGACAAAAATGATTAGCCTATCATATTTGCAAAGAGCATAAAAAAGGCATCGAGTGGTATGTTTACTTTATTCATAAGCCAATATGAATAACGAAAATTTACCGCCTAACCTATAAAGGGGATGGGGTAACCTATGCACTAGGCTGGGTCTATGCCTACTGTTAAAATAGGCCTAGGATACACAAACAAATCAGATCGCCACCCGGATATTTTCCCAGGGGGGAAAGCCTCCCCTTTATTGGTTTAGACACCCCCCCCCCCCCCCCCCTCTTTTAACTGGATTTAGGCCAAAATGGGATTATATTTCACTTTCTTATTTTTACACATTTTCGTTAGGCTACGATTTCTTAATTCCCAAGCGGGACACGGGGACACCCGCCCTTTCACCAGCATTTATGAAACAAAAATAGCATAGCTAAAAGGAAATAAACTTAGCCTAGTCTATTTTATCCAAAGAAAAAATGGCTTAGGCTATAATTGTAGCCTATTGTGCAATCGTTCATAGGCTGGTTTATGCCTACTAAAAACCGTTAAATAGATATTACTTACTGTATTTTATAAGTGGGTATATTATTATTTTGTAAAAGAAAATTCATTTCCATTTCTCTAACTTTAAATTCAGGTTTCATTTCCTTATCTTTCAACAATTAAATCACACAAATCAGACGTATTTTCTGAACAAGACTGAAAATCTATCGGGAATATCAAACCGTCCATCCGCTCGCTTGTTCCTGGAAGTGGGGTCAGAGCGGGGTGGTGAAAAAACATCTGCCCACCCTCAGGGTGGTTTCGAGAGGGGTTGGCATCGTGTCGCAATAATATAAAACTCTTCTCTTTTTTGGCATTAAAATTAATAAAAAATGCAGATTAAAACAGCTGTTAAAGAGAAATATGGCTACAGGCATCGGTGATAGTTACTAGGCTGTTTGTTATTTAATTTAGATAGGACGAATGGATAGAGATGCAAAGTAGGACAGCTCAAGCAGGGGCGTCATTCGTCAATTCATGTACATGTAGAGGGAGGAGGCAGGATTTATTTTTTTAAATAAAAGGGGGGAGTAATTTAGTTGTTTGTCAATTTTTCTAATGAAACTACTGAAAAAAAAACATTTTGCACTGAACCCCCCCCCCCCAAAAAAAAAAAAATTCCAAAATTGAGAGGAGCAATTCCCCCCCCCTGATTGACGCTCCTGCATTCAAGATCTCAATTATAGCTATTTTGAGGTGGGAGTAAAAGCCTCGAGAAAAATTTAAAGAGAAAATCAAAGTTTTTTTTATCAGAAAAGTCGTAATTCCCACATGATTACAAAAATTCGTGTTTGCACTTTTAGTCTTCCGGCTTTCATGCCTCGTTTGCCTTCGTTTTCGCCCCCCCCCCCTTCAATTTGATGTCTCTAAAACTTTCCTTTGACTTTCCGTGCGCTCATATATTTCTCCTGTTTTTGCGTCATTTCGAATCACAAAAATAATTATGTTTGCGCTTTTTAGTCTTAAGCTATATGCATGGCTCCCGTTCATTTCCAAGGTCTCTACCCCCCTTCCCCATTTACAGATCCTATTTCTTGGATATCTTTTTTATCTCTTTTGTGGTATTTTTAGCTGGTTTAGTCTATTTAGCGTCTATTTCGAACTGCCAACTCACCACAAATTGAACGATTGCAGAAGAGGAACATTGGTAGTTTTCCAACCCCTACAGGGATTTGGAGGGGCTAATGTTATAAAAAAAACTGTTCATTTACCGATATTCTAAAGATTTCATCATTACATTAGTTCAAGAGAGGCGTATAACTTCACTAAACAAACAATATTGTTTATTGTGAATTTAATATTAAAAAATACAATAACAAATTCACTAAAAAAACAAGAATATTATCAATGGTATTATACAGGTACGTACAGGGGCGTAGCTCCAGCATTTGTACTGGGAGGCAAGAGGAGTCTCCATCCGGCTAGGCAAGGGACATGGGCTTTATAACAATTTTTTCTCCAAATTATTGGGGGGCAACTGCCCCCCCCCCCCCCCCAAACGACGCCACTTAGTACGTATCCAGGACCCCGCCCACTGAAATAATAAATTGTTCCAAATGTTTGGAGTTTCTTATTCAAAATATCAGAAATACCAATTTTCAATCATTCACCTCCCCACCTCTTGAAAAAATCCTGTGTAGGTGCGTGGTATTATACTTTAGGAGAGAGTACCAGCATACTAAAAGAGGACGAGAGGAACATTGTGCACTATCCAGGAAGAGAATTTATCCCCCCTAATGCATTGGTGCCACTAGAGAGTGGTGATGGCTACTCTAGAAAAGAAAAGGGCAATTGAAAATCTATTAAAAGAGGAGTATGAAAATACACCATATAATTCCTTGTAAAAACAAACTTTTAGTTTGTCATGCCCTCCCCTGTGAAACATTCTTGACGGCACTCTTACCCTAATGTTTACTTAACCTTCCTAACAGTAAGACACTAAATGCGTCTTACTGTTTGCCTTTTTTTAGTTGACAATAATCCAAATTGCACCTAGTAGTAGACCCTAATAGTACTTAATTTATTTTAATTTCGGCGGGAACCAGACGATGAACTGTTCTGTCCGGCATTTATTGATTTTGGAATTACTTCCGACAGCCACTTCGATCTGTCGGCTGCAGTTTCCCCAAAGGTCTTCAACCAGTCCGTGTCCCATCACCAAACCATGCCTCCGCAAGCCTTCCCATGGTTCAAGTTCCTCTCCGAAGTTTTACCCCAGATGCTTCTTATGTCCTCCCGGCAGACATCTCCAGGAGAGGGCAGGCTCGTAGATGAGGACGTCCCGATAGATAGTGCCTTTGGGGTGCCTCGAGGCGCGGCCAAGGAGTTTGAGGCAACGCCTTTTGATGACAGAGACAGCTCTTGAGACTGGCCACAATGGCTTCTTACTTCGCTATTAGGAATTATAGACCATCTGTTGATTCGAAGTACATAACGAAGGCAGCAGTGATCGAAGCTGTCCGAAAATCTAGCCTCTTCTGTCTTTTTGCAAGCGTATAGTAGAAAAAACTCAAACGGATACTCTATAGACTATTATTTTTTTTTTCGAGATCTTACGTCTGGCCCAGGGCACTTTTCTTTAGCCTGGTGAAGACTCCCCATATCTTTAATATGTGGACAGAAATATTTATACAGCTCCACCATCTGGCGTTGCAATAAACCAAAGGTACTTGAATTTCTCGAAATTTTTGATTGGTTTGCCATCCAAGATGATTTGACTTGGCAGAATGGCTGAGGGCCATCAATTTACTCTTGGAGCTGCTTATATTAAGCCTAATGTGCTTTGAAACCTCATAGGCATATTCTGCAGCGTCCTGAAAACCGTCTACGGTCGTTTCCACTAAAGTAACATTATCTGAAAATCTAAGTCTGTCAAGGATTGAAGAAAAACCGTTCCAAATACAACTCCACTGAAATTTCTCAGGGCATTATTTATTGTCCAATCTATGGCATAATTGAATAATCTGTGTGATAGGGAACACCCTGTTTGACCCCAAATTCGATTGGAAACTTGGAAGTGTCGTTGCCTGTTATACAAACCAAGGTCTCGGTCACCATGTACCCACTTTGAAGTATGTTGATAAAGTCTTGTGGCGTCCCATCTTTAGCCATGACCGTCCATAGTTCCTCTCTGATTAGGGAGTTTAAAGTAGAAATGAAGTCAATGAAAGTGACGAGCAGTGGAAGATGATACCTGTTGTATTGTTATTGGATGAGCCAGATCGTGAGTATTCGTTTCGTGCAGCCCCTTCCTCTGTTAAAGCCTGCCTGTTCAGGAAGTTTAAGCTTGCCCAATGCGTCTTTCAATCTATTTAAGAGAATGACACAGAAGATTTTCATTGCATGGTCAATTAAGTTCCCTTTTTGTAGACTTACACAAACAGGCTGATTAGGCCTGTAATAATAGAGTTGTCGATGTCTTGTCAATATTACTAGGGATTTCATCCTCTCCTGGTGTCTTATTGCTCTTCATGCACACAACCGCTTTTAGTACTTTTGCAAGGGTTGGTGGGTCCAAATTGATAGGATAAGGATCCCTAGCAGCACCTGAGAATTCAGGCAGATCAAAGGGGCTTCGATGGGGCTCAGTAGCTCAGAGAAGTGCTCTCTCCAGCGTTGTAATTGTCTTTCTTCTAATTGAATTATTTCCCCGCAATTGTCTTTCAGCATCTAGGCTGTTGAAGGGGCTTTTTCCGTTGTTTCTGCTAGCAGTTTAAGCATTTTCCTTCTATTATGATTTTGGACACATGCTCTAGTTCATTTGCAAGGATTGACCAGTACTATTCTCTGTCCTGTTTCACTGATTGTTTAACTACTTTGTGGGCTACTGTCAAGCTTTTTTTTTTGCGCCATCGATGAAGGGCTGCTTCACTTCAGCTATTTCTACGGTGCGGGCAGAAATCCAGATTAAATTCTTCCGCTTTTGTGTGGCCGAAGCCTTCCTCAGCTGCATTTTGGGTAGATGTTTTTTATCTGTGCCTATTCTTGATCAACGTAGGACAATTGCTTCAGGACTTCGAATCGGTTGTTGAGCTTCAACTCAAACTCATCTTCGATTTCTGGACACAGAGTTTAGGAACATCAAAGCTTGTCTCTCTTTTCCACCACCTTTGCCTGCTTAGACGATGACGAACTTGATACATAAGTAGATAGCGATCGGATCCGTTTAAAAGACCCCGCATATGCTTTCAGTATACTCTGGCATCTAAGCGGAAGCTTCCCCATTACCCACTCACTAGGATGTGATCAATCTGAGCGGTGACCATCGTCCGAGTACTATGTAACAAGATGGAGGTTCCTGTGTTCAAAGAGGGTGTTAACAGCACAAAGTTTGTTATACTTGGCTAGCTCCATAAGCCTTTCTCCTTTAATACATATGTCGCAAATAGTGTGGCACCTAATTACTATGGCTGCATCAGGATCTGCTCTTCCAAACCGTGCGTCCCGATCTCTGGCAACGCATAGCATGTATCGCCTTGGTGCCTTGTCGACAGTTCTCAGGAGGCCGTAGTAGAAGGTTCTTTCAGTGTATCATTGCTGTCTCTTGTCGGAGCGTTGACGGCGAAGATCGTAATGTGTCTTATACGGCCCCTGAGTTTTATTGTCACGATGATGATACTGGCTCCCAGATCATCTTACAATTTCCAGTAAGAGTCACCACCCTGACTTGAACCCTGTCGGCTACCGTGAACGCCATAGTAATGTTATTCTGTAGCTGATATACAGTAATGTTTCAAGGGATTGACCACCGGTTCGCCAGACCTTTGGTGCCCCGCAGCGTTTACCATCCTACCTATCGGGCTAATCAATTGGTAACATGTTATACTGCTCCGCCGGTATGAGTTGCAGCTTAGGTCTCTCCTTCCAGCTCACTAGGGACGGTGCATGAATCCTCGCTCCGTGGTCTCAACCATAGCTTGAAAACACTCGTGTTCTTCAAAACCTGCTTCTCACCTAGACCAGGTATCTGAAACAGGGCCGTACCAACGGCGAGGGGGGAGGGGAAGTAGCTGTTTTTACTCCCTCTCACTCTGAAATGTTTTTCCGACTCACATATTGGTTGTGAAATGTAGGTTAAAAAAAAGCTATTTTTCTTAGGAAACAAAAAATATTTCTCCCACTCGTATATTGGTCTGACGAATGAATTTAAAAGTTAGGCTATTGTTAGACGAAATCCACGAAAGTTAAAAGCCCCTTTTCTTGATTCCTTTGGTAATTCCCCTCCTTCCAAATGAAATCCTAGATTTCGAGAGCCATAAAACTGCCCCCCCCTCCCCCCACTCCATGTGTTCCTATTTAATTTGGCTTATTTCTTCTTTCTATTGAATTTTCGCTAGTTTAAGCGACTTTAGGTGGGCATGACTTTATGCCCACCAGGTTTCTTTTGAATATACGAAAATGCTTATATATATAGTAATCTATTAAGCCTTTGAGAGAACCAACGTTTCTTCTAGAGAGTACCATCTTCTAAATTAATCTCCAAGAAAACTTTAGTAGCTAATTGTAAACTGTTTCCAACTTTTTTCCTGTCTCGAAAATGGCGACATCTGAAATTCAGGAGACAGAAGCTCCAATCAATAACTCGGCTTCAGAATCATTGCAGCTGTGCTAGGGTGAGGTGTCTCAAGGTAATCTTTAAGCCAAGCAATTGGGCCAGAATTTAATTTTGGCAACATAATTTCAAACAGGTGAAAGAACTCAAAATAAAAATAAGAATCTAAATTAAAACTTGTCGCTATTGTGTAACATAAATGTGTATGGTCCTGTCAATATTAAATGGCGGCAATCAATATGAATCAACTAATTGCTAGACTACCATCATAATCCCAAAAATAACGTGATAAGAATATTGACAGTATTATTTAGTGTTATCCTAAACGCCAAATATTTTAAAAGTCAGTGTAAATATAGAAAATTGAATGAAACAGTTCATGGTAACGAGCCTTAAGTGAGAATCGGCCAATAGTAACCGAAACGCTAAAAAACAGAATTTAGATAACAACAGATGTGTCAAAAGAGTTGTTTTTTTTTATGATGATTCCAAATATATAAAGTTCATTAAGTTTAATGTTATTCATTAAAAGCTGTGAGCCTGAGAAAAAAGGGAGAAACAAGCCCAAAAAGTCAAGCGATCTAAACTAAAATAACACCGTCAGATTCAGAATATCAGAGAACCCTACCGTAGAGGTTTTAAACTCCTATCTACAAAAATGTTGAATTTTGTATTTTTCGGCAGAAGAAAGATCACAGACGCATGTTTATTTGTTGTTGTTTTTTTTCCCAGGGGTGATCGTATCGAACTAATGGTCCTTGAAGATCAGGAGGTAGCTCATTCGAACGGATATCAAAAGTTCTTGTGCCTCTTTTAAGCAACTAAAAAGATCGGAGGACACCTAGCTCACGCTCACGCTCACTGTTCACATAGCTTCCACCCTCACTGTTTCCCCAAAGATCCGATCCAAATTTTAAGATTGTCATTTAATTCAACATAACTGAAAGGGCCAATAACTAAGCTTTTGGTGATGACATGATTCTTCATAGTCCCAGGGGAAAGAGCTGTAAGCTACACAATTTGCCCATATTGTTCACATATAGTATTTTTTTTATTGAGAAATATACAGAAATTTATCAATGGGTAGTTTTCTGCGAGGGGAGGGAGTATTTTACGCGGGCAGAATTTTCAGAGGGGCGGAAAGTTTCCGGGGTAATTTTCCAAGAGAAATGTTGGCAGGAGAGGGAATGAGATTTCCTAGCGTGATTCGAAATACAGCAGAAATTAAATTTTAAAAAAACGAGGTTTTTTTTCAAAAATGAAAGTAAGAAGCAACATTAAAA
This sequence comes from Artemia sinica, assembly GCA_027921565.1. NCBI lineage: Eukaryota > Metazoa > Arthropoda > Branchiopoda > Anostraca > Artemiidae > Artemia > Artemia sinica. Next base: position 39,883,880 of record CM051269.1, on the reverse strand, counting down.
CTAAAAAAGAACAGAAATTATCATGTATATGAGAATAATTTCTCAACCTCAATCCATTCCTAAAAATCCCTCTTTACGTTATAGTTTGACATTTTGTCCCGATTCTTTAGGAAAGACTACTCAAATACAAGGACTGTTAATTTTGAATGAGATGTATTTTCAAAGAGATTTAAGACTTTAGCATAAAGAGCAAGGGTTATGGAAGGGACAGCCCCCCTTATATACAGAATATTTTCTCTTCGTTTTAATTTTTCATTTTGGTCTTTACTTTCAGTTAAAAAAACTGTTTTTATTTAATTTTAAATGAGTTGACAATCTGAGTTCAGTGTTGCAACTAAGGCTGCGATTTAATTTTTGTTATTATTTAAACAACTGAAAGAACTCCAAATAAAAATGTGCACGGGTGTAGATTGAAACTTGTTACCATTGTATAATGAAAAGGTGCATTTTCTTTTCAAAATGAAATGACAACAGCGAATAGAAGTCAACAAGACTACCATCTAGACTACCATTATCACTACTACTAAAAAAACACTGCAGCAGGAAGACACACGAGGCCAATACAGCTACGCAAGTTCCTCCTCCATCCCATTATATTCCAACCTTCCCTCTTGACACCCTCCCAAGAAGTTCTAGTTTCCTTTCAATCCTTTCTTACTTCTTCCATATTCGGTGGGAAGTGGGAAAGTGGGATAGAACCACATTTTTCGTACACCTTACTGATTTCTGATACTATTGGCTGTTATTCTAGACGCAAAATAGTATCATTAATGGTCATGTGAATTTGGCCTTAGTAGAGCTAGCTAGGTCAAAATACCAATTTGGGTATAAAGTTGCTTACTTTGCATCTGAGTTCAGGATTGCAACTCTGGCTAGAATTTAGTTTGAGGAAAACACTTTGAAACAGGCGAAATAACTTAAAATGAAAACGTGGAAGGGTGTAAATTCAAGCTTCCCTTCGATATCAAATGATAACACCCAATTGGAGGACTCCAGTATTTTAAAACTAGCAACACCATTCTCAATAATAGCTGGAAGACAATATTGTCAACAATATTAACTATTATTCTAGACGCCAAATATTCTTGCCAATAATATTTAATGTAATGGATCATTCTCTAATATTCTCTGAATGAGGAGAGGTTGAAAGTAGTCTAACGCGTCTATACTGCAAAGGCTGGGGAAGGCGGTTGGAGAGTGATGACCCACCTGAACTATGTGCTTTACACACTTCGATTTTGGGTGTCTTTGTTTCAATATCGGCCTCATATTTGCAATCATCAAGCTCGTATTCGTTGTAATCAAGCCCAAAGAGGTAAAACTAATCTATATGTCTGAAGTGGATTAGGCCAGGAGAAAGCGCGGACCCAAGATTCCTACTTAGACCTCTCCAATTATGCTGTAAAAAATTGCGCGACTGATTACAGAGATGTGACGGCCAAAACAGGAATCTACCCAGGGGGGTTTCGGGGTAAAGTGATATTCTAAATTTTGTTGAATTTCTTGGCACTTTTTATCCAAATTATGAAAAAGATTTTTGTCATTATTCCCCCCCCCAAAAAAAAAATAGTTTTTAATGTTGAACCCCCCCCCCCCCCCCCAAAAAAAAAAAAAAAACATCCTGGATACATGCTAGTTCCGACGTCCTCCATATGTGAAACTTGCACTAACTTGTTTTTCTTAAAAATGTATGCAGCTCTTATTACTAACGTAAATTACTAACGTGATTAACGTATTACTAACGTAAATTAACGTCTTATATACTAACGTAAGTATTCCTCAACAAAGGATGAAATGGTTTATCTTGGCTTAAAATCCCCTCTACTCATACAATTGTCTTACCAGCTATTTCTTAACGGAAAAATCCTTCTGGTGTAAAAACGAGTAAAATTGTTGCTTATACGATTTTTTTATATACGCTATTGATATAATTGGGTAACTTCAAACTAAAATTCTGTAGAACTACTTTTTGTATAATCTGTTTTGATTTTGGATTGCCTATCCCATTCCTGTTTCCGTTTAATGACAAAAGCCAATTTCATGTCGCTTTTGTTTCTATGGGTTTACTGTCATCTTGATAAGAGTCTCTGAAGAAAACTGAAGATCAGCTAATGACGGCGAAGAGACTGTTAGGGTCCTTTAGGTTGCACCTTAGAAAAATGTCGTTGACCTTGGATGAAATTTCTAGGACTTTGTAACGCTGTGATTACATATATTTGCTAAGAACAAAAATTTGCACATATCCACAAAAATTGTTTTAGACATTGGTAGTTATCTACACACAAATTTATTTCAGGGGGAGAGGGGGAGCACGAAAAAAAGTAAATAAAAACAGGGGATTGACATTAAAAAACAGGGCTCAAATGTAGCTACTGAAAATGTAAGAAGTAAAACAGTTAAAACAAGGGTAGAAGTTCCCCCCCCCCGCTACTTACAGACCGTCAGTTGTAACGTTAGCTGTAGAAACCAGTTTTCGTGCAATTCTTTCATACTGAAAATACTGAAAATGTAAGAAGTAAATAAGTGTAAGAAGAAAATGTAAGAAGTAATAGCTACTGAAAATGTAAGAAGTAAAACAGTTAAAAGAAGGGTAGAAGCCCCCCCCCCCCCGCTGCTTACAGACCGTCAGTTGTAACGTTAGCTGTAGAAACCAGTTTTCGTGCAATTCTTTGATACTGAAAATACTGAAAATGTAAGAAGTAAATAAGTGTAAGAAGAAAATGTAAGAAGTAATAGCTACTGAAAATGTAAGAGGTAAAACAGTTAAAAGAAGGGTAGAAGCCCCCCCCCCCCGCGCTGCTTACAGCCCGTCAGTTGTAACGTTAGCTGTGGAAGCCAGTTTTCGTGCAATTCTTTGAATCCAAATAAGGTTCTAACTAGGATCCCAAAAAAGTGTTTTCAGATACTGCATTGGTACCTAAAATAAATCTTCATTAGCTGCACAACCGGCACTTACAAAAGGAGAGGCGCCTGAAATATTAAAATGTGACGTGATTTTTTGTTTTCATCTGTCTTCTTTTTGGAAGCTCCCACTGCACAAACGACTCCACCTACATGACAACAAGGGAGAATAAGCACTTGAAAAACATCTCTAAAATTACTTGTTGCTTAGGTATGGAAAATGTATAAGTATGTAAATGTTTCTATCAAATTTTCAAAAAGTTTGTTCTCCCAGGAGTTTATATTTCTAGATAGAAAAAAAAAATCAAATCAAAAGTAGGAATTGCTATGGAAAACAAGTTGGTGGACCATCACAACTGAGATGAGTGGTCAAAGCTTCTTGCCTAAAGAGTAGGAACGTCTGCAGGGCAGTTTCGGGTCTGGCCCCCTGAGATCCTAAATTCCCCGAATTTCTGGTCATATTTTAGTATACAACTTTAGTATACATAGTGGATCGAGATAGTGGAGTCTATTCATAGACACCCCTATGATGGAGCAAAAATGTGTTATTCGAAATCTAGGGGGAGGGGTGATTTCGTTGTTTTTCCAGCTTCCCGTGGAAAATAACCGAAAAGTTTGATTTTTCAAAATCAGCAGGGGGATCTGGAGAGAAGACAATTGAGGTCACTAGGTCCGCAGTCATTTGTCATAAAATGTTTAATGTCATTTGTCATAAAATTTTGTCATAAATGTCGTAAAATTTTGTCATAAATGTCATAAAATTTGTCATAAATGCTGCCTATCATTTGTCTGATAGGCAGCAGTTATTTGTCATAAAATAATTTCCGTTTAAAGTGTTAACTTATATTTCGTGGGAAAAAAAAAAACGAAACTGTTTACGACAATTTTTATTTAAGAGAAGTATGGAGAATCATTGTTATCTAGTATATAATCTAAAATGCTGTGCTTTTAAAACCTAGTATTCGGCTAGAAGTTTCCTTTCTTCTGATAAGCATTCTTTTTGGAAAAAAACACGAAAGTTGCTGAACGTCACGATATATTTCATGCTAGTGAATTCCTTGGACAAAATCGTTTGATTGTGTGAAGAAAGATAGAGTATGAACTCGAGAAAAAAGAAACACAGAACATGGGACTAGGTAATTCGATTGCCAAAAATGTGAATAACTCAAAACACTTACAATACCAGTTAAATATCTTAGCTAATCGTAGTTCCATTGAGTTAATCGCAATATTAAAAAAAAACTTTATGCTCAATTTAAAGGTTTGTTTAGGTTAAAGGCAAGGGGTTGCGTGCTTTGAAAATATTGCGTAAGTCAGATGACATACGCTGCATAATGGTAAAAGCGTGACATGCGTGCAGCTAAGTGTGCCATTTTTGGTGAGTGAATAAACTCGTGTAGCGTATTCGTCCTTACCTCAAGCCTGGTTATAATTCGAATTTGCCAATTCAGTTAAAGTCACTTTCAAACAATTTCTAAAAGATTGAATCATAGCAAGTTCCCCAACCATCTTTACGGTAGCACAATTAAAGGAAATTTGCCATTCATAGAAATAGAGCACAGGAGGTCTTCCAAGCTTTGAAATGCTTCATACAGTTTTTGTGCCGGAGTTGAACCCACCGGAGATACTGGAATGTCACCAGTTGTTCAGAACAGGAAGAATAAGCCATTATGATGAGACTTTGACAGCTTTCTTAAAATACCGAGGACAGTAAAAGCGGATGTGATTATTGGATTTGTTTAAATGAGAACTAACGCAACCGTATATCATATGTCATGATATATCATAGGCAGCGCAATAGCGCTGCCTAAGTAAAGATTGAGGTGGGCACAATGTATTATTTTTTTTTTTCTGACCAAGGCACTTCGTATAGAAGGAGTCGTCGTTAAAACTTCAAAAGGAGCTCATTCGATTGGAAATTGAAAGTTCTAGTGTCCTTGTGAAGAGTCAAAAGTGATTGGAGGACAACCAGCCCCCCCCCCCCTACGTCCATCGTTTCCGCAAACATACCCAATCAGAATTTTGAGAAAGACATTTTATTCGACATAGTTGAAAGGTCCAGTAATTGTGTCTTTGGGGATGTCAACTCCCCCCCCCCCACAAGGCAAGGGCTATAAGTTGTGCTAGTTACCCATTGTTAACATGTAAAGTTTCTATGGAGCAGATGATTGTATAAGCTTCGAAGGAAGCCCATTCGATTGGAAATTGGAAATTCTAGTGCCTTTTAAGAGTAAAAAGTGATAGGGGGTCAACTAGCCACCCTGTGCCCTCTTTTCGCCAAATACATCCGATTAAATTTTGAGATAACAATTTTGTTCAAAATTGTCCAAATATTATATAGCAATGCCTTCGGAGTTGACAAAACCCTCCAGAGCCAGGGGGCGAGGATCGGAGGGTATGCCCCAGGGGCATTTAAGAATTTTATGGAAGGGGTGGTCGTATAAACTTTAGAAGAGGTTTATTTGATTGGAAGTTGGAAGTTTTAGTTTCTTTTTTAAGAATCAAAAGCAATTGGAGGGTAACCAACCTCCTTCATATCCGGATAGCCATGGGGCAAAGGCTATATAATATTTTTTCTCTCCAAATTATTGGGGAGACGGCAACTGCCCCTTGCCCTCTCCCCTGAAATGACACCCCTAACGTGTATACGAGAGTTGTCAAAAGGGTGTTCCTCAGAAATGACTAAGTATATAAATTTCGAACTTTCAGGAAATGATAAGGGATATGGTACATTAACCAAAAAGGCAATATTTGGACGCTACAATTACTACTATTACTACTACTGCTACTAGTACTACCACTGCTACTACTACTACTACTACTACTACTACTACTACTACTACTACTACTACTACAGCTACTACTACAACTATTTGCACACTACTGAAGACGAGTTTCATTTCCACACTACTTAGGAGTTTCATTTATTTATTGATGGTGATTTGTGGTAGTTTTACGCCTGGAAGATTATTTGACTTTATTTCTGTTCATTTTTGGTTTAATGCAGCTCTTCACTTTTCTTTGAAAAACTTAGTATGTGAAAAAAAAATGTTAAATTCATTTTTAGAAACTCGAAAGAACCAGTGCTTCCGTTTTTAATCTAAATTGGGTCTAAATTGGGTTTTTCTTACCAAAAAGTTTGTATGGTCTTTCAACAAGAACGAAAATACGACTCGAACCGTGTTTGACTGATTTAATCGTTCAGGACCTTGTTGATGTAAAAACAAACGACTGATACGACTTTATAGTCAGTGATCCAAGGCTCGCTATCGTTCAAAAAAAGGGAAGGGGTGGCTCACATCAGCTGCAGTTGGTATGAGGGTGGATTCTAGGGTAATTGGGGGTGCTTACAACAAATATCGGGGTGCACAAGTTCGCACACGTGTAGAACATGGTCATTTTAGCCTATAAAGTCAAATTTGGCCTTTAACGACGTCATACCGCTCTTGAATTTTTTTACATGGTAAAATAAACCGAAAAATTTATACACTTGACATATTCTGAATTCTAAGAAAAAGTGCTTTCACCTGGTATTTTTAGTTTTTCCCCACAAATTTTATTTCTTTTGTTATCCCTATTTAATTTTGAAAACAAGGGTTTTTAATATACTTTTTCTTAGTTTCTTTGGTTTTTCTGAAATTTTTGCCTAGATAAGTATATTTTTTTATGCTTTATCTGAATTCTGCTCGTCATTACGAGTCAAACTTCTTGCCATTTTTCCAAAAAATATTAATTCTTTAGGAACTATTTATTTTTTCTAAATAGCGTCATAGCTTTCAGAAATTAGCCTATAATGACCAATTTTTTTTTTTTTTTTTTTTTTTTTTTTTTTTTTTTTTTTTTTTTTTAGCTGTTAAAAATTATGAAAACGAATCAAACTGCACATCATTTGAACCGTCCGAATGTCCTTTACATGTCGTTAATAAAAACAAAGTCGAGACTTGAATCTGCAAGAATATATAAGCGTTTGAACAAGAAAATCCCCCTCCCCAAAAAAAAAAGAACATTTTCTGAATAGTGGCGTTTTACTCTAAATATTTTCAAAACAACCTATAATTTTTATTTCACCAAACGATAGATCGCTCTTTTTTGAATCAAATAATTTATTTACATTCTATACAACTAATATTTTTAACCAGGAAAAAAGAAAAACAACAGATGCTTCGTTCGGCAATCGCATGCGCGAATTTGGTTTCCACAGCAATAAAAAAAAAGCCGAGCATCTTACATATCGGGCTTTAGTTGCATAAAGTACTTAGCCGTAAAAGGCCAATTTCCTTTTTATAGGCTAAAATCGTCAAGTTCTACATTAGTGCGAGCATGTGCCCCCCGATATTCGTTTTAAGCACACCTTAGGTTATCCCGGCATCCATACTCAAACCAACTGCGGCTGATGTGAGCCACCCCCTCTCTTTTTTGAACGTTAGCGAGCCATGGATCACTGACTATTGCATAAAGTACTGAAAACTACGACATAAAAGGAAAGGAGTTGGGATATTTATCTGATCAAGCTAAAGGTAAGGATTCCGGCAACAACGATTTTAGGGGGTGTCAGTTGTCTTGCGTGAGGCACACCATGTTGGTACAACTAGTTCTGAAGCATGTAAACAGATAGGAGATGCGTTTGACAGCATTGCTCCGCTTTTCTCGAAGCACAACGAGTCCAGATCTACCATAAGGAATCATAGCCTCTGGATCAACTATTTAGATCTTATCCGGACTAGGGATCACACTTAAACGCCACAAAAGAGGTGATTCCGATTTTCTTCGCACCCGGAAACCATAAATACGCCACAGTTGCGCTTAACTACCTAGAAGAAATGCTACGCCTGCCTGAAAAAGCGCCAGAAGTTCACAGAGATTTTGTAAGTGGCAATTTTGTTTTAGGAAAACAACTATGCCGTTTTGCAGCATTGCATGCGATCTGGCTTTAGAGTCGACCGTGAATCTGGACATCAAAGGTCATCGAAGAGTTTCTGGTGTCTTTGGTGCGACAATGAATGAAAATGCCAGGGAACGATATCTGGCTACTCTCCCCTTTCTCACAGCAGCCACCAGAACGCTGAAAGCAAACCTGAAAATGGATGACGAGGCAATAAAGCATCTTGAAGATACCACTGCGTTTACAAATCTGACAATAAAAGGTAAAAATCGGTTATGGACTTGGTAGAGTTTGCTCGGAAACCCATTGAAGACGACGAGAACAGAGGTGTACAACTTTATGACAGGGGATAGTGCTCCAGAAGCCGTAGCAAATAGTCTGCTGAACTTCTGAGACATTGGCTTCGAAGCCATGAGCTCATATCTCGACGGGACATCCACGAAAGTAAAAGTTGGCATAGTACAAACTTTCGCCTCTGTTGCCAAAAATCGAAAAAAGAAAGAGCCACAAAAAAAAAAATGTTTTTGGGAAACTGAGCTGCTTAAACGAGCTCTGCGTCTTGCAAATTCAACACAAACTTCGTCCCTCTGTAAGCTGCTGAAGTACGAGCTACAGCCATATCCGGCCTCACTTGCAGTATTATCATCAAGTCATAGGGAGTCTCAGCTACGTACTGGTACAAAGTCAACAGCCTTGAACTACATTCTGCAACAGTCTGGCTTGCAGTCATGGCCGAAAATTATTCCACATACGCTTTTTGAAGACTCTCCTCGATCTGACTATATAGTTGATGTCATGAGTGTCATAAGGTGTTATAGACCAGAACAAAATGAGACGCTAGCAGATTTTGGAATAAGAGTTTACGATGGGATTCTTAGGAACATATCCGAAGCTTGACAGTCTATCCATTTCGTTGGTGACAGGTATGACGGTCTTAGTGACGATAGAACCCATGATGACTACTCGTTCAACCTCAAAGAAGCATCTGGCTGTCGAGAAAGAAGAGGAGATCCTAAGGAAATATTTCCAGCCCGTTCACCTCCTTCAGAACAGTTGCAACACTCTGGGACGGGATTCTCAGTAGTCGCTCAGCCAAAGGTCGACTCTTGAAAGTTCTTTTCGAGGTCTGGGAGTAGAAAATTTTGACCCGTCTGATGGTTCATCTCGCTGGAGGTTTCGAGAGTCGACATAGAGCTGTTACTTACCGTTACGCCTCATGGAAGCTCTGTTGATGACGATATCTCGCCTTGCCATGAGGAGACAGACACTCGGGTATTATACCACACAGCAACTGCCGCAAGACGAGAGAGCACACTTGTGATAATTCAAGCCAACGATATTGATATCGTCTTACTAGCTGCATACTACTTCCAGTATCTTGCTAGTCTCGGCCTCAAGCAGCTCTGGGTTAAGCTTCCGTGCTACTGCATACCTAGCATACGGCAGCAAAAAAACTAGGAATAACATTTTGCAACGCCTTGCCGCTTGTCCACAGCTTGAGTGGATGTGACACCACAAGCTTTCTGTATGGAGTTGTAAAGGTCCGCTTTTTTTGAGCTACGAAGTCTTCAGAACTTTGTTGGGGTCTTTAGGTGATGAAGTTCGAGCCCTTGCAGAGAAGCCATCATCTTCGCAAAGTGATGGCTTAGTCAACGTCTGTAAGCAGCTTGTGCTTACAGTGTATGGCAGAAGTGCGACTAACTTCAATAGTCTGAATGATCTTCGAGCACTTTTGTACTCAAGATTGGAGGACTTGCGGCGTTTACCACCAACTGATATCTCGTTTCTGCTTCATTTGAAAAGGTGTATTTTTCCAGTCACTGATTTGGATCCAAAGCCACAAGTCTTGCATTGATTTACCTCAGGCAACCGATATGGGCTGGAGAATTGAAAATCATGAACTAAAGCCAGACCTAGTTTTTGCGATGCCGCATGGGCTAATATCGCTTACTTTTGCAACTGTGACAAGACGAAGTGCGGCTCGCACTGCAAATGCTCCAAAATAGGTTTCTGTGGCAGCGCATGCTAGTGTGGAGCTGACCCCCAAAAATGCCTACTTTCCGATGTGAATCAGAACGAGTACCAAGACGAAGATGAAGAAGAAAAAAGAGATTTGAGCCACCGTTTCATGTCAGTTTTAAATATTTGATTTTTTATTTGTTATGATATTAAACTGCTAATGCAGTCGTCTAAATATTACTTTCAGCTGATCGTGACATTTACCGTCTACTACATCAGTGGCCGTTGACCCAATCTAACCGATTGGATCATTGGCCCCTGCTATGCTGGGATGTAAAGAAAATAGTATCTTAAATCAGCTTAGTCACCTCTGCACCACACGTTCACACGGCTTCACCACCTTGAGGCTCGTATATGAGCCTACGTAAGCCAGATTGTATCCAATACTACAGAAATATAAATAGTTGCTCAAGCATTAAGATTTTTTGGAAAAGAGGCACATGGTTTGACTCGTAATGACGAACAGAATTCAAATAAAGCATAAAAAATATACCAAATTCACGCATGCGATCGCAAAACTAGGCTATTTTTTTTCTGGTTAAAATTATTACTTCTATAGAATGTAAATACATGATTTGATTTAAAAAAGAGCGATCTATCGTTTGGTGAGATAAAAAAGCATAGGTTGTCTTGAAAAAATTTTGAGTAAAACGCCACTATTAAGAAATTTTTCTTTTTTTTTTGGGGGGGGATTTTCTTGTTCAAACGCTTGTATATTCTTGCAGATTCAAGTCTCGACTTTTTTTTTTATTAACAACGTATAAAGGACATTCGGACGGTGCGAATGATGTGCAGTTTGATTCGTTTTCATTTTTTTAATAGCTAAAAAAAATTTAAAAAAAACCTGGTCATTGTAGGCTAATTTCTGAAAGCTATGACGTTATTTAGAAAAAATAATAGTTGCTCAAGGATTAAGATTTTTTTTAAAAAAGGTACATCCGTAATAACGAGCAGAATTCAAATAAAGCATAAAAAAATATACTTATATAAGCAAAAATTAAAAAAAATCGAAAAAACTAAGAAAAAGTATATTTAAAAACCTTGTTTTCAAAATTAAATAAGGGTTAACAAAAAAATAAACGTTGTGGGAAAAACAAAAATACCAAGTGAAAGTACTTGTTCTTAGGATTCAGAATATGTCAAGTTTATAAAATTTTCAGTTTGTTTTACCGTGTAAATAAAATCAAGAGCGGTATGACATCATTATAGGCCAAATTTGACTTTATAGGCTAAAATGACCATGTTTTACACACGTGCGAACTTGTGAACCCCGATATTCGTTATCAGCGCCCTCGATTACCCTAGAATCCACCCTCAAACCAACTGCAGCGAATGTGAGCCACCCCTTGAAAGATAACGGTCCCTGGATCACTGACTATTACAAATGTCAGGAGGATACGTTGTCCCTGTCATAGCCCTCGTACTCCACGACTTATTAGACACTGAAATTCTATTTACTCATTCCTTATTTTAGGAAAACCAAAAGATTTGAGTGTGCTTTAGCCGAATGCTGGTCAACCATTCTGTTCAATTTGAAAGGTTACAATTATTGGGAACAGATCGGGATTTCACACCAGTTTTGTATTAAATTTTTTTTTTATCTTAAAAATTTATCGGTTTTGATAGATTTTTATTTCAATTTTAAGCGCAATATTCTTCATTAAGGTAAGTTGAGAGTACAAAACAATTATCACCAATCTCCTAAGACTGGTAAGACTGGTAAAACGAGGGCCTTGAAGAAGGCCTTGAAATGGGTTCTTTTCTCCAGTATATCTCGGTGTATTGCGGTAAGTTGAGAGTACAAAACAATTATTACCAGTCTGCTAAGACTGGTGTTTGACTGGAAAGACTGGTAAAACGAGGGCCATGAAGAAGGCCATGAAACGGGTTCTTTTCTCCATTATATCTCTGTGTATTGCACACATGCAATATTGAACCAATATTGAAATGCAATATTGATAGCTGCTGTTTGGGGTGCATAATAATAGGTTTCAATTCCGATCCCCATGCGTACTTATGCAGTTTTTGGTAGCTTCGGTCGCAGAAAAGGGAAGAAACGCGGATGAAAAAACAAAAAATAAGCTAAAATCAAATGGTAGCAAAAATCTTAAGAAGCTGAAGGTGTATTTGTCCTTAGAAATCAACATATTGTTAATGTTTTAATTTTTATAGACGAAAAGCGTTGCCAGATTCTATTAATTAGCTATGTTTATTTATCATCACGCTTCAATATAGCAACACTGACAAGAACGTGATAGTACCCTAACAACTTTATAAATTTTAAGCAACTTTTAAAATCGTAGTTTTCAGTTACGAATAGACCTATGATGGGTCCAGGGGCAAAGCACGTTTTATTTTTATTCCCCTAATACATTCACGCTATTAAGCCATAACTAATTCAGTCAGTATTGCCAGATGTCTGGTTAAAAATTGCGCCACCATCAAAGTGAAAATGGGCCGAAAGTGTCATTTTTCTGGTGAAAATGCTCCAAACGAACAATTCCCCCCCCCCCAAAAAAAAATGCGTTAATTTGAAAAATTCAACGCACAACCGCCTCAAATAAGGGCCCAAATGGCGCAAATGCGCCCCATCTGGTAACCCTGACTCCAGTCAGTAAATCCAGTCCTTTGCTAGTGATAAAAATCTACAAGGGACACAAACAATCATTTTCCTCTACAGGATATTACAATCGACAGCTATAATGAGCTAGGTAGCTCTTAAAAATTTATAGCCATTTATAGTCGAATAATGTTTATTGACACGCAATCATTTCTCCGTCGATCCAAACTTATTGTTCGAGTCAGGATCTAATTATAATAAGTTTTTTGTAAAGGGATAAGACACTTAAACCTCTTAAACAAGTATAGTGAGCAATGATAAGTGGCCGATTGAGTCAAAATACGCGTTTCTTAATTTCGGATGAGTGTTGGAATTGACAGTAACCTTCGAGAAGAAGCAGGAAATGGTGAAACACAAGTAACACTGGTAATATTTATCTTTAAAAAATGGGGAAATATGCTAAGAAGAATAGTTACTTTTCATAACATTCTATAAGGAGACACTAATGTACGCGGGGGATTTTTGGCACAATCCCATCACCTGAAATCTCAATAAGTTTATTCCGAATAAATGTAAAACATGGCTTGTGAATAAAATATCAAAGGATTTGGATATAAAAATTCGTCAAAGTTATATTAAGCAGCATAGTTGTATTTATAAGAAGTCGTTAATGAACACTGTATTTTGGTGAGCCTCTTCGCTGTTTTGACAGAAGTCATGTTCTCTGAATACTTTACTATAAGCCACTATAAACATCGTAGCATCTTCCTGATGAAGGGGCATGTGACCCTGCATTTTTGCTGCCATTTTTGGGGATTTAGCATACTTTTTACAGATTCTGTTGGAATTTTCTGAGGTTTAACTGGGAATTTTTCACAGTTATAATGTTTCTTAAGCCCAAGGGTACACTTATTCTTGGTTTAAGTGTCCAGAACATTCTACTTTTAAAGTCGTGAACTAGATCGGTTTCACATGTTTCAACTATATTGGTTAGGTGTAGTTGCAAAGAAGTCATAAGCAAACACCACTTTGCTAAAGATTCTCTCCTGTTCTTCTGAGTTAGTGGGGACTGCTCTTTCAACTTAAAAGTTTTCAATAGAAGTAGCAGGACATCTTTCAGTTCACATGAAAAATCGAAAATATCTTCAAAGCTTGCTTTTATAAAAATGTCAAGATCATGTCGGAAGACTACACTTCTATTTGAATCTCTTCTTATCACCCTAGTCACTGGAAATGAGCCGAGAAACTATCCTGCTTAGATATGTCGGAAAAGTCAAACATATTTGTTGGTCTTATTCTTCGCTGTATCTTATTCCGTCTTCTTTGTTGATCGTAATCTGCTGACAAACGAAGGAATTACTTACTTCCTTTTGGAGGATCCAAAGTGCTGAAACTAACTCTAGAAGCGTGGGTGTTTTGATAATCCCAGAAGTGGACTGACACATTCCATTCTACCTGGTGCCCTTGGTATTCTTCCTTTGCGCTGTTTCTCCCGCATCATGCGCTAGTTTATGAGTCGTCTTTGTTATATCTACCCAAGCCAGTTTCTGGGTATTAATGTCCGTTTATTTAAAGTTACCTTATAATTAATAAACTGCTTCCATTATTCTGACCGTTAGGCGCATACCTAAGTTTACTACGGGGAGTGTAACAGTGAAAGCGTTAGCTTGGTCTAGAACCGCATGGCAAATTTGAGCTAAAATTCTAAAATTGCTTGGCAGTTACAGAAATAACAGAACTACCCGGGGATTGTTCAGGTATGCTGTGTTGTCTATCTGCATGAAATCTGGTAAACTGTGTGTCAGGATAATACCGATACTGGTAAATTGTGATTTTGTGCTGTTCCTGTAAGCTACGATTTTTTCGCAAATTCTCTTAATCATATTCTGAATGATATTCTATGGAGAGTTTCTAACAAGTCTCCTAATAAAACTTCTCTTAAATTCCCTGACACAAAATCTCAATCAAAGGTCTGGCCCCCACTCCTGTAGATCTTTCTAGCTGGGCTTGGGATATTTACTTGGCAAAATTCTGAGCAGGATTCCCAACCGGAGCCAAGCTCCGGTATATTTCCTGAGAAAAATCCTAGAGAATTTCCAGGATGATAATCCGGTATATTCTTGAAAGTTTATTAGCTTTGATATATTTGAGCAATTTTAGCTTGCTAAGCTTCGCTGTACCAGTCACAATTTACTGGAACTCCCCCAACCCACCTTCTTGGAAGGGGAAAGTAAAATTTCCCTCCGCCCAAGAAAAGGCCTTGAGCAGTGGTAGGATAACTGCCCAGTCTGCAGGGTTTTGCAGCCTCTTTTACTAAAATCCAGCAGTGTCTTTTAACAGTCCTTTCAAATATATTGATTGGGAACTGAGACTTAAAGTGTATTCTAAAATTCGCATGAACGCAGATATTATATGGTGGGTGGAAGTAGGTACTTATGGAAGAGAAAATCAGAAAATCGCATGACTGTCCATTTTCTCTTTAGTAATGTTGCTAACTTTGTTTTACTTTCCTGTTTTAAAGGAAGTACTATTTGCACGCAAGTAATATAATCGAAACAAACTTACAATTATCCGTGTCTAAGCGTAGACTTAATAAAGAGCGATGTCGTTCCTGTCACACCTAAAGGTTGAATCGACATTTCTACCCTTTTGGGATAACTGCCAAAAACCGGCTACTAAGCTGTTTTCAAAGGGAGTACCAGTAGGTAATGTAGATCAGCAGGATCAAAGTGTGAACGAATAGAAATTGCCCTGTAGATCCTTTCTTTGAGAAATAATTAGCGAAAGATTTTGATATTATCTCCAAAATGTAGAAATGTCAGATACGTCCGTTAGGCATGACAACAACGATGTGCCTTCCATACATTTTTTTCGGCACTGCTATAGACTCAAAGGGTGGTAGAGTGTCGGGAGAGGGCTAAAAACTCAGTCTGAGTCCTCAGAAAATCAGTCTGAGCGCTCCAGACTTGAAATCTTAGTTTCCATGGGTTCGAGTCCGGTCATGAGTTCGAGTCCTGGTGTTGCTAGTTATTTGGTTTGGCTCGGGGTCAATGGTGTGACTCTGTACGCTCAGTTAGAGTCGATCCAGCTCTAAATGGACATTTGCTGAAAGAGGGGAGGGAGAAACAAAGGAAGTATCGGAAGATTTACCCCAACCACGCATTGCACTCACGGCCGAAGACATCGAATAGGGAGATCGGTACCTGAGTGACGCAGACCTTTGGTCAGCATGCGAAAAATTTTTATGTTTAGCACAACGAAATGCGACGAATCAACACTCTTTCTGCCCTTCGCAATGCGAATTAGCATTGGACTACTTTCAGCACGACTGTCTAAAAATATAAAATTGTACTTCCAGGAGCATCAGGCTGTGTGAGTTCTATAAGCATGGGTGCTATATTATGCAAAATTAGTCGAAAGATCAGAGCACCCAAATAGGTCATTTATGGATTGGTCCTGGATCATTGAATGTTAATCACTAGAATATTAATCACTAAAATAGAATCTATGTTGCATTGTGATTGTCCTAAAAAAAAGAAGTAAGTAAATCTTTCACAAATGGAGGCTGGTATTCACCAAAATTGGTTTTGAAGATTATTGAAGTTACTAGTTACAAATATACTATGACTTTGTGCTATATGTCACATTCCCCCCCCCCCCAATACTTCCTTATTCATTTCTTCTTTCTTCTTATGGGGACTTTAATTTGTAGGCAATCATCTGTGCTATGTTTTGACAAATAAATATTATCTTTTTGTCTTATCTAAACAGATTCTCGCACACAAGTCTGACATGGCCAAAGTTATATCATTTCTAAAGATGACAGTATGCAGGGGCGGATCCAGGATTTTTTTAGGGGGGGGAGGCACAAAATAGGTTGATCCGATTACAAAAATTAGGGGGAGGGGCACAAAATAGGTTGATCCGATAAACTTGCGTTAGGAGTAAGTTTAATTAACGCAAACTTGAGTTAATTAAGTAAATTACACTACTTTAGACTACGCTAGGGGGCCCTCACCCCCCCCCCCCCGGATCCGCCACTGGCAGTATATGGTGATATAAAAGTGGAATTCTCTTGTAATGCGAGGAGGGTAGGCTGAGGACCTTGGGGGATAACAACACACGCGACCCAATAGTGACCATTACTAGTCATAACTGACAAAGAAACATCTATCAACAACATATATCGACTATCTATCAACAAGTAGAATGACATCATTTTTTATACAATTCTGAAAAAGGCTTATGCCAGCTGTGCCTCTCACTCAGACTATCTGTCTTGGCTTTTTCTTCAGTCTTTTTCTCATTTCTCTCAACTTTTTCATCACGGTCCACCAACTTGATTTTAATTCATAAACCAATGGAAAATCAACGCAATATGTTTTGATATTGGATGTCCGAAATAAAAGGTTCAGTATTCCAGATACGAAGACAGAAATTTAATTCAGTCGGGGGGTGAGGACAAATTTAAATGGCGTAAAAGTAAGAAATTGTGCAGTAAATGTATGGAAATACATGAAGATTCATAAAAAAATCTTGAGATAAAGGGAGTGTGGTTTTGAATGCCCCTCATACATGCGTACTTACAACGTTGCCAGTTACAACGTTGCAACGTTGCCAGTGCTTACAAGAAGCATTGCTATATAGTCTTCCGGTATTTATTGATTTCTTTTGTATTGTTATTCATTCATATCAGGTGTTCTCAGCATAAAATTTTGAAGATCTCTCTGAATCTTTACGAGTTTCCAATAGTAAACCAAGCTTGCTTAAATACTTCTCATTTTTTTTTTCTTAGCACAAAACAAAAGATACATGTCTCTCCATGGGGAGGAGGGATGTAGTAGCTCCTGGATCCTTATGTTAAACACAAAATAATTCTAGGACTAGGAACTAACCCCGTATTCGTGAAGCTTATTCAAATTGGTTTTGTGATTTTCAGTGTCCAATAGACAATTGTGATTATTGAATTAGGTTCAATAATGCTTTTTGAAGCCTAGTAAATTAATAATTTGCTTGGTGGGCGCCATAGCTCAATAAGCTGCAATTTGCTCTTTTCTAGATAGAAAATTCTTGGTGTATTTATCAATCAAGATAATTTAAAAATATTCCTGTTAGAACCTTTCCTAAAAGGTACAATAGAGCTGAAAGATTTTTACCGCTGATGATTTTTTTTTATTCCAACTATAATTTTGGCGCAACAGAACACCAGAACTGTATAGAGAGGAAATTTAAACACTAGACTTTTACAATTTCTTCCAGTTTTTCAAATTATTGGCGTAAAATTAATTTTCGGGGACAAACGGCATTAAATAGAGCATGATAAATGTGCTCATTCAATATTTAATTGCAATTAATTACAGTAATTAATTAAATAAAATTTGCAATTAAATAATATTCAATTACAGTAAGCTGTATTGAACGCAGGGCAAGTTACTTCATATAGATTGGAGACATAATCAAACAGTTCGTGATAACGAACTGTAAGTAAGGAGCGACCCGGCTCAATGGTAACCGAAACTCTAGAAAACGGGTTTTTGATACCAATAGATACATCAAAAGAATCAGATTTCAATGCTGATTTCAAATATATAACTTTCATCAAGTTTAGTGCTACCCATCAAAAGTTACGCGCCTGAGAAAATTTGGCTGATTTTCAAAAAAAGGGGAAAGACCCCCTAAAAAATATAGAACCTTAATGAAAATCACACCATCATATTCAGCATATCAGAGAACCCTACTGTAGAGGTTTCAAGCTCCTATCTACAAAAATGTGGAATTTGGCATTTTTTGCCAGAAGAAAGATCACGGATGCGTGTTTATTTGTTTTTTTTTTTTTTTTTTTTTTTTTTTCCCAGGAGTAATCGTATCGACCCAGTGGTCCTAGAATATCGTGGGAGGGCTCATTGGAACGGAAATTAAAATTTCTAGTGCCCTTTTTAAGTGACAAAAAAATGGAGGGCACCTAGGCCCCCTCCCACGCTCATTTTTCCCCAAAGTCACCCGATCAAAATTTTGAGATGGCCATTTTGTTCAGCATGGTCGAAAATATGATAACTATGTCTTTTAGGATGACTTAATCCCCCGAAGTCCCCGAGGGGAGGGCTAAAAGTTATGAACTTTACCCAATGTTAACATATAGTATTGGTTATTGGAAAGTATACAGACGTTTTCAGGAGGGTTTTTTTCTGGTAGTGGGGGGGGGGGGGGGGGGGTTCGGGGGTTATGTTGGAGGATCTGTTCATGAAGGAAGTTTTCATGGGGGAAGGGAAATTGCCATGAAGGGGGCGCCGACTTGCCAGCATTATTTATTGGTTATTGGGAAGTATACAGACATTTTCAGGAAGGATTTTTTTATGGAGGGTGGGGCTGGAGGAGGGGGTTACTCGGGAGAATCTTTCCGTGGAGGATGTTTCTTTGGCGTAGGGGAAATTTTCTATGAAGGGGGCGCCGGATTTCCAAGCATTATTTAAAAAACGATCAGAAATTAAATTTAAAAAAAAAGTTTTTTTTTCAACTGAAAATAAGAAGCAACATTAGAATTTAAAACGAACAGAAATTATAACGTATATGAGGGGGTTCTCCCCCAAGTCAATACCTCGCTCTTTACGCTACAGTTTTTTTTAGTGCTTTCAAAAGAGTCATCTATTCTAACTAAACGGCCTTTGTGATTCAGGGGTTTGTGAATTAATTTTTTTTTTTTTTTATATAACTTTTAACGTAAAGAGCATGGTATTGACTAAGGGGAGAACCCCCTCATATACGTAATAAAACATATACGTAATATAAAAAAAACAATAAAAAAACAAGTGATACGGCTCAATAGTGATCGAAACTTTTAAAAAACGGAATTTTGATGTCAATAAATGTATCAAAAGAATGGGTTTATAATGCTGATTCTAAATATATAAACTTTATTAAGTTTAGTATTACTCACCAAAGGCTACGAGCCTGAGAAAATTTACCCGATTTTTTAAAGAGGGGGGAAACATCCCCTAAAAGTGAAAGAATTTTAATGAAAATCACACCATCAGATTCAGCGTATCAGAAAACCCTATTACATAGTTTTTAAGCTCATATCTGCAAAAATCTGCAACTTTGTATTTTTTGCCAGAAGAAAAATATACGAATATAGAAATTAGTTACGTAAGTTAATTTGTAAATTACGTCATAACCAAATTTAGAGACATCCATTTAGCAAAAGAAAAGTAAAATTTTTATGCAAATTTTGTTTACTTATTCAATGACGGTGAGCCAAAATAAAAGCTGCATTAACTAAAAAAACGATCAGAAATTAAATAAAAAAAAACAAGTTTTTTAAACTGAAAGTAAGGAGCGACATTAAAACTTAAAACGAACAGAAATTATTCCGTATATGAAAGGGGCTGTCCCCTCCTCGCTCTTTACGCTAAAGTTTGACTCTGTCTCATAACTTTATTTTTTAAAACAATAAAAAAATACTTTAGCGTAAAGAGCGAATCGTTGAGGAGGGGACAGCCCCTTTCATATACGGAATAATTTCTGTTCGTTTTAAGTTTTAATGTCTCTCCTTACTTTCAGTTTAAAAAACTTGTTTTTTTTTATTTAATTTCTGATCGTTTTTTAGTTAATGCAGCTTTTATTTTGGCTCACCGTCATTGAATAAGTAAACAAAATTTGCATAAAAATTTTACTTTTCTTTTGCTAAATGGATGTCTCTAAATTTGGTTATGACTTAATTTACAAATCTTAGTAAAGATCAGCGAGCATAGATTTACTTTTCTTTCGCAATTCTACCTCTAATAAAGATTGACGGATATGATACGGATTTCAGTACAACTGGTCGAAAGTCGCTTTGAATGCTTGAATGAATTGCAGCTTACCGTCAGCTACGATACTAATTTAACTATTTTACCGGTCACTATTAAGAGGCGTACCCATAGAGGGGAATTCCCAGACCACCCCCCCACCCCCCTCTTTCCAGTAAAGAAAATAAAAGATGAAAAATGTTAATAGACCTACACATGAGCACAGGAATGGGAAGAGGGAGTTCCCAACAATGTTGGTCCAAAGGATCACGGGGAACATTTTAAAAAGAATGCTACAAATCCATGAAAATACTAATATTTTGGCTGCCGAAAGGTACTCTCGGCTGTCTTTTTGCCTCGCAATGATTATCAATGCATTATGTTTGGAGAAAAAAATTTATTACACATCCCTTGCCCCTTGATCATCCGTATATGGACCCCTCTTTCACCCCCCCCCCCCCCCAATAAAAATTCTGAAGATTTGTCCAAGAGAGGATCAAATTCAAAGTGGTCTACTTACAGAGAACTCAAACTTAGAAATAAACACAATAAATTCACATTTAAAAATGAAAAAAAAAATCCGTTAATAAGGGAATTATCCAAAACCTATTTCTCCTTTTCAATACTATTCATTTAATTTCAGTTAATTCTTAAATAGCCTCTGTGCAGCTAAAAAGCCTTCAGTTGAAACAAGAATTTTTCAATACATTTCCCAGGATACTTTTCACTCCCAGGAACACTTTCCCCAGGACATGTAAGGCAAAGTGTTTTGTCTGTCAGTACGACAAATTGATATCTTAGGGATATAAATTTCCGAGGTTTGGCATCCTTCAATGCATCCACCAATATTTGGAAATGAGGAGGGATCTTGTCCCTCAGATTAAAACTATTCTATTCGGCTAAGTGCACCTCAATTCTCCTCCCTCTAATAAAGGATCTGACAAAAAGCCCTTAAACTCATCATTTGGTATCTTTCGAGTCTCTATTTCAAGAAATTGGTTCCTATTTCATAAACATATTCAATTCACGGACACATTTGTAGTCTTTCCAGAAGTTCAAATTCTTTAATCAGGAAAGAGTGAATCAATAAATTTTTTTCGAGTTCGGCTTTTATTTTTAGTGTTTGTTTGATTTTTCAAATATGTTTCGACGTTTCCCCTTTAATCTTGCATTTTTACTTCATTATGAAAAATAGCTGCCGCTAATAATAGCTTTTTTTATTTTTATTAAATTTAAGCTGCATTAATCTTTCTTTTTCTTTTACTGCAAATTAATCTTGAACTCCATAATTGGACATATCTGAACTTAAGCACTTATTAGCGTGTGTTTATATATGTTCTAGGAGCAATACTTAAGTTTTGTTCTGTTATTTTTTTTCTGTCACCGATGACTAGCACATGTTTGATTTAATTTAGGGCATAAAAAAAACAAAATAGCAAAATTTAAATGTGAAATAAAAACAAAAACTAATTTTGTTGCCCTGTCTCTAGGCAGTTGCCATTCCCACGGTTTCTTCTCGGCAACACGGTTTTATATTTCAATAAAATTCATCTATTTTTTTTTTTTTTGCTCGTCCTTTTTTCTCTTTCCAATTATAAATATTGATTAATGTTTTGCCAAACTATTAGCCTACTGTAGAATTTTTGTTTTTATTTTAAGTAAATACAGTTTTTATCTTTATAAAAGACACATTTTTATTCCCTTATTTATTTATTTCAGATTACAGATTCTAACTGAAAATCCATAAACCTGGTTTAAAAAGTAAACTGATTTGAGACAGTAATAAATCTGTAAAACATTAAACACAAAAAAAAATCCAACTGGAGAGATGACCCAAACTTCAGAGGTGACTTAATAACTTAATTTAACTTTAGTTTATTTACTTGATTCAATCGATTTAATTAAGTTATTTAAAAAATTAACTTCAAATTTTTAGTTTTTTACTTGCTACGATCCCTTATTTTTTTCATTCTAGCCTATTATATTGTTACATACAAACTTGAGATTTTTTAAAGTTAGAACACTATAAATCAATTAATACCCCTCGAAGCCACAAAAAAGATCCAAAGGGTTCCATATACTCGATAGGCAGACTATTTCTTAGGTAGATCAAGACCCCTTTGTATTTGAAAAAAAAACGAGCCTCATCCACAGGACATCAAATTGGGGAGCAGGGGGGTTTTCTATTCCCCTAGATTTTGAAAAACATATCTCTTTTTGGTATTTCCGTTGGACAGCAGAAAAAAATCCTTGCCCCCTACATTCTCTCGAATATCCAAAGGGTTCCATATACTCGATAGGCAGACTATTTCTTAGGTAGATCAAGACCCCTTTGTATTTGAAAAAAAACGAGCCTCATCCACAGGACACCGAATTGGGGAGCAGGGGGTTTTCTATTCCCCTAGATTTTGAAAAACATATCTTTTTGGTATTTTCGTTGAACAGCAGAAAAAAAATCCTTGCCCCCTACATTCTCTCGAATTGCCATTCCTCTCCAAAGGACTAGAAACTTGGCGCCCATAAACTAGAGACTGCAACACTTGACAATAGACTTGCCTAAATATGGGTATGCTGGTAAATTTTTCATACTCTGAAAAATTGCACCATCGGCATTAAACTTCTTTTTTTCTTTTTTTTTAATTTATATATTAAGGACTGAGGTAGCGGTATGCTGGTAGCATTGCCAAATTACAAAATTTTAATGTTTTGACATCAGAGGTAATTCAACCAAACTTTGCGGGACATAATTACCCCCTATTAAGCCGTAAAACAAGAAATAGTAGCCAGCTCTTTGTGACCTCAAACACCATATAAGAACATAATGTCTAAGATGAGAATATTTTAAGACGATACAGACAACTACAAATACTATTACTGGGTAATGCTATTACTAATAATATTACAAATACTGGGGAACAGAAAAAGCGCCTGTTCCGATAGTCCTACGAAATCTACAGGGTGAGCTGAGGAATTGGCTACAGTAATATTGACAATGAATACTAATTTAGCCAGGGGCAGATCTAGAGCAAAATCTTGGGGGAGACCCAATTTGACACGGGCACCAATGAGCAAAATTTTAGGCGGGGAGGGGGGATATGACAAAGGTGCCAATAATTGACCAAATTACAAATTTACTCTAAAAAAAAGAGTAAAAAAAACAGGGAAAGAGGGCACCAGGAAAAATCTTGGGGGGCGGACTGGCCATGTGAGGGATGCAGTTGCCAATTTGATTAAATCGGATTTTTTGCTTTGGTATTTGAATTTGTTATGTATATTTTAGTAAAGAGTCAACCAAATTGATTTGACAACCACAAGAGTCAACCAAACTAAAAACTATGCGATCTAATTTAAGTCAAAATATTCCTCATTTGCTCATCCTTAATTTTACGGTATTTCTTTCTCATTAGCATAAACTAAAGAGCTAATTTAAGGATTTGCAAGGGCGGATCCAGGATTTTTTCGGGGGGGGCGGTTACTAATTTTGACTTTTTCGGGGGGGGGGGTTACTAATTTTTGACTCAGTTTTCGACTAATTTTACTGATTTTTACCTAGGTTTTACTAATTTCGACTTATTTTCGACTCGGTCAAAATTTTTTTTGGGGGGAGGGGGTTTCAAACCGAGTACCCCCCCCCCTGGATACGGCCTTGAGGATTTGACCCGATTAATTTTAGAAAACAACATGCTTTTTCTAATGGAAGTAATGAGCGATGTTGAAACTTAAAACGAACAAAAATTAGTGCTTCGCACCCATGCAACATGTATTTATAAAACTAGCACAAATAAATCAACTGATGGTATTTTTCTATGTTTGTAGGATTATACAAAACAAGCGCTTTACTAAAAAAAAAAAAATTAAAAATATACGATTATTGTACAGTAGAAATATTAAGAGCGTAAGTGTACTTTACGATGTGGAAAAATTCTTGTTTCTTATGCATGGGTTTTGTGTTTTCAGTAAAGTGCTAGTTTTGTATAATCCTAGAAACGCATGGAACAACATCAATCAGTTCATTTCCACTAGCATTATAGGAGTACAATACCTATTGTTCATTTTAAGTTTCAACTGCTCTCTACTTTCCTCATATTACTTCTGTTATCGGCGGTAATCAAACATCAGCGGCAAATGGAAAAAAACAAGTAAAACTAAACTGCTGCTTCCGCGACACAATTCAACACACGCAAGTATTTACTTTAAGTTTAAATGCGTCCAATTCTGGTATTTTGAGACGAGTAGTGATAGATAAAAGAACGATTATTACATCCTAAACCTGTTAACAATAAGAAAAACGTCAGTAGTGTCAGTTATTTTTACTAGCGGAGTTAAAAATAGATGATTAAAGAAACGTCAAAACATATTTGAAAGATCAAACAAACAATGGAAATAAAGGCTGAATTCAAGACAATCTATTGATTCACTTTTCTCTTGCAAAACTACCAATGTTTCCATGAATTGAACCAGGGGCGGATCCAGGATTTTTTTTTAAAGGGGGGCGCAAAATTATTGCGTTAATTAAGTAAATTACACTACTTTAAACGACGTTAGGGGGGGGGGAAGTCTCCCTCGCCCTCCCCCTGGATCCTCTACTGAATTGAACATGCTTATGGAATGCAAACAAATTCAAAAGATTGCTGGAGATATAAAACACTCGCTTGACACCAAACGAGGGGCCGAGGACCCATACTTTGCAACCTTTCTGGAGAGATTGGGGTAAAGTAGGCGTAAGCGATTGGAAGTTAAGTCTGGGCAGAAGTGGTTTTAGAGGGAGAGGGGGCACTTGCCCCGGGAGCAGAAATTTTTGGGGCGCAAAATTTCAAATAAATAATCTAACGGTTAAAACCATTTCGTAATTTTTGGAATTTTATTTTATTAATATAGAGTAGAAGGCGCAGTTAGTAGTAAACTAAAAGCAAATTGAATCCGAAATATTCATTTATCCCATATCTTCATCACCATTCCTTGGAAATAAAAGTAAGTTGACCGAATTTAATTGATTTTAGCATTGTTTTTTCGAATTAATTGTGCAATACGGAGATGAAGGGGTTCTTCGCAAACGTACGATTTAGCCTGTCAAATATTGTTAGTGATTACAGCGTCAGCAGTTAGTTTGGTAAACTTAAATCAATATTAACACACCCGAAATCGTCCATGGCCAGGAACGATTAAATGATTTTTAGCGTCAATGAGCATAAAACGCGAAGAATTAGAAGCAATCAAATGGAACAACATAAATAATATTTTTAAAATGGCTAAAGTAAGAAAAGTTACATTTAAATAAATGAAAAATTTTGTTAATAAGACAAAATTTCGTTAAAAGTTAACCTAAAAAATTTTTGGAGACAGGGGGGGGGGGGGCTAATCAATATTTGCCCCGGCACAAGAGAGGCAAGTTCTTTTCCATGCGTAAATTTCTTGCTTTTGCTATTTCTGGGTTTGTGTTCTCTTATTGACATCATTTACAACCATTCATTACAACCATAAACTCACAATTCACAAAGCCTATAGTAGGCTAATAGACAAAAGCGCATTTCGAGGTAAAGACAAGCCAAAGTCGATCTTGTGTTCGAATGCCAGTATTTTTATGTACTTTTAGTTCTTTCCCAAAACATTTATATGGGGGTCTTTTGGCCTGTGGGGGTCCATTTCTCATTCCTGAGTGCACGTCTACCATAGGCTCAGAAAAGACTATAGTAGTATGTCAAGGCCGTATCCAGGGGGTTACCCGGTTTGAACCCCCCCCCCCCCCCCCGAAATTTTTTGACCGAGTCGAAAATAAGTCGAAAATTAGTAAAACCTAGGTAAAATCAGTAAAATTAGTCGAAAACTGAGTCAAAAATTAGTAAACCCCCCCCCCCCGAAAAAGTCAAAAATTAGTAAAAAACCCCCCGAAAAAAAATCCTGGATCCGCCCTTGTAGTATGTAGTAAAGCGCATTTCGAGGTAAAAGAAAATCCAAAAGTCGATCTTGAGATGCGAATACTAGTATTTTTATGTACTTTTATTTTTTTTTTTTTCCAAAACAATTCTATTGGGGTCTTTTGAGGATCCTTATCTTAGCTACGATCTTGATAACAATAAACTCTTTACGCTAAAGTTTGACCCTGTCTCAGATCTTTATTTTTTTAAACAATAAAAAACTTTAGCGTAAAGAGGGAGGCGTTGATGAGGGGACAGCCCCTTTCATATACGGAATATTTTCTGTTCGTTTTAAGTTTTAATGTCGCTCCTTACTTTCAGTTAAAAAAGCTTTTTTTTTATTTAATTTCTGAACGTTTTTTAAATTAATGCAGGTTTCGATTTTCGCTCACCGTACATGAATAATTAAAAAAAAAAAATACATATTAATTTGCCTTTTATGGCTAAATGGCTTTTCTCAGAAGTTGTTTAATTTTTTATTGACGCACGTTTTTATTAGAAATAAATATATGTAACTTACGAATTAACTTACGCAACGAACTTCTACGTTCGTATATTTTCATTACGCATATCAGGGGGCTCACCCCCTAGTCAATACCTAGCTCTTTACGCTAAGGTTCGAATTTTTTTCCAATTCTTTAAGAATGACCCCTTAATCATAAAGGCCGTTTATTAGAATAAATAGCTCTTATGAAAGTACTAAAAAAACTTTAGTGTAAAGAGCGAGGTATTGACTAGGGGGCAAACCCAAACATAGACGTAATAGTCTGTGTTCTTTTTTAAGTTTGGATGTTGAAAAGTTTTCAGTTTGAAAAGTTTTTCAGTTGAAAACTTGTTTTTTTTATTTAATTTCAGATCATTTTTCAAAATAATGCTAGGAAATCCGGCATCCCCTTCATAGCAATGTCCCTTCCCCCAGGAAAACTTCCTCTATGGAAAGATCTTCCCACGTGACCCCGAAATTTTAAAAAATACCTAGTTGGGTATGGCCTGAATTTGGTTAGGAATCACTCATTTACACACTAAAAAAATTCAACATATTTTTTTTCAGTTTTTTCTTTTCAGTTTTTCTTTTCAATTCAACATATTTTTTCTTTTCAGTTTTTGGTGATTAGTCAGAGTTACGACGAAGTTAAGCCACAAGTTGTTCAGCTTTTGAAAGAACTAGACGAAGTGAAGATGAAGGAATAAAAAGAAACCAAAAAAATACATTCGGAATTTAGAAAGCACACTTTAAATGCAATTTAGCAAAAAGCTCAATGGGTCGCCTCCTTAGTCATGTAAAACTGTATCAGTATTGTATTAACTGTGTTATATTTTGTTTTTATAAGAAAGGTTCGAAATTAATTCCAGAGTGGATTCTATAAGAATTTGAAATAAGAATTCTAATGCCAAAAGTCAACTAAAGAGAGGAATATAACAAAATGGGACAGCCTATCTAAGAATACGTGTTTTTAGGCAAGTCAAATAACTAATAGTTTTTTAAAGTGCTTAATCTTGAATAATTTTAACAACATCCATACTAATCCACAGCTTAGATTTATGGCAGTGTTTGTATTTTCCTAAAGCAATCACGAAAGTTACAACTTCTAGAGGTCCACGATGAAATATATTTGTTCGGTTCTTTTTTCTGATTTTTCACACACGTTCCCTTTTTTCAAACTTGGCGCCACTAAACGCAAACCTACCTAACTGCAAATAGAGGTCTTGCTCATTAAAATTGAGTTCCAGGATTTTACTAATTGTTTAAGACGTATATGGTTGTGTACAGGGGCGTAGTTCCAGCATTTTTATTGAGGGGGCAAAAAAGTTCCACATCCAGAAAGTCAAGGGGCATGGGCTATATAATAGCTTTTTCAATTTATTGGGGGGACTGCCCCCCTTGCCACCCCCAAACGACGCCACTGGTTGTGTAAGTTTCACTTAACCAATCTAAAGAATCAGATTACATTTTTAGTGTCCTTGGTAAGTTAAGCAACCGTTACTTTTCTTACTTATTTTATTACAAAAGGATTTTTTTGATAAAGTACCAAGAAGAAATAAACTAAAATCGGAATAAAATCAGTTTGGATTGGTTGATAAATAAACAATTGAAAAATAAATAGTTGAATAAATAGTTGAAAAATAAACAATTAAATATGTCTAAAAGAATTAAGGATAATTGGGAATTCAGTTTTCAATGAAAAAAAAAACAATATGCAGTGTTTTGGTTGATACGGTGCATATTTCCATCCAATAAGCGGAGGGGGGGGGGTCAAGTGTCCTCGTAAG
The DNA here is from genome assembly GCA_027921565.1 of Artemia sinica. Taxonomy (NCBI): domain Eukaryota; kingdom Metazoa; phylum Arthropoda; class Branchiopoda; order Anostraca; family Artemiidae; genus Artemia; species Artemia sinica. The sequence goes on along the minus strand of CM051269.1, from coordinate 39,855,548 downwards.
ATGATTATATTAGGTATTCCTTCCTTTGAAGAACAATTATATCCAAATAAAATAATATTTTGTATATTCAGATGAAAATATAATGACTTTCCAAGGCAAAATATTTATCAACCTTAGCTTTGAGGGGAACACGTGCCCATGAGCCCCGCTTTTACAACTATGATAAAGTAAATAAAAATTCTTCCATCGCAAATTCCGACAAGGTATGATACTATCACCATTCATGAAATATCTATTTAGCGTGTTTTGATTTTGGGCATCTGTATTGCGTAATGAGCCTCAGTTTGTAATCAGCAAAAAGGCTTGGTGAAACCACCTTGTAAAAAAAACTTGCAAGAAGAAACAACAATTTACGGTCGGAAATGTTAGAGACTTTAGCCCATTCCTTCATGCAGTTTGAAAATTTATTCCCGTCTAAGATTGCTTGGGGCGCCAATCTTGGTAGGTCTAAGAAATTTTTGTTCCATCGAATTTTACAGGTTAAACTTACGATTCCTTCCAGCTCTTGGCTTTAAAAATAATTAACAACTTCTTCAGTGCAAAATTCGACATAACTTGATTCAGTTCAATCCATGAAAACCCAGACATTATATTAATATGGCGCGCGTAGAGACATGGCCGAAATTTGAAAACGACAGGTGTAGTTTCTCAGCTCATAAAAGAAAACAAAAATATATGTCATTCTCTTAAAGAAAAGACATACGGCTAATTTTTTAATCGCTCAACTTGGAACTTTCTGGAACTTGGACTTTCTTTGGGACAGGTGGAGTCTTGTCTCAAGGAAATTGAACTTTGAAAAACAAAAGAAAAAATAATCACACAGTTTAGATGGCGTTCGATGGCGTTCAACTGTGCGAAAAGAAAGACATCTTTTTAGGATATTAACTAGCCAAAGCGCCTGTGCGACGGGCAAACATAAAAAGAATATAAAATTAAGGGGACTTTGATCAGCTTTCGGTCCCCTTCCACCAGTCACAAAATCATACGTCCTATTAGCTTCCCCCCCCCCCATCAAAAAAACTTTCCCTGAAAGTTTCAACTCATGCCGGAGAAACATCATTGTCAGAGCTGTTGATAAAAAACCAAGTTTTATGAGTTTCCTTACTTTTCCTTACTTTTGACGTAATACTTGTGTTTCAGAAGAGGAAAATTAGAATGGCAAGAAATTGATTTGAAGAGCTTGTACTAACACTGATTATAAAATATCTTTCCAGATTCCTGCTAGAGATAGAAAAACCTATTGTCTTAAGCTTAAATCTTTTCTAGTTTCGAAAATTATGCCTTGACTCTCATTGGTCGAAAAAAATTTATGCTTAACATCAGAACAATGTTCAAGTCGAGAAATTACAAACAACATACATGAGGCACTCTGGTGACAAACTGGCTTCACAAACCAGTTGTACAACCTCACACGATTTACTAGGTGGTAGATATATAAATCAAATTCATTTTGTTATGGACAATTGCCCCACTCCCGCGGTAAATTCCTCGACAACAAAGACGACTGAAAAATAAACATTAGATGAAATTTTAAAAGAGACAAAACAAATTGACCCCGAACATTGTATTGAATTGATTTCTGAACCTCAGCTTGGAGAAAAAATGAGAAATACTATGTTTTGAACAACTCTGGCTAAGATGTTTCATAAACCCGCCCAAACTACTGATTTTAATTCCCACTTATTTTTAGCTCCCAAAAGAAAAAATTGTACTCTTCAGAATCGCTAATGCCCTGTCAATTTGATTTATTGTTCCGAATGTCAGAGAAACTTATTTTTCAGGAATAACCTGATGTTTTTTTTTATGGCCAATGCAATAAACATATAATCTAGAGCCAACATAGCAGTGAAATAACAAGAAGGGCCAAGGGAATCACCCTCCTCCCATTTTGAGCCCTTGGAAATATTTCCTTATCTAAATAATTGGATTTTGAGCGTTTATTTGTTCGTCATAGAAAGGCAGTGTGATCTGAAAAAAACGATTCCTAATTTAAAATATTACGTCGAAAATACTTGGAAATATTACATTTTTTTGTTAATATAACAGCTATGTTTTGACAGTTTTCATAGTTAATATTTACACCGAAACGATCCAACGTCACTCCCCCATCAATTGATTTCTGGCTACACTACCACCGTTTAATCAGAGCACAAAGAGATTCAAGTGTTAAAAAAAAAGCTAGTCTAAAATTATTCTATAAACCACATCTTTTGTGTAGGTCGGTGCAGTCTCCAGTTGCTGGTTGATTGTGTTACTGGTTGAACGAATAGCTAAAAAAAAATTCAAGCTAGAAATTCGAAGTTTCTTACGAAGAATCGTGAGATAGTTGTAAATGAGAAGATAAAACCAGGGTTGGATTGAATAGGTGCAGGCCCGATTATATTTTTGGGGGGCCTCTCTATATATTAATGATTTAAATAAATTATAGCTGCATAATAGTTTATGTACGTAAAGTACTGTACGGCCGTACACAATAATTAATAATTTTAATTATTTGAATAACTCATAATTTAAACCATTATCGTCAAAAAAGTTGCCTCAAATTTCAAAATAATTTTTCTTTATTTCGATGGCAGCGCTCGGCGCTTTCAAATACAGGGCCCGACTGGGCCCAATCTCTCCCATCGTTCTTTATCCGGCCCTGGAGACAGCTTTTGTTTTAAGATCCACAATGAACCTCGGTAGTTTTTAATAACTTAACCATTGTCATACAGCACAACCTCGTTGAAGCAGGTACTCATTCAAAACAAGTATTTCTGGGGTATATTTTCTGCAAGAGGCCTAAATTTGCCAGGACAGTAAAAAAGAGCTTTAAAAAACTATGAGTCTATGTCAAGAACTAGTTTTTGGAACTAATCGGATTATCTTGCAAGGTGAAATTTATTGCATAATAGACCATTTGAAAACACAGTTGATATTGCAACATGCAAAAGGTTGCAATTTGCGAAAGTGAAGATCTAAATTCTGATTTGATCTTGCTGTTTTTGCCAATTCTTTTCTTCAATATGAGAGGGCAAGCGAGTAGAAAAGGGGAGGTTACTCGTTGTAGGTGCCCGTCCGGAGCTGTATTTCCCTTAAATTGCTGCGAGTAGGTAGCAAGAACCTACGCTCGCCTCTCTCTTACGAGGCTGCAGAATAAGTTACGGGATTGTGAGAAAAATTAAGTTTGTTGGAAAAATATAAAAGATATGAGCAATTAACTGTCCCCACCATTAATTTTCAAAAAAGACTCATTTATCATGAGAGAAAACAAGTTTCTGTTACAGTCAGACTGAACTGGCAGAAGTATTTCTAGATTGGGCGTCATTAAATATTACTATAAAACAAGGCACATTTCTGTACAATAGTTTTTTTTTCAAAGAAAAAAAATCTACCTTGATTCGGAAGTACAGCTTTTCCTAGACTTGCTGAAGGAACTGGACTTGCTGCTGCTGAACAAACCGAACTTCAAGAGACGCAGCAAAAAGGTGTATTTTGTAAACGAACGCCTCACTTACTTATGTGTGCTCAACCTGAACTGTTTATCCGTACTCTGAAAACTTTAGGTGTAAATATACTTAAAGAAAGTGAGGATACTTTGTAATTGTATTACCGCCAGTGTCGGCTTTTGTTCAGGGAAATGTTCAAAAAGGAAGTAATGTTGAACAGATTAAGAAGTTTGGAGCGAAGCTACTTACACGCCGACAATTTCGTAAAAATGGCTTGGTTCCAAGCTGTATCTAGATGCCTTATTTCAAAATTGAACTGGATTAAAGTCGTCATTAAGCCACATAGGGGACATACTGGATTTTGTCAAGAAGGGTCATGCACATGATTTTGATCCCAGGTTGGTTATACTAAGCCACAGTGAAGTCCCAGCTACATCCTGGTCTGTTCTCTGTTCTAGAGTTAATGAACAACATGTTCAGCATAAGAACTTTCAAGCCAGTTTGAGACATATTCCACCTACTTCCCACCACTGCCACTAACACGATCGGAATTAGTACCCCGACACTAACTGACTGTAATGCAGAATTGTCACCCTCAGTGATTTATCTCTTATTCTAGTGATTTTTTATATTGCCTAAACAAAAATGTCACTAAATCAGCAGATAAATCACTAGATTATTGAAGAAAATCACTAAGTCAACAAAAACTTATTGAAATCTAGCAATTTTTTCTCACAGGGCGGCAACTTTGCTATACTGTCTTTGTTTTCAAATTATCACCGACACCAGAGATCCAATAAGTAGGAAAGGCTTCATTGGCGACTACCTAAGTAGTCATGATTCGGTTGCTAGCGTTCGGTAAATGGGAGTAAACTGTGTGTTAATACTGAAAAATCGGTAGCTTCTTATTTCTTTGAGTCTGTAAAATTCATCGTTTCTAGCGCTGGCATATAAGTGTCCTTGATCACAGCACTCCTTGGAGTAGTTCAGCTTTGATGTCATTTACTGCTATTGAATTCGTGTTGCATCCAGGAATCGTTCTCGCAAGTCCGACTGGTTCGTCCCAGGCCATTAAAACTCTGAGATTTTTTTATTCGTTTGCATCAAGTACGAAGATGAAGAGTAGTGCCAGTTACGAGATTTTGAAGAATTTGACCTCATAATCGTACCGCGCTCTTGCTTTAACTGCAGGTCTCCCGATTCTATTCTTCGAGACTTTAATAATCTAGTCAAAAAATATGCTCGTTCTGACGGTAATCAAAAATTCATGTAACCTATGTGTCTCACGTCCTGTGTTAACAGCAAAAAAAATTGGTACTTGTGTAGGAAGCGGAAAGTGCGCAATAAAAGACAGCATCGAAATGTCAAACATGCTATTGATAAACAGGTTTCCGCTGAATAGTGAGGCATAAACAAAGGGTTTCTCACCCCGGGAACTATATTTAAAATTTAGTTTTTTTGGGGTTTAGGGGAACTAAAAGGTACCTAGGTTGGGTTAACTTAGGTATTTAATATATGCTTTGCTTTACCCCCCCCCCCACCCTAATGTGCAAATGTATAGCCCAAATTTGTTCCTGAACTATTGTATTTTTATACTATTTTGTTTTATTTCATTAGCATTAACGAAACTTCACTTCTCGCGCACTTACCGCTTTCTACACAAGAACCAAAATTTTCTCATAGTTGTGGCTCCAACGCTTCACATAGCTTATTATATTCAGTATGAAGTCTCAAATTTTCACCGGTGTGATAAAAAAAAAAAAAAAAAAAAACTTGGTGCAAATACTCTCGGTCCGTCATATGATTTAGACGCAATTATATCATCAGCTTGCGCTAATTTGCTGAAGCAGAGTCAAAATCATGTTGCGTTTGTGAGTGCTGCAGGGTACACATTCGGCAGACCGTTTGAAGGCATTGTCTGTATTTTGAAACACCCTTACCTAATACCTTGCATTTTTCTGTGCTACTATGAGTACTTATAGTTTCCAAGAAGATTCAAGAGTCCTCTCTCATCGTTGCTGCCACCAAAACATCATCGTTTTGGGCTGGAGTGACACATTGAGATTTGTGAGGTCAGCTTGGTAGCTGCTTCGTTGGGTATTTGGGGCGTCCTCTTCTTCTGGTACCACGTGACTGCCATTGGAGGAAACATTTTAAAACACAGCTTTTTCTTTAGCCATAAAAAAATTCCTGCTCCAGAGCGATAAAATCGTTGTCCGTTCGAATTACCACTTTAGTACTTGTGAATGTGTATTTCTCTTTGTAATCGTAAATCGGTTCCGTCACTGACAAGATTTCCCGAGACTTATATTGTTTAGGTAAGTAGTGGGATGTGCGTTATTTGTTGTTTGCGAATTAGTTGCCGTTGGTGATTTACTACTGATTTAATGAATTCAAGCCTTTGGTATGATATGGTTTTTGTGTCCTTGTCTAAGTTTACACTAGCGATTAAGAATTGTCATTTCCAGTACATCCTATCATCCGGAGAAAATCCATTATCTGGAGAAAAAACAAATTGTGTTTTAAACTGAGGTGGATTGCCAGCATGCAGGGCCGTATCCCGGATTTTTTTAGGAGAGAGAGAGAGAGGGGGGGGGGGGGGGGGGTACAAAACCTCCTTTTTATGTTTTTCCTCTTTTGTTTTAGTGTCTTTATTTCTTATTGGTTACTCTGTATCTAGTTTCCATGTGATTTCTATTTTATTTGCATTGTATTTTTATATGTTCTTCCTTGTGTTACTCCACGTATTATACCTTTGTATAGTGTGGGTCAAAAATAAATAATAATAATAATAAAAGTTTTTTTTTTTGGGGGGGGATAAAAAAAACTAAATAAATGCATACAAAATTGTTTATATTCATTTTTGTTTCGTTTTTTTACGAGTCGGACAAAACATTTCTGAGGGAGAGGGGGTTCAAACCCCCTAATCCCTCCCCCTGAATGATATTTGAATGATATTCGAATACAAGAATATCATTCGTATAAGTGATTATGCGAATAATATTCTTTTGGTACTTATGTATTATACGAGAAATACACTCGATAACTTGTATCGCGAACATGAGACATTACCCGTTTTTTCACGGTTTTAATACAAGATAATTAGCTTCGGCTCGGTGGAAAAATACATTGTAGCTTGTAGCTATATTTTAACTAAAAATTTAGTTGGTATTTTGGTTAGGTTTAATTTAGGTTACGTTTTTAGGTGGCCAGTGTTTATTCCCCCCGAAAATACCCCCCCCCCCTAAATTAATCTCCATGGAAAATACCTCCCCCCCCCTCGCGTAAAATACCCCCTGGAAAATATCCGTCCGACCGTGGAAAAATAAGGCTTTCCAAATTTGAGAATTTTATTTGAGTTTTCTTTTTTTAATTTCCGTAGGGGGAAGGAATTTTGGTACTTGTGTTTTATGCGCCACTCACTCAAGTTTACACTGTGTAAAACTCAAGAACAAACCGTTATTTTCGTTAGTTTTTTGTTACTTTAGAAACAAATTTGGGCTATAGATTTGCACATTAGGGGGAGGGGGTAAAGTATAGCGGGTCTGTATGCAAAATATGTTAGGTAGAATTATTCTGGATATCATGAAGAAAGAATTGTATACTGACTCAAAACTGTCCAAATACTTTAACCCCCCCCCCTCATGTGCAAATATATAGCCCAAATTATATATTTCCCATATATTCTGTTACTTGTCTTTGTCTTGTCCTTGCGCTAAGTTGGAAAAAAAACGAAAAAAAAAAAAAAAAAAAAAAAAAAAACGTTTTGTTCTTGAGTTTTACACAGTGTAAACTTGAGTGAGTGGCGCATAATACACAACTACCAAAATTCCTTCCCCCTACGGAAATTAAAAAACAAAACTCAAATATAAAATGCTCAAATTTTAGAAAACCTTATTTTCCACAGGGGGGTATTTTCCAGGGGGGTATCTACCAGTGGTATTTTCCGCGGGGGGGAGGGTTTATTTTCGGGTGGATATTTTCCGCGGGGGGGGGGGTATTTTCCGCGGGGGTATTTTGCGGTAGGGGGTATTTTCTACGGGGGGGACGGGGTTTCCGGGGGTAATCTTAGGGGGCGGAGGTAAACGCCTAGAACCAAGTATTTGATATAATGCGCTCTGGGCGGCCCCCCTTCCATAATTCTTTGTTGTAGTTTTCACAGCCAAAGCTATTGTCTGGTATTAACACAGTGAAAAACGAGTAATGTCTCATGTTCGCGATTCAAGTTCGCGATTGTGTCTCTCGTATAATACATAGGTATCATTCTTTTGATTAGTAGGACTAACAAAGGGCTTTCTCTGTGGTTGCATTTGAATTTCACAGTATCAGACTTACTTCAAATCGTTTAAAGTGTGAATATCTTTCATTTGATAATAATTTCGTGACTTCTATAGTTTGCAGAGGAGCCACGTCTTTTTCCGGTATGTCTGTTTCTTACTTTCGGTGGCAGGAAATTAATATCAGTAAAGCGCTAAAATATTTCCAGACTCTCGCCGTAACGGAATGTAATAAGAGAATTCAAATGAGCTATTCCAAATTGCTAAAATTGGAATAAAAAACAATACAAAGTCTCTTACTAAATTAAATTTGTTTTCACAGATCCCTCAGTGTTATTTATTTTCGTGTTTAATCCCATTTTTCATAAAATAGATATCATTTCAGTTCGTTCATATTTTTCAGTTTTCCTGCTTTTTACTGTATCTGCCTTTCAGTAGAGAAATCACGAGAGTCCATACTATTTACGAGACTCTTGATATCTGTTTAAACAATCAGTAAAACTCTACAATCTTTCCGAACTCTCACCGTCGCGGGTTGTAATAAAAGAATTCAATCCAACTATTCCAACTTTGTTAAAATTGAGATACAAACAATATAAAGTCTCTCAAGGGTGGATCCAGGATTTTTTTTCGGGGGGGGGGGGGTTTACTAATTTTTGACTTTTTCGGAGGGGGGTTTTACTAATTTTTGACTCAGTTTTCGACTAATTTTACTGATTTTTACCTAGGTTTTACTAATTTTCGACTTATTTCGACTCGGTCAAAAATTTCGGGGGGGGGGGGTTCAAACCGGGTACCCCCCCCCCCTGGATACGGCCTTGAAGTCTCTTACTAAATGAAATGCAGTTTTCACAGATCACTCAATGTTGTTCATTTTTGTATTTAAGGACGTTCAATACCAAAAATGTTATTTTGCGAGTCTCAGCGTCGGCTGACAGTCTCAAATACAAAGGATCCAGCAGCAAATTTCCCAGCATCACAGGGAGCTTCCAAAGTAATTTTGGTAAAAAAAAAATCAATAGGAGATCTTAATGTGTCAACAGCTCGAAAAGCTAACAAGATGCTAGTTTAAAACAAAGGAAACCTATCATCTCTTACTAATTGTTAAGTAAAACGCTGTCTAATCAATGTACGTACAGTATAAACAATGTGCATCTTGTGTCCGCAAAAATTTCAATCAAGACAGTTAACACAACAGGAAACTTCCAAAGCTGTCAAATTATTCAATGAGACTTCTTTAAGGAGAATTTTAATGTTTCATAAGCAGGTATACCAGAATATTTTACCAGAATATTTTTAGGGACTTATTTTTAGGGAATATTTTTAGGAAATATTACCAGAATATTTTTAGGGACTGCACTTTCCTAAACTTTAAAAAGAAAATTCTGCTCCTTTCAAAAATCAAAAAAAACAAAATGCGCTTCCTATTGATGTAATTTTCATTAAATCTGAATATCTCTATCTCTGTCACAAAGTGAGAGAAGTTAAATGGTTTTCCTAAGATTTCCAGGAAAGCAGGCACCATCTTTTAGTTTCCTGCTGTTTTTTTCAGATCTCTTATCACAACTATACAAGTTATGGCAAGACCGCCGAATCAATTCTGAATGGTTTTGCCACACATACTAAAAAAAAAACCTTGTAAGGGACGAGATACGCTCGTAGAATGATGCTATAAAGTATCGAACGCCCCATTTTTTTTCATACGAAAAATATCAGTTCAGTTCGTACATGTTTTTCCCGATTCCCTGCTTTTACTGTTTCTGTCTCTCCATAATGATAGCTCACATGTTTCTGGACTCCCGGGTATCTCTTTAAAACATAGAACTTGCTGGGAAACTATTCCATTCTACGCATCAAGGAGGCACACTTGTGCCTCTATAAAGAGGCGACCACCACAATGTTAAGCGATTTCAGGTCCTAGAGGTCGCAGAGAGACGGCAGTAATCGCATTTTGTACCCAAGCTCAAAACTAAGAAACTTGCAAAGTTTCATCCTCCTCCGACTTTATCTTCATGGGGTAAACTGGGCCGGAAGTTTGGACCCTCCCACCACAGCCCCCCTTTAACGTTGTCCGATTGAGCTGAAATTTAGAGGTTAAGCTTTCCTAGGGGCCGGGAGCTTATCCTCGAAATTTCAGCTCAATCCGATCACTCCTTCCCTGTTTTCAAAAAAACCAAATATAGCCACTTAAAATTCATCATCATTTCTTTTTTTTTTCTTAGCCACGCCTACAGGCCACAGTTGGCAACGGATCCGTTGAATGAGGACTCATTTGAAGCAGAATTCGACCTGTTAGGGCCTTTTGATATTTTCAGACCGAAAAAATTATCCCCCGAATTTACATCTACGAAAAACCTTAGTTTTTTTTCAAATAATACAGATAAACAGGTTAGACATGCTTTGTTATGAAAATATCTGCGCGTCAATTTTCATAACAAAGCATGTCTAACCTGTTTATGTGTATTATTTGAAAAAAAACTACGTTTTCTAAAGAGTTAAAGAGGCTGAGTTACAAGGTCAACCCTTAAAACGTACAGGGATTAGGAGGCACAGTTGGGGGGGCTGTTAAAGAGGCTGAGTCACAAGTTCGAACCTTAAAACGTACAGGGATTAGGAGGCACCCTGTACGACGTGATTTGAGTATTCAGGAATTAAAAGCCTTAACACAAGAATGTTCAAGAGCGGGGGGTTTGGGGGGCGGCAGCCCCCCACTTCAACCCCTGACACGATCAGCTAACAGTTAGTCAAGCAATAATAAGTAATAAAACTGTACAAAAACGTGCAGAAATTATTTGAAAAAAACTACGTTTTCTAAAGAGTTAAAGAGGCTGAGTTACAAGGTCGAACCTTAAAACGTACAGGGATTAGGAGGCACAAAACCCCCGCTTCGCAGCCTTTAAATAAAAAAAAAAAAATTAAACTGAAAGTAAGGAGCGACATTAAATCTTAAAACGAACAGAAATTATTCCGTATATGAAAGAGGCTGTGCCCTCCTCAACGCCTCGCTCTTTACGCTAAAGTTTTTATTGTTTAAAAAAAGAGTTGTGAGAAAGTCAAACTTTAGCGTAAAGAGCGAGGCGTTGAGGAGGGCACAGCCTCTTTCATATACGGAATAATTTCTGTTCGTTTTAAGATTTAATGTCGCTCCTTACTTTCAGTTTAAATTTTTTTTTTTTATTTAAAGGCTGCGAAAGCGGGGGTTTTTTGTGCCTCCTAATCCCTGTACGTTTTAAGGTTCGACCTTGTAACTCAGCCTCTTTAACTCTTTAGAAAACGTAGTTTTTTTCAAATAATAACACATAAGCATCTATCCATAGTGGCATTACTCGTTTGATTTCATTTGTGTTGTTTTTCTAGAGTGTTTTTGTTTCTTTACTTTTGATTTTTGAAGGGGGTCAAAATAAAAATATATATACCTTAAAATTACAAGATTTTAGATGGGGGCATGGGCCTGTCCTCTTTTATATACTGCTAAAGAAGTCAAGTTTGGTTAATGCTAATGAAATAAAATAGGATGAATATATAATAGTTTAGAAACGAATTTGGGCTATATATTTGCACATTAGGGGGTCGGGGGATAAAAACATACCATATATTAAATACGTAACCTAACCTAGGTACATTTTCCCTCCTAGACCCCAAAAAAACAACAGTTTTAAACATCGTAAACGCAATGAAAACTACTCTTTGCATTCCAATTCTTATTAGCGGTGTCTTGAAATAACCAGTCTGGCGGGTATCTGTCCCGGTATCTGTAGCATCTCCAGTTTGACATTCCATATACAGTATATAAAAGAGTACGTTTGATGCACTAGTTCAGAAAATTCCCACCACAAAGCTAACTTTTTAGCTTTTTACAGCTCTTTATATATATATATATATATATATATATATAGATATATATATATATATATATATATATATATATATATATATATATATATAATATATATATATATATATATATATATATATATATATATATATATATATATATATATATATATATATATATATATATATATATATATATATATATATATATATAATATATATATATATATATATTATATATATATATATATATATATATATATATGTAAATAATCCTAAATTTTGCAAGTTTCTTGTGTTAGTTGTTGGGTCCCATCAGGGCTAATAAATAAAGAATAGGCAGGCAAATATTCCATCTTCTACCAATGATTCTTTAACAAGTATTTTGAGCAAATAAAGGTTTATTCGCTAATTAAGGTTCACTAATAGCAAAGCTGGATTTTAATATCGAAGGCAAACACCAATTCGATATATATCGTTTGAGTCAAGAATTCAAACTATTAAGAGTCTTAATTTTTGAAGTTCTTTTTACCACAAAATCATTTCAAAACCTGGCAAAGCGCAATAATGATTGACAAAGTTGGCAAGCGGAATTTTTCGTGAATTAATTAATTTAGGCCGGGAGTTCTCAGAGCAAATCCATGGATCAGCGGAGTCAATTTACAACAAATTGGGGGGGGGGGGAATGTATTTTCAATAGAGAGGGGGATATAACTTTTCGTTTTTTTCTATTCTATAAGTGAAAATTCCAAAAAAGTGAATTTTCAATGAGAACTCCCCAAAAAAGTTTTTTTTTTTCATAATCGGGGAGGGGGAACTCTAGGAGGCATAGGTCTCCTGACCTCTCCCTCCCCCTAATTGATGCCACTGTCATAGATGGCTTCGGACAATCTATTGAAAAAATTTCATGGAGAGGGGGGAGTAGTTATTTCAAGATAAACATATACGTCAAAACAGAAAATTTTGAAATCATTAAGGGTAATAAGAAATTTCAAAAGAATTTGAGAGGAACATGCACAAAGTACCTTGCCGAGCTTTCGGACGACTTGAGCGGAAAAAACAGTTTAGAAGGGTATTTATTAAAAAGGCTCAGATGAAAGGGACTATTTACGTTCTATTAAATCAAAACTATTGTGTTGTGTCTGTGGCATTAAAATATCATTTAAAATACGAAAATGTATAGAATTGGCACCTTGATTATAATTCCACGAACATTATTGAAATTCCAATTCTATATTTGCAAAAATTTATTTTTTCTTCACAGAAAATTGGTTTTAAAGGTGATTTCATCAAATTATTTCAGATTTGACAACTTAGACTATAATTAAATGCATATTAAGATTATGGCGTATTGGGGAACTTAAAAAAATACATCAAATGATGAACATACATCAAAAATTTGATTTGAATGAAACACATGAAAACACAAACCAACTAAAAAGAACAGAAAAAGAAGCAGAAAAATCCTCAAATGGTCTGCCGAAAACAAAAGAATAATTCACAAAGCGCTCAATAGTGTTTTATCTCTCAATAGTGTTCTACCGGCCAATAGTGGTTTAGCTCTCAATAGTGTTCTACCGGCCAATAGTGTTTTAGCTCTCAATAGTTTGTTTTACCGGCCAATAGTGTTTTAGCTCTCAATAGTGTTTTACCTGCCAATAGTGTTTTAGCTCTCAATAGTGTTTTACCTGCCAATAGTGTTTTAGCTCCCAATAGTGTTTTACCGGCCAATATTGTTTTAGCTCTCAATAGTGTTTTACCTGCCAATAGTGTTTTAGCTCTCAATAGTGTTCTACCGGCCAATAGTGGTTAGCTCTCAATAGTGTTCTACCGGCCAATAGTGTTTTATCTCTCAATAGTGTTTTACCTGCCAATAGTGTTTTAGCTCTCAATAGTGTTTTACCTGCCAATAGTGTTTTAGCTCTCAATAGTGTTTTTACCGGCCAATAGTGTTTTAGCTCTCAATAGTGTTTTACTGGCCAATAGTGTTTTAGCTCTCAATAGTGCTTTAATCAATAAATTTTGAGATGCGACAATAACTCTTAAAAAGTCAAGAAAGCTTAGTTTTCAGTAAAAGCGCTAGTTTTTCAGAATTCTACATATATAGGCAAACATCACAGGCCAGTTTCTTTGAAACAACTTTCTAAAAATACGTTTGCATGCGCTCTTTTTAATGAGTGCTTTTTGAAGTTTTTTTTTCAAGTTTCAACTTAACTCTTTATTTTCATCGGATAAACCTTGTTTTTAAAATGATTTTTTTTTAGTAATTCAAAGGCAGTATATTGCACATTATGAATGTTACTCGAGAGTGAAAAGCCATAAAAATACGTTTTTAGTTTTTCAACTGTTGGTGATGAGCAGCTTTTTGTACCCTAAAACTTATATCTTAACTAATAAATTTATATACCATAATTAATTAATAAAGTACCAAAATTAATTAAAAAACTATATACCTTCAAGGTAAGACAAACATGATTTTATTTCAAAAGTCCAAGTTCCAACTATTTATTCATGTTAGAAAAAAAGATGTAACATGTTTCGAAAAAAAAAAAAAAAGAGAAATTCCAAGTATTTTGAAACTCAAATATGATGCAGGAGTATAGAACTATAGATCAAACTAATCAGAGATTAAACTAATTGACCTGATTTATTTTTTAATGAAATGGATTTTAAATACCCCTTTAATAAAAAGGGCCAAACAAGACCCCATAAGTTGAGCACCTATTTGTTGTAAGAGAAATTTCAAGTATTTTGAAACTTAAATATGACGCAGGAGTATAGATCAAACTAATCAGAGATTAAACTAATTGAGCTGGTTTTTTTTATTGAGATAGATTATAAATACCCCTTTAATAAGAAGGGCCAAACGAGACCCCATGGGTTACAACAGGTGAGATGAACACAAACGCAGAATTTGCTGACCTTTTTTTGAGAACACAATGGCAACATCACATTAGAATCCAACACAACATCAACATTAGAATAAGATCAGAGCCCAGAATTCATCACCAATCCCAAAAATTTATTAATTGCAAGGAGATAAGCCAATAAAAAAAGGTCTATGCAAAAAAATTTTTTGGTGACCTAACATCCCTTGGGATTAGGTACAACTTTGAAAAATAAACACAAAAGAATAGATACATTGTACGTTGTACGGATCGACATAAATTTCCGTACATTGACATACATTGTACGGATGCATTGTGCTACAGGACTATCAGGAAAATATACACATTTCGACGGAAGATTACTCTCAAAGCCTCCCCCCTTTGGGCTTGCCTGTATATATTGCGTCACTTCGTAGTATACTAGCAGACGTACAGACACGCCAATAAGACTGGAACTATTTACTTGTACTTGTTTCGCGTTTAAAATCATTTTGTTCATTGGGCCGTTCGAGAGCCAGCGCTATGTTTGGCTCCGGGAGGTTCTGTCCCCATTTGATGGCTTGACAATCAACAACCAGTCTTCATCAAATAGGGTCTACCAATTTCAGTCTTGAATTACCCAAGTGGCTCCAATTTTGACTTTGGGATACAGGTTCGATTGCCAGGTTTTTCTATGACCACCAGCTCGCTTCCTCCATGCCAGCTAATACTGGATCACTTAAGGTATTGCTTCGATATCGCGTCGTTAGGCTGTCATAGTTCTTGGCCGAACCCCAGGAAGTGTCTTTCTTGTTGATACGCGTGTCTGGTCTCCATCTTTGTGGTAGATAGTGTCATTGTCGACTCTTTCAGATTGCTGACCTTCAGAGCATACCGAAGGCATTTATGGTAGAGAATATCCAGACCTCGGACATCCGAAGCTTTCATCAGCCCAAGTTTTGCAACTGTACAGCAATAAACAGGAAAAGAGCCCTTAAATTTAATATTAGAAACAAGCAGAGGTTATGGAAAAAGGGTGGAGGTCACTTTGTTATAAACTAGAGACCTCCTTGCTGTTCGAAATGTAACCAAAGAGGTGGCAGAAGAAAATTGATGGAGATTTGCAAGTCAAATCTGAAAACTATTGACCACACTATTAACTCCAGAAATGGTAAACAGAAATGGTAGCTACTTTTTACAGAGCATCTAGAAACAAATTGGGGAACAAGGTCAGCCCATATTTCAAATACTCTCAATACTGGAAAAGTTGGCAAGTAAATGAGAAAAATAGAGTACATATCATTGATATATCATAAAGCATCTTTATGTTGCACTATAGCCGCAGAGGCACTTTGGAAAGACAGATGAAACTGGAGACGGGTTTTGAAGGAAAACATTATTTACAGTGTCACACACCTTGAAAAACCCTCTAATATCTTGGCAATCCCTTGAGGGTAATACGTTCAGAAGCATAATTCAAGTTACTTGAGTATGCTGAAGAACGTATTTGAATCAAGTATACCAGTGCAATCAGCAAAAACCTATATAGGCTGGTACTATCTTTCTTAAAATGTCTAATTGACTACATACTGTCTTTTTTCTGTAGAACATTCTTTTGTGCAGCTGCTATATGTTTCCAGCCTTTGTAAGCTGAGCATCTTGTTACTTGAATATCCTTCTGAACATACTTAAATCAGGAACATAACTGCAAAATAGCATACACCTATATAGGCTGGTAGTATCTTTCTAAGGTGTCTGATTGACTGCATACTGTCTTTTTTATATAGCACATTTTTTTTGTACAGCTGCTATATGTTTCCAGCCTATGTAAGCTGAAACATCTTGTTACTTGAATATCCTTCTGAACATACTTAAATCAAGAACATAACTGCAAATAGCATACACCTATATAGGCTGGTAGTATCTTTCTTAAGGTGTCTGATTGACTGCATACTGTCTTTTTTATATAGCACATTTTTTATACAGCTGCTATATGTTTCCAGCCTATGTAAGCTGAACGTCTTGTTACTTGAATATCCATATGAACATACTTGAATCAAGAACATAACTGCAAATAGCATACACCTATATAGGCTGGTAGTATTATTCTTAAGATGTCTAATTGACTGCATACTGTTTTTTTTATATAGCACATTCTTTTGTACAGCTGCTATATGTTTCCAGCCTATGTAAGCTGAACATCTTGTTACTTGATTATCCTTCTGCACATACTTAAATCAAGAACATAACTGCAAATAGCATACACCTATATAGGCTGGTAGCATCTTTCTTAAGGTGTCTGATTGACTGCATACTGTCTTTTTTATATAGCACATTTTTTTTTGTACAGCTGCTATATGTTTCCAGCCTATGTAAGCTGAACATCTTGTTACTTGAATATCCTTCTGAACTTACTTAAATCAAGAACATAACTGCAAATAGCATACACCTATATAGGCTGGTAGTATCTTTCTTAAGGTGTCTGATTGACTGCATACTATCTTTTTTATATAGCACATTTTTTGTACAGCTGCTATATGTTCCAGCCTATGTAAGCTGAACGTCTTGTTACTTGAATATCCATATGAACATACTTGAATCAAGAACATAACTGCAAATAGCATACACTATATAGGCTGGTAGTATTATTCTTAAGATGTCTAATTGACTGCATACTGTCTTTTTTATATAGCACATTCTTTTGTACAGCTGCTATATGTTTCCAGCCTATGTAAGCTGAACATCTTGTTACTTGATTATCCTTCTGCACATACTTAAATCAAGAACATAACTGCAAATAGCATACACCTATATAGGCTGATAGTATCTTTCTTAAGGTGTCTGATTGACTGCATACTGTCTTTTTTATATAGCACATTTTTTTTGTACAGCTGCTATATGTTTCCAGCCTATGTAAGCTGAACATCTTGTTACTTGAATATCCTTCTGAACATACTTAAATCAAGAACATAACTGCAAATAGCATACACCTATATAGGCTGGTAGTATCTTTCTTAAGGTGTCTGATTGACTGCATACTGTCTTTTTATATAGCACATTTTTTGTACAGCTGCTATATGTTTCCAGCCTATGGAAGCTGAACGTCTTGTTACTTGAATGTCCATATGAACATACTTGAATCAAGAACATAACTGCAAATAGCATACACCTATATAGGCTGGTAGTATTATTCTTAAGATGTCTAATTGACTGCATACTGTCTTTTTTTATATAGCACATTCTTTTGTATACAGCTGCTATATGTTTCCAGCCTATGTAAGCTGAACATCTTGTTACTTGATTATCCTTCTGCACATACTTAAATCAAGAACATAACTGCAAATAGCATACACCTATATAGGCTGGTAGTATCTTTCTTAAGGTGTCTGATTGACTACATACTGTCTTTTTTATATAGCACATTTTTTTGGTACAGCTGCTATATGTTTCCAGCCTATGTAAGCTGAACATCTTGTTACTTGAATATCCTTCTGAACATACTTAAATCAAGAACATAAACTGCAAATAGCATACACCTATATAGGCTGGTAGTATCTTTCTTAAGGTGTCTGATTGACTGCATACTGTCTTTTTTATATAGCACATTTTTTGTACAGCTGCTATATGTTTCCAGCCTATGTAAGCTGAACGTCTTGTTACTTGAATATCCATATGAACATACTTGAATCAAGAACGTAACTGCAAATAGCATACACCTATATAGGCTGGTAGTATCTTTCTTAAGGTGTCTGATTGACTGCATACTGTCTTTTTTTATATAGCACATTTTTTTGTACAGCTGCTATATGTTTACAGCCTATGTAAGCTGAGCATCTTGTTACTTGAATATCCTTCTGAACATACTTAAATCAAGAACATAACTGCAAATAGCATACACCTATATAGGCTGGTAATATCTTTCTTAAGGTGCCTGATTGACTGCATACTGTCTTTTTTATATAGCACATTCTTTTGTACAGCTGCTATATGTTTCCAGCCTATGTAAGCTGAACATCTTGTTACTTGAATATCCTTCTGAACATACTTAAATCAAGAACATAACTGCAAATAGCATACACCTATATAGGCTGGTAGTATCTTTCTTAAGGTGTCTGATTGACTGCATACTGTCTTTTTTATATAGCACATTTTTTTGCACAGCTGCTATATGTTTCCAGCCTATGTAAGCTGAACATCTTGTTACTTGAATATCCTTCTGAACATACTTAAATCAAGAACATAACTGCAAATAGCATACACCTATATAGGCTGGTAGTATCTTTCTTAAGGTGTCTGATTGACTGCATACTGTCTTTTTTATATAGCACATTCTTTTGTACAGCTGCTATATGTTTCCAGCCTATGTAAGCTAAACATCTTGTTACTTGAATATCCTTCTGAACATACTTAAATCAAGAACATAACTGCAAATAGCATACACCTATATAGGCTGGTAGTATCTTTCTTAAGGTGTCTGATTGACTGCATACTGTCTTTTTTTATATTGCACATTTTTTTGTACAGCTGCTATATGTTTCCAGCCTATGTAAGCTGAACATCTTGTTACTTGAATATCCTTCTGAACATACTTAAATCAAGAACATAACTGTAAATAGCATACACCTATATAGGCTGGTAGTATCTTTCTTAAGGTGTCTGATTGACTGCATACTGTCTTTTATATATAGCACATTTTTTGTACAGCTGCTATATGTTTCCAGCCTATGTAAGCTGAACGTCTTGCTACTTGAATATGTCTGAACGTATTTGAATAAAGTACATAACTGCAATTAGCAAAAACTTATATAGGCTGGTAGTTTCTTTCTTAAGATGTCTGATTGACTGCATACTGTCTTTTTTCTATAGAACATTGTTTCGTACAGCTACTGTACGTTTGTTTTTCTAGGAATTCGTACTTGTTAATCACAACCTGTCAACCATTGGCTCTTCAATGAATAACAATATGCTGGTTTTCGGCTATTTCTCCTCGGTGCTGGACAGGGACACCGATAGAAAAATTACAAGAACGTGAGGAAAGGCAAGTGTACCAGGAGCTTTGTTTTATCAAGACTTAAATGAGACACTGTCCCATTTTCTATCTTTATACCATTATCAATGTATTCTTGTTTCCCCACCCCCATTCCTTGTAGAAACACGTCTATTTGAGAAAGCCCCAGGATGTTTAAACTCATGAGACTTGGCGTGTTTCAAGAAGGGGAAGCAACATCGAAGATATACAAACAATTTAGAGGATCAGAAAGATATTTTGTGCATAAAATATTAAATAACTAAATTGAAAGCTAACCTTACTTATCGACAAGACCGTATCCAGCGGAGGGAGTTTACTGGGTTTGAACCCCACCCCTCAAAATGTTTGTCCGAGTAGTAGGAACGTAACAAAATTAAAAACTTAAACTTGAAATTTTTTTCGCATGCTGACCAATGGTCTGCGTTGCGCAGGCACCAACCTCCTGATTCACTGTCATTGGCCGGGAATGCAATGCGTCGTTGGGCAAAATCATACGACACTTCCCATACTTTTTTCCCCAGATTTCTCCAGGTACGCATTTAGAGCTGGGTCAACTCTGGCTGAGATTACAGAGTCACAAGATTGACCCCCTTTTCAAACGGAGCAACCTCCGTTTGCCTCGGGTAGGACGATAACGAAATTGCATATAAAATTTTTTTTTTAATGCACTTATTTAAATTTTTTGGAAACCCCCGAAGAAAAATCCTGAATAGGCACTTGCTTACCAATATTGCTTACCAATATGCACAATCGGTTGGACAATCGGCCTTTATGTATCATTGCTTCTCACCTAAGATCGTGTCTGATATTTCACTCTTATGGGAAAGTTATAAAAGAAACCTTGGTCAAACTATTTTTAAAGGGATAATAAACACGGCATGTCTATCGGGATGATCGAAGAGTTACTGAACATACATCGCACTACTAAACCTCTCTTTGAGAACAGCTTAGTAAACGGTTTATGACAACTTTTTCAAAAATTTGAAATGTCATATACAACTTTTAGGCGCTTGAGGGGAGGTAGGTCAGACAGGTACCTACCAGGGTTAAAGCCTTGCAGAGGTTTTGTAGATTCACGTGGAGGTTAATTCATGACTAGGTTCAAATTCTGCTTGCATTTATGTCGGTGAGTTAAAACATATGCGATTGATTGGTCTCTCTGTCATTTGACATGATTTATAGACAACAGAGGAACTGTTCCCATGGCAACAGTTTATTCTAACCAAAAAAAATGACTTAGAAAAACGGAAAAGAAAAAAATTAGTTTTCTAAAAATAAGTAAATGACCGGACTCATCATAATTGGAGAGACAAACTAGAACATAGAGTAGATTCATACAGAAATCACTGAGTAAAATCTTTGTGGTGAAATTTTGAAGACAGGACGGTGTTTGAATATGTTTTTTGTTTCCTCAGTGTCGAAGATATCAAACACAATTGAATTAAAACAATCGGATCAAAACGCCGTTAAGCCGTATATAAAAATATCTAAACACAGCACTAACACAATACTACACAAAAAATGAAGAGTAAAAATAGATCTAGTAAAAAAAATTAGAAGACATCAGGGGAAATTTTGTTGTGTTTGTTTTTATTTTTTCAATGAAAAATACAGAAAGACATTTTTTCAAAATCGGATGGGGACGAAGGAAATCTAAGGGACCATTGTCATCAAGGCCGTATCCCAGGATTTTTTTATCGGAGGGGGTTTTACTCAAAGATTTTTTTTTCGAGGGGGGGGGGGGGGGGTACACAAAAAACATCAAAAATGCATACAAAATGTATTTATATCCATTTTTGTTACGTTTCTACGAGTCAAAACAAACATTTTTTTTTTTTTTGGGGGGGGGGCTCAAACCCACCTACCCCCCCACCCCTCTGGGCACGGCCTTGCTTTTCATCTCCCCCTCCCATTGGCTTCCCTAACATATAGTAAAACAAATCTTTCTCAAAGAAGGTCATCTCGGCATTTTAGATAGAAATCGGCTCTTTAATCAATTTGTATATGCAAATTATTAATTCAATGTTACACCGTCTTATCTTAAATCTATTACTTTTACGAGATGATAAATTAACTACGAGTTGACTTACGCAAAGAGCCAGACAATAATAGCACAAGAGGAAGTTAAATTTCTTTTAGCATTAATTATTTAATTAGCATAACTCGGCTCAACTGATCTGAAGAAATGGGTATCTAGCTATTGTATTTGTTAATTAAATATGTAGTTTCCAAAGTAAATAAATATAATTAGAATAACGTATGGTATTAGAGATGACATTTCGGCTGTAGTAATTCAACAGGCAGTATGTTACACATTATAAATTTCACAAGAGAGCAAAAACTGAAAAATATGTTTTCATTTTTTTTTATTTTTACTGTCATTGACGAAGAGCTATTTGTGCAGGAAACAGGGCCGTATCCAGGATTTTTTTTTCGGGAGGTGTTTCAAACAATGCGCCGCCGGCGTGATCAATATTGACCGCCAACATTAATGTTTTCATCATTCGTTCTCAAATCACAGCTTAAATTCACAACAGATTCGAGCCTATTCATGAGTTCAAAAATTCACAAGTCGCTGGCTGGAAACTGGTCTTCTTCGTTATTCATCAAGAGAAGTAGAAATCTGGTAGAAAACGAAATGGCTGTGGCGTTTCGGAACCCTTCTATAATACGAGTAGTTGAAGTATCTATTAGCTATGCATTCTTAACATAAATAATTATCAGAATTAGTAGTTTTTTTCATCAAGCATTACTGCATACAAAACTTCGAATACCGTATCACAAAATTCTTCAGTTATCTGGGTAAAAACTTTGAACTTAGAAGCTTAATTTTTTCATAATGCCCTTTGCCTATATCTGTTTTGTCACCTTTAAAACAGTTGAAATGGGTGACTTTGATATTGATTGTTTTTTTTGCTCTTTTGGATTCCTAAAAAGCCTTCTTGTATTAAAAACTGGTTTTTAATAACAATTTAAAAAAAAATGCATTTTAAAGTTTTTTTTTACTTCTTTATAGAATATATGTCATGTAGGCTAAGGCTGAACTGCTGCTTTTTTTATTGGTTTTGGCTGCTCTTTTGGATATTATTCATTTTTTCTTTTGGGGATTGATTCCAAATTATAAATAGATAAATACCTAATATCAGTCAAGTTATAAACTGCATCTAAAAGGAGTAAATTTATCAAAATGAAAAATACATGATGAACACTTCACATGAGAACATTTCAATTACAATGAAACAAAAACCACTTAATGGTTTATTCGGTATGAAGAAAAATGAAGTGCCAGCTATTTCTTAGGTAAAAAATGAAAAGCTCATCCGTTGTAAATGTAATTAAATGAAATAATATACAGACTGAAGTAGCTCCAGGAAGATGTTGGGATTTTCATCCTAGTTCATCACTTTTATTCCAAGCAAAATGTTAGGACACTTAGTATCAGTTATTGAGTTTAAGCTTTGATTTCCAAATGCTCACAAAAATTACCAAATTTAAGAAAGTCGCAACAATAAGTCACCTGTCACAGGTGACTTATTATTGACCACAGGTAACATGTGGTCAAAATACTCAAAAACTCCTCTTTGATCCCCACCCAGGCTCAAAGCTTCTGCTATGGTCATTTCCATGGAAATCTCCAAAGAGTTTCTTTTTAAAATAGCTTTTAAGCGTAGTTGAGGGTATTTAGCCTTTTTGCTTTTCTTCAAAGCTTTGAAAAAAGTGTTGTAATATTCCAAATGTTACATTGATTATATTTGTGCATATTTTTGGTAATTTGTGGGGTGATCGAATTTTTTAAACCACTGTAGATACTTAAGAACGTTGCAACATCTAGTACCCTGAGGTCATAAGACTGTCAAAGACTCCTCCTTGAACCTCTCAAATTGAAAGCTTTTATTATGACCTGACCTTTTAATGTAACTTGGGCACTGGACAAAGGGCGCCATTGTCACTCGAGCGCAACGTTAGGTGGGGATGTCGACATCGCTTTCGTCACACCAATTCGCTTTAGTGTGAATCTGCCTGGTACTTACGAATGAATGTTTTCAAAGTAAACCCGTTTCATCAATATGAAAAGAACGGGTTTTTTAGACGCATTAAATATAATTACTCCCTATGCCCCCCCCCTCTGGATACCATCTTGATAGGATACCGTCTCTGCTTTAAATAAAAACAAATAATTAACTTATTGGCACCCCGGCTTTCAAAAGAAATCGAGGTATTATCATTTAAATGTGATAGCTCACTACCTCCCCCCCCCCCTCTGGATACCACCTTGATAGGATACTGTCTCAGCTTTCATTAGAAAAAAATTTACTTAATAATTAACTAGGTCACTGTATGGTTCAAACAAACACGCAAAATAACGTTAATCAGCTTAGCGTTCCCTCGAAAAAAAAAAAATTGAGGGTATGAGTAAATGGGTACAAAGACAACAACATAAATGTCGAAATTATTCAGATATACCTCAAATTAGTGAAAAACTGAGTCATAGATTCGCCGTGGCATTCAACAAGACCCAAAGAATCCAATTAAAAGGGAGCACACACAAAAGCCAATTTAGGCCAGTAGCCTATGAGAAATCGCAAAATACCCAAGACAATGAATAAGTCCTATTGGGGGGCCCTGGGTCTATCAAAATATTTCAATGGTTTCCCAGGAAATTTGATATCATTTTCTTCTATCCCCCCCTATAGGCAATAATTTACAATTTATTTATGAAGCATATTTTTGGGTAAATTTTCCGGTTCAATCTTTAATTCCCCAACCTTGTACGTAGCTTAGTCTATAGCTAAATTTTGTCTGAATAGAAGGGTTTTTTTTTGTTGTTTTTTTTTTGTGTGTGTGTGGGGGGGGGGGGGGGTAAAAATGTTTCAGAAAGAAGATTGTATTGTCTATCAGGGTTCAACAATTGAGTATGAAACATTAAGAAAATCTTATCTAAAAACAGCCAAAAAAAAAATCTGCAAATTTACAATTCAGCTGTAGGCTGAATCAGATGAAACAGTCTGTCGGCAGATGAAACAACCTGTCGGCTGTCAATTTCAAAATACAACTGAAGGCTGAAGCTGTATAGTAGTGAATGCGTTCTATAATTCTATTCAACTTGAAAATAAAAAAATTCTTGACTACGAATGATGTAAAAAATAGCGATTAGGAAACTGCATTTGAAATGACTTAAACTTATTTCATAAAGACGATTATTTTTTTGTCAACATATGAAGAACTGTGTATATTACAATATTTGCAATTGCATATTGTATCTGTCTGGTTTTTTATGCAAAGTAACAAAATAGACGAAAATTAATGAACAAAGAGAGTAGTGAAGAATTATGGTATGCAAAAGTAATTTTGGCAGGGAAAGTCACTGGTGATAAATCGCTAGGGGTGGCACCGTGGGGGTGACACATAGATTTTTTTGGGAAAATACCCGAAAATTTGGGGATAGTGCCAGCCCTGCTTGATTTCCAATTGGGCAAATCGAAATACTAAACCACACGCGAAGAAAAAGCTCCGACTTTGCGGTTGACGCAATAAAGAATTGCCGCAAAATTAATTTGAAGTCGACCGAACGCCGCCACCTCTTCCGGCGGCGGCGTGCCGCAAGGGGGGCTACCCCTTCCTCAATCCTCGCTCTTTACGCTAAAATTTGATTTTTGGTCTCAATTCCTTAAAAAAGAACTGTTCAAACAAAAAATTTAAATTATAAAAACGTGACAAAATGAATACGAACAGATTTTTTTATGCATTTTTTTAAGTTTTTTGTACCCTACCCCGAAAAAAAAACCCGAAAAAGGAAATCCTGGATACGGCCCTTATCAATACATAGGCTACACTAGAGACTTTTCGGAGCAAAAAATATATTTATAGGCTATTAGTTAATCTATGGTTATGAAAAACCAGAAAGAAATATAATAAATGAATAATAAGATTAAATATCCGAGAAAACGAGGGTAATATCAGTCACTAGCTGATATTACCCTCGTTTTTTTCGGCTATTTAATTTTATTATTCATTTACTATAATTTTTTTCTTGTTTGTGATACGCCATGTATAGCAAGTGTAGTCTCAGAATGTATTTGAATCGAAGGTTAAGATTCAATTCAGTGTGTTTTAAGCCAAATGCGTCAATTGAACAGGGGGGGGGGGGGGGGATTCGTACCCTCTTAAAAAAATGTTTTCGGATGCTTCGCCAATGCTCTGTGCAGTTCAGGTACTGATCTTCTGACTCTCTGCCTTCGGTTGGGAGTACAATTCGCGGTTGGGCCTCATAGGTTTAGAAAAATGCATTTGGATCTCCTCCCCTACATTTTGGTGAATTGACACTCCTTTTTCAACCCCATCTTACTATAGATGTATATACTAAGCATATTTTAGTATTAATCTATAAAGGCTACTGTAGATCTACATCACAATCATTGTATACAAGCAATACTCATGCAGTTACAGAAACCTTACGAATATTATTGCATGAATTAAGACGATACTCTACTGATCTAAAAACAATAAATTGATCTACTGATTTAAAAACAAAACAACAGCAATAACAACAATCATCTAAAAACAGCAATAACAATAACTGAACAAATCCGGCGGTAATCAGATTGGCATTTTGATAGATTGATTGTAACCACCTTAAATACGTAGGTAATAGGCTTACACCCTCGCACACATGCAGGGGGGCTACGGGCCCACCCTCCCCGCCCCAAAATTTCATCATTTTTTTATTTTCCCATAAGTGTCTGATGCTTCTCACAGAATAAGGGATTTGAAGGATTTGCCCCCCCCCCCTCCCCAAAAAATGTCTGCGTTCGTGCCTGGATACAGCTTCTGCAGATGAAGTAATAAAAGAACAAAAAAGGAAAAAGAATAACAGTTTTTTTTGTTCGTCACACTTACAATGTTTGTTGTTATTTAAAGCAATAATGCTGTTTTAAGAACGATTTTTACTATTGATTAAATAAAAAAACAAGTTTTTTTTTTAACTGAAAGTAAGGAGTGACATTAAAAACTTAAAACGAACAGAAATTATTCTGTATATGAAAGGGGCTGTCCCCTCCTCAACGCCTCGCTCTTTATGCTAAAGTTTTTCATTGTTTAAAAAATAGAGTTGTGAGAAAGTCAAACTTCAGCGTAAAGAGAGAGGCGTTGAGGAGGGGACAGCCCCTATCATATACAGAATAATTTCTGTTCGTTTTAAGTTTTAATGTCGCTCCTTACTTTCAGTTAAAAAAACTGTTTTTTTTATTTAATTTTTGAACGTTTTTGAATAAATGCAGGTTTTGATCTTGGCTCACCGTACATGAATAATTAAAACAAAATTTTCATATTAATTTACTTTTATTTAGTTAAATGGCTTTCTCGAAACTTGTTTAATTTTATTTACGAATGTTTTTATTAGTAATAAATATACGTGACTTAAGAATTAACTTACGTAACGAACTTCTATGTTCATATATTTTTAATACGTATATTAGGGGGTTCGCCCCCTAGTCAATACCTTGCTCTTTAAGCGAAATTTCGAATTTTGTTCCAATTCTTTAAAAATGACCGCTTAACCACAAAGGCCGTTAATTAGAATAAATAGCTCTTATGAAAGTACTAAAAAATCTTTGGCTTAAAGAGCGAGGTATTGACTAGGGGGGTGAACCCAATCATATATGTAATATTTTCTGTTCGTTTAAACTTTTGATGTTGCTGCTGTTGCAGTTGAAAAACTTGTTTTTTTCTATTTAATTTCCGAACTTTTTTTAAATAAAGCTGGGAAGTCCCGGCGTCCCCCTTCATAGCAATGTCCCTTCCCCCATGAAAACTTCCCTTCATGGAAAGATCCTTCCACATAACCCCCGACCCCCCCCCCCACTACCAGGAAAAATCTTCCCTGAAAACGTCTGTATACTTCCCAATAACCAATACTATATGTTAACATTGGTTAAAGTTCATAACTTTCAGCCCTCCCCTGGGAGCTTCGGGGGATTAAGTCATCTTAAAAACATACTTATAATATTTTCGAACATGCTGAACAAAATGGATATCTCAAATTTTTGATCAGGTGACTTTGGGAAAAAAACGAGCGTGGGAGGGGGCCTAGTTGCCCTCCATTTTTTTGGTCACTTAAAAAGGGCACTAGAGCTTTTAATTTCCATTCCAATGAGCCCTCCCACGATATTCTAGGACCACTGGGTCGATACAATCACCCCTGAAAAAAAAAAAAAAAAAAAAAAAAAAAAAAAAAAAAAAAAAAAAAAAAAAAAAAAAAAAAAACGCACCCCGTGATCTTTCTTCTGGCAAAAAATGCAAAATTCCACATTTTTGTAGATATGAGCTTGACACACTCTACAGTAGGGTTCTCTGATACGCGGAATATGATGGTGTGATTTTCATTAAGGTTCTATAACTTTTAGGGGGTCTTTCCCCCTTTTTTCGAAAATCCGCCAAATTTTCTCAGGCACCTAACTTTTGATGGGTAGGATTAAACTTGGTGAAATTTATATATTTGAAATCAACACTAAAATCTTATTCTTTTGATGTATCTATTTGTATCAAAATGCCGTTTTCTAGAGTTTCGGTTACCATTGGGCCGGGTCGCTCCTTACTTACAGTTCGTTACCACGTTTGTGAAGAAAGAATCGGCAAGTCTCTGCTTTGTTAAATCGAATGACTTGCGATTTGTTTGATGAGAAAAGTATAACAATGTTATAAGTAATGAGAATGATTAAAACCAGAGCGTGCTTCTAACAAAGTTGGTAGCTTTTTCTAATGAGAGATAGCTCTGTTGGACATTCCTGGAAATTAGTTCTATCCTTATCTTAATTTACCGATGTCCCCGTTTATATTGAACTATGTGTGATATTATCTTGTAAAAAGATAAGTAAAAAGATAAAAATAAAAGATAACAAGATAACAAACTGCGAAGTTTTATCTTTTTAAAAGATAAGTTTTTATTTACTGTAATATTCGTAAAAAGCCAGACGAAGTCTGGCTGTTTTTTTGACCAGTCAACTTCTACGTGCTTCATTAACTTCAACTTCATCCCCAACAAAGAATCGAGTATGATTTTTTGTACCAAATTTATGAAACCTTTCGATGGGACTGCATGAGCAAAGTCATCAATAGCTATGCCAAGGATTAAAGCTAAATACCACAATCCTTTTTCAACAGCGTAGTCTAATGCTTTTGAGTAAACCCTTTGATAAAAGTCGTAAATAAAAAAGGACTAAATGAGAAAAGGACTTCAAAAAACAGCAATTATGCTGTCAAACCAGAAAACTTCAGAGAACTGTCAACATTCTCTGAAAACTTCAGGGAACTGTCAACATTCACTGAAGTTTATACCTATTACTAGGGTAAAAAAATATATTTTGAATCACGGGGAGATAAACATCCTTTGAAAACGTTTCATGATCAAAGTGGAGTAAATTAGAAGAAGGACTTCGAAACACTGGTATGATCATCTTGCAATTATCCCACAAGAAATCGAACCCACAAGAAACCGATAGCACAAAGGATATGCGACAGCACAGAATGGCCGGCCCCTAGCCACCAATTGCACTTCCTGGCTGAAAAGGCCACAAAACGGAGATCAGCACTACCAGTTTTGGAAAAATTGACGGCCTGGAAATGACGGCCTGGTGCCGTTATACTTACTTAAAAAACCGATATTGATCAAAGCGCAATCACAGCGATTGGTAAAACGCTTGATAAGAGCGGTGATATCAATGGAGCACATTTTGTTTATCTGCTCTGCAGAACAAAGCTGGAGTCTAACGTCATAGAAGAACGTATGACTTTAATTAACACTAATACTGACAATTTTAGACGAAGAATTGCAAAGAAAACGAGAATTAACCCCAGAAAATGAAGAAAATGGCCAAAAAGCATTTAGATAAAAGATGGATCCAATCAAATTAACCCAGTACAATTGAACATCCGAAGTTAACAGTCGACAGGAAAGTACGAAGGAAATTTTTTGAACTTAATAAAATTAAAGTAAAACTACTGACAACTTTCCCTTCTATTTGCCCCTGAAAACGATTAGTGTTTTGATTTTCTTTTATATGCTAAAAAATATTGTCCCTGAACATAGTAGTTTCAGTACAGAGCAAATGAAACTAGTATTTAGAGTTGATTTAGTCGTGGGGAGGGGCACGCCTTTTTGGGGCACGACTTTTTTAATTTTATGTTTTTAATTTTCAATCGCTGAAGGTTTCGTTTATTTATTCATTTCAATTTCTGTTCACTAAGAACTTGAACCATTATACGGCTTAGTTTGTAGTTTTGTAGGGTTATAGCTTATCTAAACTTTTTTTTTTTTTAATTGAATCATAATCAAGAACGTTATTATTTTTGTTGTGAAGTTTTTACAATTTTCATTAGCTAATAAAAACTAAACTGAATATTTTTATATATAATGATATTGATTGCTGAAAGTTCATCAGTTCAGGATTTTATTTCACTGTAGTTCTTATTTTATTTTCAATGTTGTAATAAGTACAAAAGAAAATATATTCAATATTATTCGTTTTCAGTTAAGCACCAATGACGCAGTAGGCTGAAATTTTCCCATTTTTTGCCAGACGAAAGATCACAGATGCGTGTTTATTTGTGTGTTCTTTTTTCGGTTTTTTCCTAGGGGTGAACTTATCGAGTCAGCGATTCTAGAAGATTGGGTAAGGGCTCATTTGATCGGAAATTAGAAGTTAGTGTCCTTTTTAAGTAACCAAAATTATTGGAGGGCAGCTAGTCCCCCTCACACAACCCATTTCCCCAAAGTCGTCCGATCAAAATTTTCAGATAGCCATTTTGTTCAACATAGTCGAAGGCTCAAATAATTATTTCTTTTAGGTTGACTTGAGGATGAAATGTCACAATGTTACAGACAGGAATAAGCTTTCGACATTATCTTAGTAGGAACTAGCAAAACAACAAACTACGTTGTCATAGCTGTTACCCAAGACGCCCTTTAGAGTATACCATCATCTTGTATACGAAAATTCAGTTTCTGGTCGGAATATTGATCTTATTTTAAATTATTTGAAAAAAAAAAACTACGTTTTTTTTCTAAAGAGTTAAAGAGGCTGAGTCACAAGTTCGAACCTTGAAACGTACAGGGATTAGGAGGTACAGTTGGGGGGCTGCCGCCCCCCAAACCCACCGCTTTCACAGCCTTTAAATAAAAAAAAAGTTTTTTAAACTGAAAGTAAGGAGCGACATTAAAACTTAAAACGAACAGAAATTATTCCGTATATGAAAGGGGCTGTGCCCTCCTCAACGCCTCGCTCTTTTACGCTAAAGTTTGACTTTCTCACAACTCTTTTTTTTTAAACAATAAAAACTTTAGCGTAAAGAGCGAGGCGTTGAGGAGGGCACAGTCCCTATCATATACGGAATAATTTCTGTTCGTTTTAAGTTTTAATGTCGCTCCTTACTTTCAGTTTAAAAAACTGTTTTTTTTTTTTTTTTTTTATTTAAAGGCTGTAAAAGCGGGGGGTTTGGGGGGCGGCAGCCCCCAAACTGTACCTCCTAATCCCTGTACGTTTTAAGGTTCGAACTTGTGACTCAGCCTCTTTAACTCTTTAGAAAACGTAGTTTTTTTCAAATAATTTCTGCACATTTTTGTACAGTTTATTACTTATTACTGCTTGACTAACTGTTAGCTGATCGTTTTTCAGGAGTTAAAGTTGGGGGGCTGCCGCCCCCAACCCCCCCCCCCCCCCTTTGAAGATTCTTGTGTTAAGGCTTTTAATTCCTGAATACTCAAATCAAATGCACAGTAAGATTTTCTTTTTTCAACTTGTCTTCGAGCATGCGGGTATACGGCATGTTATCAAAGCAGTGGAGACTTACCTGTAACCTGAAGGCCGACTGTGATATTCTTCTGGAGACGCCTGTTGAGCCGAAGGATTTAATAGATTGGATTTAAAAAAGAAACTGAGTTTCTTTTTTAAACTTTAAATTCAATATATAAAAAAATTCCTCTGACGGGGAATCGAACCCGAGTCTTCCACCTGACAGTTAGGAGTAGCGACCACTGTACCACAGAGACAATTGTTATTTTATTTTTAGTCTCTGCAACCTATTTTTGACGCAAGCAAATCCCCACAAAACTTGATGTTTGGTTTTTTGGAAAACAGGGAAGGAGTGATCGGATTGAGCTGAAATTTTGAATAAGCTCCCAGGCCCCAGAAAAGCTTATCCTCCAAATTTCAGCCCGATCGGACAACGTTAAAGGGGGGCTGTGGTGGGAAAATTTAACATGGGCTCTTATATAGGAAAACGAGGTTTTTCGTAAATGTAAATTCGGGGGATAGTTTTTTCGGTCTGAAAATATCAAAAGGCCCTAACAGGTCGAATTCCGCTTCGAATGAGTCCTCATTCACCCGGATCCGTTGCCAACTGTGGCCTGTAGGCGTGGCTAATAAAAAAAAAAAGAAAGAGAAATGAACATTAAGTGGCTATATCTGGTTTTTGGAAAACAGAGAAGGAGTGATCGGATTGAGCTGAAATTTAGAGGATAAGCTCCCGGGCCCTATGAAAGCTTAACCTCTAAATTTCAGCCCGATCGGACAACGTTTAAAAGGGGGCTGTGGTGGGAGGGTTGAAACTTCCGGCCCAGTTTACCCCATGAAGATAAAGTCGGAGGAGGATGAAATTTTGCACGTTTCTTAGTTTAACATTGGGCTACAAAATGCAATCACCGCCGTCTCTCTGCGACCTCTAGGACCGGAAATCGCTTAACATTGTGGTGGGTCACCTCTTTAAAGAGGCAAAAATGTGCCTCCTTGATACTGTGTTTTGTTATTTACAAATACGCGTAGATGTGGTAATTTTCTTTCAAATAAGGAATTAAACACATTAAATATATTTTACTCTAAAAATAATTTTTTCAATTACAAAATCAATTACAATTTTCTTTAAAATGAGCCATTAAACAGCTCTCAATGATATTCCAGCGCCCCGCTAACTGCGGAGAAAAAAAAAAAGGAAAAAAAGATGGTTTCGATGCAGAATTTCTTAAGACATTTTATTGGCAGTTGTCAGGGCTTCCTTCCACACTTCATGATGTATTCGTCGTTCATTTTCGAAGGGTTGTTGCGGAACTTTTAAACTACGTTGTCTTTTAACACGAGACAATGCCACCTATAACATACCATGATTAAAAACAGGTGAACTAAGGTCGACGCCAACAAATTCAGCTCTTTGGCTTTGCGACTTTAGTATAGTCATGGTCAATACGGGTCAAAGTGGAAATTGATGTCGTTGAACAGTACATCTAAGTTGACCTTTACTCGAGTCCACTGTAACTTGAGATGTGTGAACTTGTTTTCCTGATTTTCCCCCAGTAATTATATTCTCTTCATTTTCATTTTTGACACGCTCTATTTCTCGTTTTCGCATATCTTCTAACCGCCCATATCTTTGCTCTTCATTTTCATTTTGGACACGCTTTAATTCTCGTTTTCGCATATCTTCTAACCGCCCATATCTTTGCTCTTCATTTTCATTTTGGACACGCTTTAATTCTCGTTTTTCGCATATCTTCTAACCGCCCATATCTTTGCTCTTCATTTTCATTTTGGGACACGCTTTAATTCTCGTTTTCGCATATCTTCTAACCGCCCATATCTTTGCTCTTCATTTTCATTTTGGACACGCTTTAATTCTCGTTTTCGCATATCTTCTAACCACCCGTCTTTTTTTGCTCTTTGTTTTCATTTTTGATATGTTTTGATACTCGCTGTTGCATAACTTCTAACCGCATTTATCTTTCTTCTTCATTTTGGATTTTGATTACTTCAGACGATTTAACAATACCTTTTGCTTTAGCTACCCGTACTGGTCGTCCAGTTTGTTTTCATTTTCACCCCATTGTAAATATAATATGTTAGGGCCGTTCTCTCGGTTCTACCACGTTTGATAGTTCAGGTGGTTCCAAAGAATCATCATTTGTAATAATTGCAAATTTTCGCTTTTAGAGCATTCCTTTTGACATTATACAACTGGTTTTATTCAATAGTTGCGTTCCATGTAGCGAGTCATTTTAACTAACAAAAAATCAAAACTAATTTTTAAATTTTCAGGTATTTTTCATGTTTTGAACTAAAACATTAAAATTATTGCTCAGGCACCATAAATATTTTGCGTTTACATAATAACTTTATAGATTCTGAATTAACGTATGCTGCACGGGATTTTTTTTTTTCTTTTAGAATAACAACATTTGTAGAAGTGTTTGTTTTTTTTTAACTTCGAAATTTTTTTAGGGACTATGAAATGAAAATAGTATGACGTGCAACTCCGCGTCAATTAAGCTTCAAACTTCTGGTTTTCTTTTTTTAGGATTTTTTGAATTGCTGTAATCCCTTGTCAAAATATATAGAAATATTTTTGCGATTACCAGTTTTTTTGCTCTTTAAGCAATTTAATGTAAACTTTTCCATGCATGAAAATCTTCATTTTTTCCAGATATATATATATATATATATATATATATATATATATATATATATATATATATATATATATATATATATATATATATATATATATATATATATATATATATATATATATATATATATATATATATATATATATATATATATATATATATATATATATATATATATATATATACAGATACACAGCTGTCAACTTCCCCAAAAGAATTAGCACCACTTTCCCTTAGGTCTTACCTTGACTTCAAGAATAAATATATGACCGGATGCTCTTTCTTAATTGCCAGACATAATAGCTTTCCAGGAAGAGCTAATTAGTAATCTTTTAATTTATGCCGATAAGCCTTGTGAAAGCCAACAAATAACTAGGTGCAGGGTACTTCTTATAGACTAATAGTACTGTAAAAAATTACATTAAACATAGGTGTATTTATTCGGGGCCACTAAAATTAATTCGTATAAATCACATAACCGGAAAGTTATTTAGCCTACTTACACACATAAATGCGACAAAAAATAATCAAGGCCGTATCCCAAGGAGGGGGGCTAGCGGGTTTTTAACCCTCCCCCCCCCCCAAAATGTTTGTCCGGCTCGTAAAAACGTAACAAAAATGAATATAAACAAATTTTTGATGCATTTTTTATATATTTTTTAAGACCCCCCCCCCCAAAAAAAAAGAAAATTTCGAACCTGCTCTCCCCCTAGCAAAAAAAAATCGGCAGGGGATCTTATTAGGACATTCTGGCATGTACCATTTGATTGGCCTTTTTGAGCTGAATTCACTGGTATATCTAACTCGAAAAGTGTCCTTTTTCATGCATATATGCGCTTTTATCTTTGAACGGCCGGGTAGAAAATAGTGGTAAGTGATCTTAGTTAAGATTCTCATAGTAAGTCACTTCACGCACTTAAGAGGTTTGGATGTAGGTTCGAAGGCACAGGAATGGGTAGGAGGCATAAATTGGTTTGTACCTATGGCAGAAAGCATGCAACCTCTTGTTTTACGGATAGCATAGAGACCTTTTTTCAATTTTCTTTGGGGAGAGAGCAGTATCTCTAAGAGCAAAGATGTCCTATAAGGAAAACAAAAAAAACGTTGTCTTTTTCTCTTTTCAGGAAACCTTGTCCATTTTTTGCACATAAATTATCAAATTTTCAGCCTTCGTTGCGAGTGATCTCCTTCCCTCGCAAAAGTCATATACCTGATTGTGCGCTAATTTGGGCGCCCAAGTTTTAGAAGGGGTGTAGCTGAGATTTGTCAAAGTAGCAAAAAATAACCATTTGTGGGAAATTATTGGAAAATTGACAAAAATTCTTGTTATCGATAATCAAAGTGTTTCTACACTATTTCAGGGTAGATTAAAAAAAAAAACAGATAAAAACACTGTCCTGTTCCTTTTTCAGGAAACCCTCTTTTTTTTGCACATATTTCATGATTTTTTCAGCTTTAGGTGAGTGATCCCCTCGCCCTCTCAAAGCACCCATGTTAGGCATATACGCGATTTGAGGCGCTCAAGTTTCAGAGAGGGTGTAGCTGAATTTCGTCAAATCAGCGAAAATTGCAATTTGCCTGGAAATTATTGGTAAATGGAAAGAATTCTTATTATTTATTTTTCGAAGCGTTTCTGCCCTTATTCAAGAACCGGTAAATTTTTCGCAAATCATATTATTGACTTACGAATAAAGTAAACATACCACTCGATGCCTTTTTTTATGCTCTTTCCAAATATAACAATCATTTTCGTCGAAAATGAATTTCACCCCCACCCCTATATACACAAATTCAGGGTATATATTTGCACATTAGGGGGGTGGGGATAAAGTTTAAACTTACCTCCCATTTACGTCAGAAATAAATTTTAACCTCCCCCCTAATGTTCAAATAAATACCCTGAATTGGTGTATATAGGGATGGGGGTAAAACTCATTTCCGACAGAAATGATTATCATATTTGGAAAGAGCATAAAAAAAGGCATCGAGTGGTATGTTTACTTTATTCGTAAGTCAATAATATGATTTGCGAAAAATTTACCCAGGAACCTTTGTCAGACTTTACCCATCATTTACCGAATTTTATATTTGGGTAAATGTCAGCATTTATCCAGGTTCTTGCACATTTTAGCCTTAATTGGGAGTAACCACCCAACTTTATCAACTTTATTTTTTTTTGGGGTTTCAAAGTATTGGGGAGGGAGGTGCAGCTAAAATTCACCAAAATATAAAATTGCAACCTATATGAACAATGTGAAGACTGCGGTACTTGTCGGTTATTAGAAACACATTCAAGAATTACGCTTAGGCTAAATCTTAGAAAACCGGTTTCATAGCTACAAAAACAAGTGACGGGTGATACAATACATTGGACTTGTACACAATGCACTGGGCTTGTATAATTTGGGCTATATATCTGTACATTAGGGGGGTGGGGGGAGGTAGGTTACTTTAGGTTGGGTTTCCATAATTTTGTTTCCAAAGCATCGTATTATCATTATGTTTTGTTATGTTTCATTAGGATTAACAAAACTTTACTTTCTGGTTGTGTTACGAATAACCGACAAGTACCGAGACTGCTACACATTTTCTGAGGCTGACTACCAAGGCCGTACCCAGGATTTTTTTTCAGAGGGGGTTTTACTCAAAAAAAATTTCGGGGGGGGGGGTGGGGGGGTACACAACAAAAAAACCTCAAAAAACGCATATAAAATTTATTTGGCCTATATCCATTTTTGTTACGTTTTTACGAGACATACAAACATTTTTTTTTTTATTGGGAGGAGGGGGGTTCAACCCCCCTAACCCTCCCTCTGGGTAGGGCCTTGGTGACTACCCCCAAAACCAAGATATTGGGGATGCAAGGTGGCTTACTCCCAACATTTGCCCACCCCTGGTACAAATTAGAAACTATTCGTTTGACTTACAAGTCTGTCGAAGCTCTCATAACTTGCAATCCTTGCGGATATTGTAAATCCTCTTGTTTTAAAACTCCACCCGTATCAGGCCTCGTAATAAGTTGTTGATAAATCGGTATCCCTAATCCCGGGGGGAGCGGTATAGTCATTCCTCCAACTTGGGGGAACATTGTCGGGTTGCCCAAAGCTAGCATGTCAGGGTTGAAATAATATGAACCCAGTGTAATACTCTGTTTCTGCTTCACTAGTAGAATTAAGACTGTTTCATTTTAGCTGAAGAACGAGTAAAATGAGGACTTATGGAGTTGCGCACCCAGCAGTTTTGAAGAAGCGGCATGAGTTAGAGGGAGAAAAAAAAAAACTCATCTAGTATGAATGAAAAGACAATTATTCAGAGGAGTTTCTATTATTCTCCGAATCTTTATCTCCTTTACCCTACTCTAGATTGTAAAGCATTGGAGTAGGCGGAGGATAGTAATACTTGAGCTTCAGACCACAAGCAGAGAGTTTACCTTAAAAGAAGTCGCAGTTAAAAAAATTCGTACTTTTTATTGGTCTAATAATCAAGGGCGTCGTTTGGCGGTGGCAAGGGGGGGGGGGTTAGTTGCCCCCCCCCCAATAATGACAATAAAAATATCATACATCCCATGCCGTTTGACTATCCAGATATGGACCCCTCTTGCCCCCCCCCCCCCCCCAAATAAAAAGGATGGAGATTCACCCATGCAAATAATCCTTATAAAAGGACCAATTTGATTTTAAACGGCGGAATTATTTATCTCTCCAGAAATTGCATTTCCTTGTCCGTATAAATTTGTCACCCAGCATTAGCTGACCCAAAGCATTAATTAAGCTTGTTTCAAAAGGCGGGGTTAGTTTTTCCATCCAAATAAGGATTGACATGATTGGCTTGCGAGAATGCAACATAAAAATAAACCATAGAATCAAAGCACACTTATTAAAACGGAAGAATAGGGTAGTAAAAAAAAATGTTTCAGTTTAAAAAAAAAAAACATTACAAGACGTTAAGAATTAGTAGTACTTAGTGAAGTTACTTTGACTTTGTTGCTATATGACATTTGTATCCTATTTGGGATAAAATGACTGGAAACAGCAATTTATTGCGACACAGTCCCTTCGCTACTTAAAAAAGACACTGGAACAAAAAGATCTACGCTTGAATGAACCCTCTCTGAAAAAGCTAAGACCATTGGTTTTGACAAGACCATCTTTTCAAAATAATTCTAAGCATGGCCTGAAAAGCCCAAAACTAATGTCCAAAACAAAAGTGCAAATATATATATATATATATATATATATATATATATATATATATATATATATATATATATATATATATATATATATATATTATATATATAGTATATATATATATATATATATATATATATATATATATATATATATATATATATATATATATATATATATATATAGATATATATATATATATATATATATATATATATATATATATGTATGTATATATATATATATATATATATATATATATATATATATATATATATATATATATATATATATATATATATATATATATATATATATATATACATATATATATATATGTATATATATATATATATATATATATATATATATATATATATATATATATATATATATATATATATATATATATATATATATATATATATATATATATATATATATATATATATATATATATATATATATATATATATATATATATATATATATATATATATATATATATATATATATATATATATATATATATATATATATATATATATATATATGTTTTTACTTTATAACTTTAATAAATCAAATAATATTAACATTTTGATTACTAAATATCAGTATGTGTATATTAAACTGACAATACACATTCATTTGTATTTTTTTCAGTAAAGTGCGAATTATGTTCTGGCCCTGGGAAGGCATAAGGGTTTTGAGTCCAACTTATGTTATTTTCTGCTCGTTTTGAGTTTGACTCGGTTATTTATTCTGTTAGTTTTGGGTTTCGTTTATTTATCGATGGTGATTTGTGGTAGTTACACGCTTGGGAGTTTATTTTATTTTATTTTGCTTAGTTTTTGTCTAATGGAGTTCTTTACTTTTCTTTGAAAAACTTATTTTGTACAAAAAGTTTTTTTTATTAATTCCTGTTCGTTTGATATTGACATTGTCTTTTCAGGGGAAAAAAATAATACTTTAAATCTTTTCGTTTTTTAAAGACTTTATAGTTTGGCCTGCTATTTGCATGCTGGAGAAAAAATTTTCAGTAAGTTTTAACAACATAGACCCTTTTAAAAATCTGGACACAAATAGTAGTGTTTAATTTAGTTTCATACCTCCTCTAGTTGATCTGAAATGGAAAACTTACCATTCAGAAAAAAATCTGTTTACTTTCTTTGATAGCTTGGATACACTTACGCTATTTTGATTTGGTTAAATTTTAAGAGCAGAAGTAACTCCGAAAGTTAGAACATAATACCCTCAGTCGTTTCTTGGGATACTGCTGAGATGCCTTATTGGGAATTAGCATTAACACCGTGCATTTTGATTTAATCTTAAGGCAACATTTAATTTTTAAACATAATGGGCAAATGGGAGGGTGGAGGTGGGAGGGGGATTAGTTGCCCTCCAATCATTTTCGACTATTAAAAAGGGCATCCGCCCTTTCTATTTTCAATCGAATGAGCCCTTTTCGAACTTCCCACGACAACTTCGTCGATACAAAGTGCCCTGGTCTAAACAACAAAAACCAAAAATAATATATTATACCCACATCGATCTTAAGTATACAAATGTCAAGCCTTCCAATCACTTTCGACTATTAAAAAGGGCAGTAGGCCTTTCGATTTCTAATCGAATGAGCCCTTTTTGAAACGACAACGCTTTCTATAAACACCTTATATGCCCCCAGGGTATAAATTACAACTCTTACCCTAAGGGTTTTTAGGGTGGTTGTCATCCTCTAAGACCTAATTTCCAGAACTTTCAGCTACGTTAAACAAAATGGCTATCTCAAAATTTTGATTGAATGCGTTTGGGGAAATGATGGGCGTGAGAGGGGCGTTAGTCGCTCCCCAATCAGTTTCAAACTATTAAAAATGGCACTAGCCCTTTCAATTCCCAATCAAATGAGCCCTTTTGAAGTTTCTACGACAATACTTTCAATAAAAATCTTATATGCCCCCAGGGCATAACTTACAACCCTTGCCCTGAGGGCTGGGGGCTGTCATTCTCAAAGACCTAATTTCCAAAACTTTCTACTACGTTGAACAAAATAGCTATCTGAAAATTTTGATTTGATGTGTTTGGAGGAATGGTGGGCGTGAGAGGGGGGTTAGTTACCCTCCAATCACTTTCGACTATTAAAAATGGCACTAGCCCTCTCAATTTCCAATTGAATGAGCCCCTTTTGAAGTCTTACGACAACACTGTCTATAAAAACCTTATATGCCCCAGGGCATAACTTACAACCTTTGTCCTTGGGGCTCTGGGGGTTTGTCATCCTTAAATACATAATTTCAAGAACTTTCAACTACGTTGAACAAAATGGCTATCTCTAAACTTTGATTGAATTTTTTTGGGAGAAATGGTGGGCGTGAGAGGGGGGTTAATTACTCTCCACTCACTTTCGACTATTGGAAACGGCAATTTCAATTTCCAATCAAATGAGCCCTTTTTGAAATTTCTACAACAACTTTCTATATGAACCTTATATGCCCCCAGGGCATAATTTACAACCCTTGCACTGAGGGCTCTGAGGGGGTTATCATCCTAAAAGACCTAATTTCCCCAACTTTCAACTACCTTGAACAAAATGAATATCTCGAAATTTTGATTGGATGTGTTTGGGAAAATGGTGGACGTGAGAGGGGCGTTAGTCGCCCTCCAATCACTTTCAACTATTAAAAGAGGCACTAGCCCTTTCAATTTCCGATTGAATGAGCCCTTTTGAAGTTTTTACGACAATAAAACCTTATATGCCCCCAAGGCATAGCTTACAACCCTTGCCCTGAGGGATGCTGGGGGGAGGGGTTGTCATCCTTACAGACCTAATTTCCAAAACTTTCTACGTTGAATAAAATGGCTATCTAAAAAATTTGATTGGATGTGTTTGGGGAAAAGGTGGGCATGAGAGAGGGGTTATTTGCCCTCAAACCACTTTCGACTATTAAAAAGAGCACTAGCCCTTTGAATTTCCAATCGAATGAGCCTTTTTTCAAGTTTCTACGACAAAGATTTCAATAAAAACCTTATATGCCCCCAGGGCATAACTTATAAACTTTGCCCTGAATACTGTGGGGGGAGTGTCCTGCTCAAATATATAATTTCCTGAACTTTGAACTGTGTGGAACAAAATGGTTATCTCAAAATTTTTATTGGATGCGTTTTTAATGGTGGGCGTCGAAGGCGTGTTAGTTGCCTTCCAATCCCTTTCGACCGTTAAAAAGGGTACTAGCCATTTCAATTTCCAATCGAATGAGCCCTTCTTGAAGTTTCTACGACAACACGTTCTATAAGAACTTATATGCCCCCAGGGCATAACTTACAACCCTTGCCCCGAGGGCTGTTGGGGGGTTGTCATCTTCAAAGACCTAATTTCTAGAACTTAAAACTATGTTGAATAAAATGACCATCTCTAAATTTTGATTGGATGTGTTTGGGGAAAAGGTGGGCGTGAGAAAGGGTTAGTTGCCCTCCAATCACTTTCGACTATTAAAAAGGGCACTAGCCCTTTGAATTTCCAATCCAATGAGCCTTTTTTGAAATTTCTACGACAACACCTTCTATAAAAAAAAACCTTATAAGCCTCCAGGGCATAACTTACAAACCCTTGCCCTGAGGACTGTGGGCTAGTGTCCTTCTCAAAAATATAATTTCTATCTGGAAATCAACTACGTTGAACAAAATGGCTATCTCAAAATTTTGATTGGACGTGTTTTCGGGAAATGGTGGGCGTGGAAGGGATGTTAGTCGCCTTCCAATCACTTTTGACTAATAAAAAGGGCACAAGCCACTCCATTTTCCAATTGAATAAGCCCTTTTTGAAGTTTCTACGACAACTTCTTCGATACGAAGTGGCCTGCTCTAAAGGAAAAAAGAAAAATAAATAATACATTGTGCCAACATCGTTCTTATATACCCCCAGGGCATAACTTAAAACCCTTGCCCTGAGGGTTTTGGGGGAGTATCCTCCTCAAAAACATATTTTCTATCTGGAAATCAACTACGCTGAACAAAATGGTTATCTCAAATTTTGATTGGATGTGTTTGGGGGAATGATGGACGGGGGGGGGGGCTAGCTGCCCTCCAATCCCTTTCGACTATTAAAAAAGGCACTAGCCACTCCAATGTCCAATCGAATGAGCCCTTTTCAAAGTTTCTACGATAACTCCTTCGATACGAAGGGCCCTGGTACGGAAAAAGAAAATAATACATTGTGCTAACATCGTTCTTTACTTAGGCAGCGCGATTGCGCTGCCTATGATATTTATCAATAGCTTTTACAATAGAATTGCAGGTTAATGGGCAGAGCGAATGTTGTTCAGATCAATTGAAAATCTGGGTAAACTTTCGTCTGCTATTGGGCTTGAGCCATACTGAGCCCCTTTCTGTAGATGCCCTTTAATATACACGTCTAAGTCTACTGCTTTATTAAAAGAATCAATTTAACCAAATTTGTTTCTTTATCTTTTGTTTTAAGGTTTCCTTGAGATATCGACATTTTGGATGGGTTGTGTATAGGTCCTGATATTTTAAAGCACATCAACGCACAAGAAATAACGATTCTTCACGCTAAGAATCAGTACAGCCACATTTTTCTTCCGAAATTATCGTCCTCGTTAAGGTCTTATTCGTCCAGTCTACTTGCTGTGCGTTCAACCGATTTTGGGAAAAATAATGTTTAGCCCATTTTGGGGTTTCACTTTCCGATATGACCCTGTTTTTCTTCTTTTTTTTTTTTTTTTTTTTTTTTTAGTTTGGCCCAGAGTAATAGGCCTGTTAGCTGCTTGACTATTGGAGACAAAACAATTTTGGGCACCACATATCAGGAAAGATCACACATAGAAGGAAATGTTCATGGGCTTCCCAGGTGAAATCAATCTTAAATAGTTGTGGGTTATCAGGTGTTTGGAATGAAGGGAAGGGGATAGGGCTGGAAGTAGGAAATGTAGCAAAACTAGTAAAGGGAGTGCTTGAAGATCAGGAGATTCAGAAATGGCAGTGTGAAGTCGCAGCCTCGGTGTCCATCGGCGTTTACCGGCAATGGAAGGAGGTCTGGGGATATGATAATTATTTTAAAGCGGGTTTAAATAGTGAAGAAATTAAGTGGTATATATCAGGGAGGGGTAATTTTCTAGCACTTGGAGAAAGAAGGAAATATTTAGGGAGGGTAAGGGTAAAGGAGGGTCCTTACTTATGCCCTATGTGCGGAGAAAATGGTGAGGATCTGCTTCACTTCATGCCCTTTGTCCCGAATTACAGGATTTAAGGAAAGAATTATTTTTTGTTAATGTGGGGACAAGTGAGTGGTTGGTTTCAGTAATGGGATCAAAAAATTATGGGACAATAAGAATGATAGCAAAGTATATAAAATTGGGTATGTCACATAGAGATAGATTTTTGTAAAGGGGGTGGGGAGAGTGTGGAAAGTATTGTTGTATGTGTGTAAGTTGTTTTCTTGTTTGTTATTTTTGTAGTCATAGCCCTTGATAGATGTAACATACATCTATCTATTTATGTTAGTTTAATGGTATTGTGTGCTTTATTATGTTTTTGTAATGTTTTGTAATTTTGCGTTGTTATTGTTATGTAGGCTACCATACTTTGCTATGAGTGTTATAATCATGTGCTATTATTTTGTGTGATTTTCCTTTTTTTGCCATGGCCCAAAGTGGCTTTTATTGCAATAAATATCTATCTAAAAAAAATATCTATCCATCGTTACATCAATATTTCCATAGCTTTTGTCTTCTCTGAGGTCAACTTGTCCCTGTCTGCTGGCCTAGAAAATCTAAACCAGTCTGAAAAAAATGTTGGCACGCTTTCAGGTGATGCTTTTCGATTAATCCAATCTTCAAATATCTTATTTTCATTCACTTCTACCTGGCCCTGTTTACATACCCTGTGAGCTACAAGCCTGTTAGAGACGAGAAAAGCTTTGGGTCTATTTTCGACTCAGCTTTTTACTGCCTTAAATCAATGAATAATGAAACTCTCCCGCTCTCTTCGGTTTTAGAATTACAGGACTGAGTTGAAATAATTAAACAAAAAATACAAGTTTTTTCATCTGAAAATAAGGGGCAACAATAAAACTTAAAAAAAATGTTTCGTATATGATGTGGCCAACCCTTCCCCAACCCTCGTTTTTTACGCTAAAGTCTTGAAGTTCTTTAAAAACACCTCTCATTCAAATTCAAAGGCCCTTGTGTGTGAGAAGTCTTTGCTAAAGAATTGCAACAAAAGATAAGATTTAACGTAAAGAGCAAGGGTCTAGAAAGGGGAAGTCCCCCACATATACAGAATAATTTGTATATGTTTTAAGTTTTAATGTTGCTGCTTGCTTTCAGTTGAAAAAAAAACTGTTTTTTTAAGTTAATTTGTGACCCTTTTTCAAATAATGCCCAGGAAATCCCCTCCCCCTGTGTAAAATTTTCCCTGGAAAGCTTTCCCCATAAACATTCCCTCTCACGGAAAATTGTACCCCTTTCTATACCCTCGCTTTTTACGTTTACACTCTTGACTTTAGAGTATTAAATAAGAAACAGGAAAAAAAAGGAAATAAATGTCAACGGCCAGGAGAAAATGTTAACGTGAGCCAAAACGAGGAATCACTGAAATGAATTTCGATTTTACCATCTTGAAATAACATTTATGCTATAAAATCGTACTTATCCGCTGTTAAGAATTACAACTCACGGACGTTTCATTTTACTTGAGTTTCCTAGGTACCCTAGAGAAGATAATTTCGGAGAGTCCAAAATGACTAGAGCCTCTAAGGGACTACCAGACGATAAGAAAAACAGACA
Organism: Artemia sinica; assembly: GCA_027921565.1. Lineage (NCBI taxonomy): Eukaryota > Metazoa > Arthropoda > Branchiopoda > Anostraca > Artemiidae > Artemia > Artemia sinica. The sequence continues at coordinate 39,810,674 of CM051269.1, read as the reverse complement.
TTAAAATTTTCTTTATTGCACCTTAAACGTTATTTTAAAAATCGGGCGATATTATGTCATTGATAGCAATGATAACAGGAATACTTCTGTAAACCAATTAACAAATATCGTTTGTCCTTATTGGAATGAGGAGCAAAAATATGAATAATTTTTATCTTATTGGAATGAGGTGCATATGAATAATGCACCGTTCCTATTGGGAACGGTGCAATTTACGTTGTATCCAAGGTAAACAAGTCCGTAGCATATTTCAAACACAAATCAATTTTGTGAGAGAGACCTAGGAATAGCAGGTGTAAGATAGATGAGGGAACATGGATTTAATGACTTGCGGCATAGCAACTTAGAAACAATTATATTTATATTCTTAAAGAATGTCGTCTAAAAAGACAATAGAAACTTGGCCTATCTCCTCAGGTGATCAGTAGTGTTCTTGACTTACACTCTTCGAATACGTTGGCTGTCAAAAGCTTTCAAATATCTATCTTTATTTTATTTTTTATTTAAGAAAGAAAGAATTAATTCACCAACAATAAACATAACAAAACCTGAAGTAAATCTTGTTTAGGTAAATAATCACCCCAATAGGCCTATATATAGATCAAATTATGAAAGATGACGACAATTAAACACCAAAATCAAAACAAGAAACGATAAAAGATCAAATAAAAAAGCATTTGATACCTCCCATCATCAATCCATCAAACCAAAAAATCAAACCATTGTGTGTGATAAACAAAGGCGTACATTGAAGTTGATAATCTGTATAACCAGGACTTCAATTGAGAAGGAATAAGGGGACAAAGGGGCACTTACCCCAAAATTTTTTGCCCCCCCCACTTTTTGGGGTACTTTCTTTAAAAAATGCCTTTAATTTTTGTATTTGCGCTGAAAAGATATAAAACACAACAAAATTGCCCTCCTCTACCCCCGGTTAAAAATAAAAGATTCTACCCCCCAGTTTTTGAAAGAATACTTTGCCGACCCCCCTGCATTTTTGTAGATTGAAGTGAAAATGTAAAATTAATGTTTTTTGCATTTTACCATGCTCACTTGAATTTTGGAAAGAAGAGAGGAGTAAGATTTAAACTTGTTAAACTCGTGCAAAATTCAACCGAATCTTCAACTCTTTTGCGAATTTGCGGTACGACTTTAGATTTTGATTCGGCTTCAACTATACCTAATAGCTCGACACATCACTACGAGACTTCCTTCGCAAAATTCATAAATTGTACTAAATTTTGGACCTTCACTATCGGATATTGGAATTGGTATCAAAATCGGATCGAAATTTTGGACTCTGAGATTCTGATGTAGCTACTCAGTTTTTCTCGGGCACAGTGTAATTTTGGCCATTTGGTCAAAAATTCAGTAAACCCAAAAAGTTTGGGCTCCAGCCCCTCCCCCCACGATGTGAGGTCCCTGTCCATTACAATCGAGATAGAAAGTAGAATCAAATTCTATTTATGTGCATTGCGGCTTCCATTGTTCAAATCTTGTCCTGGTTAAGGCCTCCAAACTGGGTCTAATTCAAATGCTATAAGGTGTTTTACAGGAATAGTTATCTGTTGTTTTTCTCCCTCTTCTCCCAAAAGAACTAAGTCCGAACTTTTTCTGTGTTCTGCTGTATACAAAGACAAAAACTGCTTCTCAATTGTGACACGCACTGGTTGAAAGGCATAATGCTGGGATTACTGTCTTTTTTTTGGGGGGGGGGATAAAATTTCAGGTATCACGAAAACATAGAGGGAAGCAAACGCTACCGTTTATTAAAAAGTAAAACATTAAAAAGTCTGAGAAAAACTCTTCATCCTACATATTTTGAGTGTTTTTGTTTGTATCATGTTTTCTTTGAATTTACGCGTGTCATTATGTAGTACATGCCCTTAGAGTTTTAAAAGGCTTTAACAGAGTTGTTTGTTTATTCAGATTTGAACGAAATGTCACTTGGGTGTTTTGGGCAGATTTGAAGCTCCTTCCTAATAAGAAAGCTAGTGGCACACCGTGTTGCACCGCCGTCTACCCTAAAAATCAGCTATTCACCGCCGGAAAGAAAACCCGCGTGGCACCAGGGTTACTTAGTAGTAATGGTATCATATTAGTAGTAGTCTTTTATTATTAATAGTAGTAACAGTAGTACAATAGCATTAGTAGCATTATTAGTATGTAGGTATTGCCTGTCGAACAGTTGAACACCCCTTTCATCATGCCTTGGAGGTTTCAGCCTGATACGGTAAGCCGTTCCTAAGATATTGCTAATACGCCCTTTTAACAATCTGTATGCACATAGTATGTTTTTGATTTATTTCAACTTTCCCCTCAACATTTCCTCGAATATTCACCTCAGTATCCTCACTCTTAATAGTATTCGCTACAGAAGTAGTTGTTGCAGTACCAGTAGTAGTAGTTGTAGTAGCAGTACGCGTAATAGTAGTAGTACTACCGTGCAAATATTGCCATTTTGGTCAATAATCACCCCCTTCAAGATTCCCGGAAAGTTCCAGCTTAATACCCTTAGTCATTCCTGGGTTACGTCCTTTTACAACCTTTATGTATATAACCTGTTTTGGTTTGGTTTAACACTCCCCTTAATATTTTTTGTAGGTTCACCTGAGTGTCCTTGGTCCTTTTGAACACTAAAGGTCAAACATAGCCTCTTTCCCAATTACAAATATTATATGCAGCCAATGGTCAAATTTAATAGCTTGCAGCCCTTGCCCCGAAGACTTTGGAGAAGTAAAGGTCTCCAGAGACATACATTCTGAGCCTTCCAACTATACTGCATGAAATGGCAATCTCAAAATTTTGATATGATGTGTTTGGGGAATTATTAGGCATGGGAGGAGGGCTGGTCAACCGCCCATCACTGTTGAGAGAGCACGAGAAATTTCCATTTCCAATCAAATGAGCTCCTTCTGAAGTTTTTACGACATCTCCTTCCATGCGTACTTTGAATGTTTTGCAGGTCCACAGTCTTTTTTTCACCAAAGTTGTCGAGTTCAAAATGAAGACTCACGATTCCGACCGTTATTTGAGCTGCAATACCATGATTTAGAACAGTGGTTCCCAACCACCTTCGTTCTGCGTACCCATAATCAAGGCCCAAAAAGGTTGCGTACCCCTTTCATGAGAATCGTTGTTTTACTTTTTTCTTAACTAAAATTAGATCTTCAAAACACGAAATTGACTGTCATATATGATGGTGCACAAATGTGTAAAAGTACGCACAAAATCAATGAGAAACTTGAGGCTGCTTTTTAGCTAAAATATTATCAAATCTTTGCTTGATGTCACTAACGGCAATTATAAGGTCATTTTGTACACTCAGTCTGTTTCTGTGTTTGGTTTTGATCAATCACATTGCCAAAAATAACACTTCATAAAGGTAAGTGGATCCGAATGGCAACAAAACAGACATGGCAATTTCACTTAGTTCCTTGTATTCTGCTTTCACCTCTATCCAAAACTGGGAAACAGTTACGTTTTGGAATTTCAGTTCTAAGGCGCAATCACTGGCCAGTTCGATCAGGTTCTCTGTAAGCTTGTCACAAGACCGGAGCTTGAGGTCACATCTCTAACGAACGGATTTTGGATCCAATCCTGGGTTCTATCTTGGGTCATAATCGATGGGAAATGTGACACAAGTTCATCATCTCGCAACTTTGTCAGATGCTCCCAAATACAATCACAGACTGTGTTGAAGTCATCAATTTCACTATCTACGCAAACTTGCCAAGGGTCGGGAAGACACTAACGCTGTTTCTTTGAGCCTTTTTAAGCCAGAATTCCAATTTCTTGACGAAAGCACACATCTTCGAATTCAGGGAGAATTCGTCCGTCCGGAAACCTTGCATTGAGAGATTTAAGTCATTCAGTTTGTCGAAAACATTGGCAAGATAGGCCAGCCTGCAGACCCAGTCCTGGTTTTCAAAATTGACCTGAATGCAGACTTTTGCTCCAGAAGAAACATATTAACTTCTTGTCGAAGCTCGAAAAGTCTGTTTTATATCTTCCCACGAGACAACCAGCGAACTTCTGTGTGCAGAAGTAAATATTGATGTTCCGAACCCATCTCTTGGCAGAGCAACTTGAACAGTCTTGAGTTCATTGGTCAGGCTTTGATGAAGTTGATCACTTTTACAGCCTCGTTGAGGGTCTCGTGCAGATGTACGTTCATCCTTTTCGATGCAAGAGTTTGCCTGTGGATGATGCAGTGCAACCACTTCACCTTCGGATTATTCTTCCTTATCCAGGCCATGAACCCATTATTGTTCCCTGTTAGGGCGACAGCCCCATCGTTGCAAACTGATAGACACCAGTCCCACGAGATGCTCTCCTTTCTGCGAAGAACTTGTCAATCACCTTGAATAAATCTTCTCCTGTTGTTCTTGACTACAGGTTTTGACAAAACAGAATATTTTTTCTTATGTCAGAAGAGTCTTGATATCGGACAAAGACGATCACCTGGGCATCACCTGACACATCCGTGCTTTCCTCAAGCTGTAACGCAAACATCTTCGTCACCTTTATTTGCTCAAAAACCTGCATGACAATATCGCTTGCAATGTCTTCTATCCTTCTTGAAACAATATTGTTCGACACAGGTATAGACTGAAGAGCAGTAGCAGTTTTCGTATCAAACATTATTTTACTGACTTTCACTAGTGCTGATAATGTCAGACTTCCGGCAATGGTGTGCGGTTTTTTCTGTTTCGCAACTAAATAGAACACAGCATATGAAGCCCTGAGAGCATTGGAAGAAAATGATGCCACTTTTGTAATTTCCAAACAGTTACTAGCGAATGCTTCTTGTTTGCGCTTGAAAAAAATCTATCGGCTTACCGACATGAGAAGGGTGCATATTACTGAGAAGCCGGTTCATATGCGCAGGTTTCATGGAACTCTTGGCCGAGACTTGACCACAAAGAAGGCAGCTGTGCATTCACTGGATCATACTTTGTCGCATTAAATCCGAACCCTAGGTATTCTGAAAAATATCGACGCACTTTGACTGAACATGATTCATCATATTTCTTCTTCTTAGGTGCAGGTTATGAGTTTGGTGTACCATCATTCGGCTTCTTGTTATTCATAATCAGGAATCTATCCATGTTTGTTTGCAACCACAATTCACGAACTTTGTGTTTCAACAGATGACAAGATACTGAAATTGCTGGGTTCAAATTGTCTGTGACTGAACTGATCGAGACCTTACGGCAATGGAGAAAAGTTAGCGGGTTACTTAAAGCGAAAGTGAACGAGACCCTAAGGCTATGGAGAAATAGCGGGTTACTGAAAGCGAAAGTTTAGAAAATGAGTCTGAAATTACGTACAATGGGTTATCTGACTTTGAGGAAAATGTTGGAACTGCGCCAGAAAAAAGTTTTAAAGATGTAGATTAAATAAATTTTGGGACCTTCGCGTACCCCCTGGGGTACGCGTACCACCGATTGGGAACCACTGATTTAGAATATCAATTGAACATAAAAACCTATAATTCAGACTATGAATTGAAAATATAGCTTGTCATTCCTAGAAATCTTAAAGCAATGTTTGCTATTGCTTTTTCAGCCGATACACGGAAAATGCCGCATTAGTAAAGGTAGCTTTTTGATGGTGAAAAAAAAAAAAAAAAAAATCTGGAAACCGACTTCTAATGGCCCCATTTTGCTAGTCCATTTTGCCGTCTTTTAAATCATCGGTGAAAACTGGATCTTCCATAAAAGGTTATAAAGTACTTTTGAAGAAGTAGAGCATTAAAATAACTTATTAAAATATAAAAGAAAGATTTTTAAAAAGAGTTCAAAATTCTGCCCAAAATGGAATAAATTAAAAATCAAGCAAAATGCAATGGGAATAAGAATAATACGCAACAGTCAAGTTCTCATATCAGAAGTGTCTCTTTTCAGGAGATCGTAAAGCTATCTTCACTGATGAGGCTCATGGCCGACTTCGCCTGAAAAAGCCAAAGTGAAGACAGGGCTTAAGACTTCCGATAGCCTATGAGTCCTGAAGTAACATTTAAGGAAGAAACAATACAAGATAGCCCAACTTGCATTTTAGAATTGTAATAAGCAGAGGAAAAAAGAATTAATTAAGTTTAAAGTAATCTTGGAATCATGTCCTCTGAGAGATACAGCTTTTCTCTTACTACTTTTAGGTGATTATTCTTGTTTGCTTGATTATCCTGACACCAGTCGAGCCTGTGTATCATAACTGATGCTATCATAATATGTCAAAACTAATGGCTATATTAGGCCTTTTGATTTAAAATAACTGTCCTATCTCATAATTTAACCCTATCTGTAAAAAAAACCTGATCTATAATGACAGATGGTATGAAATAAGGAAAGGAAAATCCTATAGGCCTAGGCTACCTTTTGTACATAGCCAAATACTGATACAGATAGGGGAGGGGGATACAGTTATTTGTGAAGCTCCACTGATAAAATACAGTAAATATGACTTTCTTGAATATAAAAAAGGGGAAGGTGCCCAATGGATATTCTTAAAAAATTACATTCTATAGAATGTAAAAATAATATCCAACTACACTTAGTATCAAGATAAAATATCATGCTAGACAGATAATAACATTTTTAAGACTCTTACCCTTTACCTACCTAGCTGAATATTTGACTGTCTATGCAATATACAGAATATCTACCTAGTTGGATATAATGTAGCTTAGTATTTCTGATATATATCCAACTAGGCAGATAAGAAGATTCTTGGAAGGTGCCCAATGGATATTCTTAAAAAAATTACATTCTATAGAATGTAAAAATAATATCCAACTACACTTAGTATCAAGATAAAATATCATGCTAGACAGATAATAACATTTTTAAGACTCTTACACCTTTACCTACCTAGCTGAATATTTGACTGTCTATGCAATATACAGAATATCTACCTAGTTGGATATAATGTAGCTTAGTATTTCTGATATATATCCAACTAGGCAGATAAGAAGATTCTTTAAGCAGTTTGGGGTTTGTATCCAACTAGCCAGATAAATTGTTTCTCTTAGGCATAGAGAATAGCCTATCTACATAGTTGGATAATAATGTTGCTTAGTGTTTCTGATATATATCCAACTAGGCAGATAAGAAGATTCTCTAAGCAGTTTTGGGTTAATATCCAACTAGCCAGATAATTGATTCTCTTAGGCAGAGAGAGAATATCTACCTAGTTGGATAATAATGTTGCTTAGTGTTTCTGATATATATCTAACTAGGCAGATAAGAAGATTCTCTAAGCAGTTTGGGTTTTATATCCAACTAGCCAGATAAATTGTTTCTCTTAGGCATAGAGAATATCTACCTAGTTGGATAATAATGTTGCTTAGTGTTTCTGATATATATCCAACTAGGCAGATAAGAAGATTCTCTAAGCAGTTTTGGGTTAATATCCAACTAGCCAGATAAATTGATACTCTTAGGCAGAGAGAATATCTACCTAGTTGGATAACAATGTTGCTTAGCATTTCTGATAAATATCCAACTAGGCAGATAAGAAGATTTTCTAAGCAGTTTGGGGTTAATATCCAACTAACCAGATAAATTGTTTCTCTTAGGCACAGCAAGAATATCTAACTAGGTAATAATAATGCAGCTTAGTGTGTCTGATATGTTTATAATGTTATGTTCAGTAGTGGGCATTAGGCTAGTAAGACTTTTACCAAAGCATTTTGAGCTTTATAAGTTTGCTAAGTCCTGGTCTATATGGTTTAAAGAAACAAAAAATATCCTAATATTGCTTAAAATTTGGCCCAAATAACTGGGATTGTCTTTTCAAAACCTAAAGTCAAAGAAAGGTAGACTCAAACCAACACTTAAAGAGAATAGGCCCATATCAGTCTTAACTGGTGAAAATAGCCAATCAGTCATTAAAAATGCCCTACCACTATCTCTTTCCTAAACATTATAGCTAGTGATGTGCTGTGAAGTGTATTTTATGGTATTTGGGTGTTTTAGTCACAGATGATGCCTTTATTCTCCCTTTATAGAGGAGATAAACTCTGGCCCTAAGGTAATTAAACTTTGTTAGCGTGCCTTAGGCTATGACCAAACTAATGAGGCATACCGACTGGGTATGTTTGAGGGCTAAAGGTAGATTGTAGAGAGGTTGTCTAAAATACAATAATTTTATTCAATTTACATATAATAATTACAGATATAGATGTTCTACTGGGACTGGCTGTCCCAAGTAGACCACAAGTCTCAGAAACTACAATAATATATAATAAGATACAGGCACTTACAATGATCCAACAAGATCCCAAGGTATTTCTAACAAGAAAATAAATGGGCAGAGGTTTGCCCTGCAAGTCAAAAAAGTCTCTCTTCAGTCTCAAAATCTGGGTATATATATGAAAAACTAACCATGTCCTTCCAGTACATTGATGCATTTAGCCAGGAAATTGGTTATTGAGCAAGTTCCCTCCAAGCTTACACATTCCATGATTTGTATCTTTATCTTAAAAAGTGGTATTTTGAAACTTTGTTTTTGCATCTTAATATATTTTTACTCAATTAATAATTAACTAAATTAGAAAGCTTTACCACAGATGCCTCACAATGATATTTTATATAGTAGGATAATTGCCTGATTTTTTAACAATAGCCTATTTTCAGTACTAGGCCTATTCCAAATAAACCTAAAAAATTAATAATAAAAGATTAGGGCTTAACATGCTTTTTCAGGGCTGATTTTAAATTTTATCACTTATTCTGGGTATAGTTAGCACCAATTCTCTGAATATACTTGTAATTCCATGAAACACACATAAAATCCCAAGCATAGTTTTATCATCAATCCCTTGCACAAATAACCATTACTACACCTTATTCAAATACAAGATTTTCATTGTCATCATCATCATTTTATTAATAACCCATCATAAAAAAACTGGGCAGAGCCCAAATAACAACAGAGTAAAATCAGGAAAAAAAAAAGAAATAACAGAAATAAAAACATACTTTGAAAACTACAAACAAGGGACAAACAGAAATGACCAAAGATGGGAAGACTTCTGGCACTCAGTAGAGAAATCATAAATACTCTTCTCAATAACCCCAGCTGGGTTTACCAATTGATACTTTCTTTGCAGAAAAGGGTACACTTGCATTATATGGGCCTTTACAAGGAAACCAGTCACAAAAAAACTTGTTTTTGACAGGTTAACCAATATAGAATAATACATTGCATAGCATGGTTTTTATTGCATATATGATACTTAAACTGTTGTTTTTTGGGGTTGGGGGGGGGGGAGGTACCTAAGTTAGGTTACAAATTTAATATATTCTATGCTTTACCCTCCATCCCCCTAATGTGCAAATATATAGCCCAAATTTATTTTATTTCATTAGCATTAACCAAACTTGACTTTTTAGAAAGGCCAATATAATGTAAGAGTACCCAGAAAAGAGTTACTTGTCCAAGTTGGAAGTTCTATTTAATACTTTCCAAATTTAAAATAAAGCTGAGGAACTTGCTTTCTCTTAGCACAATTAAGAAAAGACCAAACATGAGCAAGGGCAAGTAAGTGAGGAATCATTAGGCAATTATGTAACTGAGAATAGTGAACACTGCTCCAATACAAAATGCTTGAAGACAGGGAGGCATAAACAGCCTGGATCTTACTAGCATAATTTTTCATTGTCAAGTTTACCATTTCTTTCAGATTTGCTCCAATAGGCATATCCAGGAAAGTAAGGCTGCTAGCAAAAGGAACATCAGATCCAGCTAGACTTATTGAATTTCTATTCCTTTATAGTTGAATGGTAGAACAACTGTTTTATCAGTATTAAAGCTCAAACCAATGTGTTCATACTCTTCTTGGACAAGCTCAAAAGTTGAAGAGCATCCTTGGAAAGTGCAAGAAAGGTTCAGTAAGTCATCTGCAAATGGTACTAACAAGAGATCAACTCCTTTGAAAATAAATGTACAGCTCAACTTATCCTGAGCACCTGTAACACAATTATTAAACAAAACCAGAGAAGTCAAAGCTCCTTGACATACACCTTTCAGGATCAGAAATAGTTGGCTACCATCTTTAATTCCAGCTTTCAGATTTCTATACATGTATCTCAAACAAGTAATTACTACAGCATCATCAGTACCTTTCAATTGGACATCAAGCAAACCTGCTCAAGCAAAACCTACAAAATATACACAAGTCAAAAGCTCTTGCAACATCAAGTGCAGACAAAACCAAGAAATCACCTCTTTTATCTGTCTTCAGCTAAGGAGAGGCTATTTTAAATATTGTAAATTCCTGCTATGTTTGCCAAGGTGGTACAGAAATCACAAGATTATTTCTCATTTTGGACTTATCAACCCTCTAGTGCTGCTTGACAACATTGCTAAGAATCTGAGGACCAATACTCCAAGGAAGATATGTGCCAGTGACCCCCTCACTTATTTTTTCCAGATTAGTGATTCTATGGATATTGTTAAGTTATTTATGTTGTGTTTTCCTTATTATTTCCTTGTGGATAATATTATTTTGTTTTTTCTTTTTTTACTCTGCATTTATTTTATATTGCAGGTTACAAATAAACTTACTTACTTATCAATATCCTTCAGCACATTTTTCAGCAGAAAGCAAGCATTTTCTCTACCTAAGCCTTGCTGGTACCCAAACTGGTGAGGAGGGGCAGAACAATTTTTCTCCAATGTCTCTTATCTAAAATGACTTAAAGAGCTTGAAAGTAGTACATGAGATGGTAATGGGGCAATAAGAACTGCACAGAGAAGCATCTTTTTTGCCCTTTTAGGATGGGAGTTATTTGTCCAATACAAAATTGCAAAGAGATGACACCACAGACTAGGATCGTCTTGAACAGTAGTCCTAAATGTTGCTTGATTAAAGGACCTGCAAGTTGCAGGTGCCTTGCTGAAATAGAATCAAAACCTGAGGAAGATTTTTATTTTAATTTTTAAATCAAAGAGTGAACAGCACTTGGCAGCACAAACAGGAAAGATTTCATCTTATTTGAAAGAACAAATTAGAAATTTTGCTTTATTTTATCTGCCAGCTGGAGAGGATTTTTTGATCTGCTTCTCTTACTGCTTAATTCTCTGATTGGTGGGCAAATAAGTTCAGTGTCTGCCAGAAAGTGCATGAGAACTCTGCAGTGATTCACCATTGAACTCCCTTTTTTATCATAGATCATGGGATGTTATCAGTTTTGTTAGTAAGATTAGGCATCCAATAAATTAAGCTGAGTAAGCTTAAAGTGGATCCTTCTTATGATCCCATTGTTTTTATGGTTTTTTTTTTTCTGCATATTAAAAGATTCCTGAAGGCAAGCATCTGGGAAACATTAGAGTAAGATGCTATCCAGTGCTGCATTTGCGTATACATTTTGTTTTTTATTTTGGCAAATGAACAGTAGATAAAAATTAAAGTTTTTTGAGGGTCATAGGGCAAAACCAAATTTTATAGACTTGAATAATATATCTGCTGCAAATAAAGGTATGACATGGAATTTGCAACATTTTTAAAAAGTAGGAGATAAAAAACAACTTTAAAAGATCCTTAGCACCATTACTCTAGGGAATCTCAGGTAAGACTCATAAAAGGAATTTTATTGTCCAAATCTTTAAGGAGGATATAAAAATTTTCTTAGGGGGGGGGGATAAGAAAAAAAAGAAACAAATGCTGTAAGACAAAAATATACAAACTCTTGTTAATTTATAGGTTTTATTGAATTTCATGTTTTGGCTTAACTATTTTCAGTCATGACTTTTGCAGTTATTTACTAATGACACCTCTCCCCTGCCAGTCAAACCACACACCTACCTGTGCTGAGAGAAGTCTATCATATAAAAGAAAAATTATGTGTTACTTCTCCCAGCTAGTGAGAGCATTAACTATTGGTTATTTATTTAAACCTTTCTTGATATATTTTGCTACATTTCTAATAAGGGTTATTTAGAAGAAGATTTGGAGTAAATTTCATTTTATGCTTTGACTAATATCATTCACAACTCTGTTTTTTATTCGACTAATGTTATATTTCATTTTAGCCCATCTGGAAAGCTAGTTCAGATTGAGTATGCTTTGGCAGCAGTGGCTTCTGGAGCAGCTTCTGTAGGAATCAAAGGTTTGTTGTTTATCTTAAATTGATTTATCTATGGTCATATGATTTTTAATATAGTCTTATTCAGGTATTTATAATCTTCCAGGTAAGGTTCTTTCAGATTCTGCTAAGATCCCAGAGTTGAAATTGTTAAGTAAGCAGCAGCTTTTTAGTGGATTAATGCTTTTCAAAACCATTCAGAGGCACCAATTCACAAATAGAGGGGGGGGGGGGACTAAGTATATTTTTTAGAATGTAGGCTGTTTTCCTTTTTTTTTTCAATGATAATAGCCTACCATAAAAGATATTTTTTTCAAAATTAACAGTGTAGGGGATGGAGGGGAAAATCTAGGGGGATAATTACCCCCTGTCCAAATTAGTGCCACTGGACCAATCAGATTCACTCAAGACTAAGAAAGACCTAGAAAAAATGTTCCTTTTTAAAATTGGTTTCATTTGGTAAGTTTACAATCAGCTTCTATTCTGCTTAAGAATTTATTCCACACTTTTTTATGCATAGTTTTGAGCAAAATATCCATAGCAAGGTACTGCGCTCAGAATACCTCAGGATCATTTACGTTGACAAAGATTACGACATTTCAACTATTCCCAACCTAATTAATGGTGTTTCCCAAGCCAAGCACTTTGGAAATTCCTCAGTTGTCCAGCTCATGTTCACTGCTAAGATTGACTTTGATCAGGCTCTCAAGTTTGGAATCAAAGTGGAATACACCATGTTTTCTGTGTCAAAGCCCCTTACAAAGCTGCTGCAGTGCTATAAATGTCAAGGTTTTGGTCATCGTGCAAACCAGTGTCAGAAGGACACTAAATGTAGAAAGTGTGCTGGTGATCATAGCTACTCCAAGTGCGCCTCAGATGTGCTCAAATGTGCCAAATCCAACATGCAAGTAACAGTTTTTGGTGCCTGAACCTAAAAAATGCAGCTTGTGGTACAATTCCAGACCAAGCTGTGCCAAAGAACTTAAATCTTAAACCGGCTTGATAAATGGCAAAGTACGTGTGTTCTGTCAAAACATAAACAGTGCTTGAGAAAAATTAGACATACTTCAAATAGTGTATGGTGCTTTCAATATAATTTGTGTTAATGAGCATCTGCTTAATGAAAATAATAGCACAAGACTGATTACTTCTTCTCATCATCAGTATTTTATCTACCCAGCTAAAAGTACTGGGGGTCGACCCTCGGGGGGCTTAATGATAGCTGTTAGAAAAAAGTATAATTGTAATCTGTTTGAGTCTAATGATGTATGTCTTGCAGTAGAATTTAGTGGTTTTATTGCTGTTTGTGTTTATATGCCTACAAATTATAGAAATGACCGATCAAGTCAGAAATTTGCATCTGCCTGCTCATCATTGTTGAAACTATTTGAAAGAATAGCTCTTACCTGTAAGTCTTGTGTTATTATGGGTGATTTTAATGTGGACATTAATGATAATACCATTGGTTGCTCACAAACGTTAAATGCTACATTGCCGCAAAATTTCTATTGTCTACAGAAAATAGATCGTTTACCTATGTACATAATAGTGGTAGCACTTCTGATCTCGATTTCGTGTTTAACTGATATGGGGGATCTCCAGCAGCAGATAGTTAATGTTTTTGACGACTTTCTTTTAAGTGACCATTTGCATCTTGAGTTTCATTTACCACTCAGTTCTTTTGAGACATATGCTCCCTCTAGATCCAAGTGGTTCACTAAACAGAACTGGAGTTATATTGATATATTAACTTACCAGATGCTACTTGATTTGTACTTAGATAAGATAAGGGTTCCGTTTCATTTGCTCTTGCAGGTAAAATCTGACCGGCTTCTCGATTTGAATTGTTATTTGCTTGAACTGGTGCATAGTATGAAAATGGCTGCATCCATTGCAGTTCCGTCGGAAAAAATAAAGCTGAATACCCCGTAAGAGAGGCTGGTCAGATTTTCCTGGTTTGAAGGTTGAAAAGTCTTGTCATGTGTTTTGGAGACAAATTTGGGTTGATTGTGAAAGACCACATTCAGGATGGGTTTTTTTAAAATTATGAAGTCGAGTAAACACAAATATCAAAAGAAGGTGAAATCTTGGAAAAGAAGCCGGGTTAAGGAGCTATTGCAGGAAATAAAAAATAATCCTCATCAGCTATGGCGAGAAGTGTCTAAACTTATCCATTCTTCTTTGTCGCCACCTTATAGCATTGAAATAAATTGATGGTTTGAACATCCTTCTTCAATGTTTGCAGCTTATCCTCCATTATTAGAAAGTAATTTCCAGGACATTCTGATGCAGCATTTTGATTGACTAAACCAATGCAGTAACTGGCTTACTATTACCCTGTTGTGTGTTGAATCTTTTGTTTGTCCTCTTCCTTTAGGGAAATCACCTGGGGCAGATGGTATTCAGCCGGAACATCTGAGGTATGGTACCCCTAAACTGTTTAGCCACATAGCTTTATTGTTCCAAGCAATAGTATCGCAACAGTCTGTCCTAACAAGGTTTGTGTCAGGGGGTCGTTACCTGTATACATAAGAAGGGGAAAGACCCTAAAGATTGTTCTTTGTACAGGCCCATCACTATTTTTTTTCAGTTCTAGCAGTTACTGGAGAAGATACTGTGCCCTATAGTGGTAGCACGAGCGGATGTGGGTGACAATCAGTTCGGTTTCCGGTCCGGTCTTGGTGTTCAGAATGCACATGCAACTTTTATTTCAATTGTTGAAAAGTTTAAGAAACGAATAACTCCATTATTTGTCTGCGCAATAGATATATCTAAGGCGTTTGATTCTGTCTTACATTCGCAAGCAGTCTTGTCACTACTAAGGGCAGGAGTTGATCCCTTTGTTTGTAATTGTCTGTGGCAATGGTATTGAAAATCTCAAGTAAGAATTCGGTCTGCCAGACAGCTTTCTGGACCTATAGATATACGTAGGGGTGTTAAACACGGCTTAGTAAACAGGCCTGTGATATTTAACAATGCAATACGTTCTGCAACAAAATTGATAGAAGATTTTTTGATAGATGATGGAATTGATGCTAGTCATCTATCTTACGCAGATGATCTACTTTTTATAAGTGATAATTTAGAATCTTTACAGAAAGCTATTAATGCCGTGTCGTCTGCACTTGGTGATATTGGGCTAACAATAGAGCCGTCTAAGACTGAATTCGTCGTTTTGAATGACGAAACGTAGCCAAATCGTGCTGTTGTTGTTTGCGGGAAGACAGTTCTCCAAAAGGATAAGTTTGAGTATCTTGGACTCTGGTATGGGAATTCTATCAAAGCTACTAAAAATCTAGTTATTGCAGCACTTAAAGAAAAACTGCGGAAAACTTACGGTATGCTAGCACGAACTAAAGGTCAATTTGACAAAATTACGCTCGGTCGTCTCTGTAACGCCATGTTCGCGCCACATGTCTTTTTTTAACCCCTTTATGGAATTGCTTTAGTAAAACTGAACGTAACCAAATTCGTTCAATTTTTTTTTCGGTATTGCAAATATTTATTGGGAACTCCCATATGGTTCAGAAACTCTTATGTTTTGCAGAGGTACTATATTTTTGAGATAAGTAAGAAAATGGATGAGTTGTATACCCGTTTCAAAAGTCGAAATAGAACAATACACGACTTTCCATTGGCTAGTCTTGTGCATTAAAATCCTGATTTTTATTTCCTTTGTTTTCTCTTTTCCATAGTTATTGCAGTTTAATTTTGTTTTGTAGTGTTGTGTGATTTTTTTGTTGTTTTTTTTTCTTTCGTTTTTATAACTCCTTCGAGCATTTACGTGTATTTGTATGAAGAGTTGAAATAAAATTACTATTATTATTATAGTAAAAATCACAGGGGAGGGGGGTAATGCAGAAAAAATACATGTTTTTTCTGTAATTTTCGAGATCTCAGGGAGAGGTAGGGGGATTGGGTCTTTTCCTTGCCTCAGATTTGCATACATACAACATTTCCAAGAGTATTTCAGATTTTTTGGACTTTTCTTGAGGTGAAGGGTGTCTAAAATCTGCTAAAAAGCACATTTCAGTTCACAAAATTCTTGGGAGATGGGAGGCGTCTTTGCCAAAGAATACTAAGGAAGCTGGGAGGTTGAGACAGATTTTTCCCAAAGTCATGACCTATCTAAGTTGTCTGTTCACACCAGAAAATGGTAGTATGCTAATTACAGAGATAAATATAGTTATTGCTCATTTGTTTTTAAGTTTCATTTCTTTATTTGTAGGAATTTCCAGTCATTTAAATTTGATCTCATGGATAATTTAAATTGTGCTAGTTTTAAATTTAAAATTTGTTCTCTATTCTTCTTGGGAAGACTGTCTTTTTTACTTTAATTTGTACATTCGAAGACAAAGATTAAATATACATTATTACAAAAGAAATATACATGAAATGCGAATATTAGATGAATGTTAAAGGCTGGAATGAATGGAAATGGTCTCACTCGTCTAAGCAGATAGGAAGTGCATTATGTATAGTATATTATACAGCATAGGGAAATTTGAGGGCCTGAGATTTCACTTGTGAGCCTGTGGAATTCCCTTGCATTTTTTCTAGAAGGTGTCATAAGTTCTAATAGGGAATTTTAAACTTCCGCTTAAATTTTTGTTTGAGGGGTGAGGGGCAAATTTGTAAAAAACTGATTTTTATATGAAAATTATTAGAGATTATGAAATTAATTTAAATATTGTAGGATTATAGAGGTTGTGGCTACTAAGGTTCCCCTTCTTTATGCATTCCTAGTGTGAAGAATACCTGATCCAAGAAAAATTTACTAAAACTTTGGGATTATGTTATGCAATCTCATATTTAATGGTATCAATTCACGAGAATGTAGCGAAGTCAAAATTGGTTTTTCAAAATGTAGTCAAGAGGGATTCAAATTTTCCTGATTTAATTTTTTAATAAAAATATAAAAAAAATGAATTTTCAATGGAAATACCCCCCAAATTGTTTTTTTTTTTTTTTTTTTTTTTTTTTTTTTTGCAAATCCGTTGAGGAACATTACCTCCATGCTCCTTCTGCAATTTTGACCAGTGCTCATATTACATATGTTCTTAATTTTTTTTTTAAAGTTTGTGCGTGGGCCTGTGTGCTCGTGCTTGAAACCCAAGTTTTTGTTTTCGCTTGTCACCAGAAAAACACGAAATTGTGCTATTTTTTACATGTTAGTCTATGAATCATGCTTTTGACGCGTTTCAGAAGTCCTTGTATAATTTAAAATTCAGTTTTTAGATTTCCTAATGAATTTTGTTTCCAATATTAGAATGGACAGGATTCATATTTTAGTTTTGTTTATTATATATCAAATTGCTGGGTCCAAAAAGTCTTCAGTATATTTTTATCCTGTTTAGACTTGAGGCACAATGTCTAGCTCCAGGGACGTACTCAGGATCATCGCAGCTGAAATACTGCAGGGGACGGGGATTTTCCGTGAGGAGGAAGGTTTCCAGGGAATTTTCCAATTAAAGTTTTTACACAGAGGGGGGGGGGGTAAGGGCTGTAAGTTATGAAATTTGCCCATTGTTTACATATAGTATATTTCAATGGGATGAATATGAATTTTTTTTTTTTTGGGGGGGGGGAATCCGTGGGGAATTGGAAAAATTTTGCAGGGATGGGGAGGGGCAGGATTCACTGAATGATTTGAAAAAGATCAGAAATTAACTAAACAAACCTCCCGGGTCTTTGTCTTAACAAAATTAACTTCCCAGGGGCATTTTCATCGAGGAAATGTCTAGGGGGATTTTTCAGGGAGGGGGGTTCTAGGGGTAAATATTTGACGGAGGGGGAGCCAGATTTCCCGACATGGTTTGAAAAACGATCAGAAATTGAATATAAACAAAAGAAGTTTTTTCAACTGAAAAAAAGAGCAACATTGAAACAAGATGAACAGAAATTATTCCATACAATAGGGGAACTGCCCCTTCCTTAGCTCTTTGCTTGTTATGCTAAAGTTTTTAATTCTTTCAAAAAGCTAGTTATTTCAATGCAATGACCCTTGTCTTTCAGAAGTTGTTTTTAAAGAATCGAGACAAAAGTCAAGCTTTGCGGTAGAGAGCCAGGGGTTGAGGAGAGGACAGCCCGCTTCATATGCGGAATAATTCTGAGCGTTTTAAGTTTCAATGTTGCCCCTTACTTTTACTCAAAAAAACTTGTTTTTTTATTTAATCATTATCTAATTTACTAAAAGAGGGGACTGATTCTTAAGTTAATCCTGTGTATGTTTCAAATAATTGATATTCAATGGTAAATTCAAATTTAGTTATTTGACTATTCGAATTGAGTTTAATTTATATGGCATCATAAAATCTGAAAGAGTGGACTGTTAATCAATATATCACACATTACCTTTTTTCACTGCAGCAAATATTGTTGTTTTGCTAAGCACAGTATAGTTACCTCTTGGGTAAATTATTTGATTTCATAATGACTAAAGATGAATATAAAGTGGGGAAGGGGAGGGGGCAGTACGCATTCATCTGTAATAAAGCAAAAACAGTGGATTACAATCATTATTCAAATCAACAAATGCTGTACATATAATAAGTGACACAGCTTTTGTTCTTCTTATACTCAAATTGCTTGCCTGATTTTTTTCTGACGTTATAATACGGCCCCCCTTTTTAACACCTTTCCCCCCTCCCATGGATGTCAATTAGTTTGAAAAGAAACTAAATGTTTGGCATTCTACATTGTCTCCCAAACTAAAGACATTAAGAAAAAATCCTTATCCTCCCTACATTTTGTGAATTGGCATACCTGGATACATGTGAAGCCCAAGGAAATGCATTGTATTCTGTTTATAAAGCATACCGAAAAGGGATACGTTATCTTTAGATTGTTGTCTACTTTTGAAACCCCTTGTATTTGTGTCAAAATTGTTTTTCTAGCATCTAATGGAGTGGTTATAGCGACTGAGAAAAAGCACAAATCCATTTTGGTAGAAGAACACAGCATATTCAAAGTAGAGCAAGTGTCGCCTCACATTGGAATGGTTTATAGTGGTAAGTTTTTTTCTTCTTTTTGCACAGAAAGTTTCGTACGATAAAAATCCTGGCACAAATGATAACTCACTAACATTGCAGTTCCAAAACTTCATCACGTTGTATTACCAAAGACATAGAATAGCACATCTTTTTGAGCTGTACAGTGACATCATTATGTAAATTCTTGCTGCTATGTCTGGTTGAAAGTAAAATTCTCTGAAATCTTCCTAAGAATTTCCCAGAAAAAATCATTAAAATAATTACCTATGCTTAATACCAGTAGTGTATTCCAATGATAGTGTATATTCAATAATATACCCTTTAAATATTAAAACACGGATGTGAAGCAGAAACTTGCCGAATGTTTGTTTTGATTATATCCTTTTTGTCTCAAATGTATTCTTTCAATTAATCCCTATATATGAAATTCAGATGTAAAAAAAAACAAAAACAAAATTATTGGGAATCTCGGCGTCTCCTTGTTGGTTCTAGTAATCTCATCTTTCTCATTTTTTTTTTTTTGCACCTGAAAGTTCATTTTGTTTTGACTGGACTTGTAGTCATTTGCTCTAGTTAGAAATGGGCATGCAGTAAAAATTGCGATACATCTTTTCTGGTAAATAAATTCTAGCGACGTAGACTAATCAAGTATACGTCGTCAGTATGTGATAGTTTTATTTTTACTTATAAATGTGATGCATGGATCCATTATTAATCCAAAAAATTCTCTTATTCTGTTTTAATAAAAAGTACAAAGCGACTTGCAGTTCAAGTAAAGTAATTTCTTAAATTTCCCAATACTTTGAAGAGTTTTTGTTGCTAGTTTTTTCAAGCTTTAATTATATCATTCTAAAAAACAGAAGAAGTCAGTTGATGAAACATCAATTGCGGATGAAAGGTGTGTAATAGCTCCCTAGATCTTTTTTCGCCCCCCTACATTTAGAAAAATAATTTTTTGTATTTTCATTGAACAAATTTTTTTTTTTTATTTTATTGAAAACTACCCAGAATACCCACGTTAAAAAAAATACTAAAGCTGATTTTTATAAATAATAAAAAAAAAAAACTTATTCTGTTTGAATAGAAATTATAAAGTGACCTAGTTCTAAAGTGAAAGTAAATTTTTAATTTTGCCAACTTCTCTAAAATCTTTTAAAGTCAGTTTTATGATGCTTTAATCATGTCTCACTTAGAAAACAAAATTAGTCACTTGATGAAACAAGCACGTCGATTGGAGAAGGACAAGGAATTGCTCTCCCCCCCCTTCCTCTTGATTTTGAAAACTACCTTTGTTTGTGTTTTCCTTGATTTTTTTTTCTTTTTGGTTGTTTTCATTGAAAAAGGAAACAACAAAAAACGGTAAAGCCATAAGATTGCTCCCCCTACTATATTTTGAAAAATTAACTTTGCCTCCCCTCTAGATTTTCTTGAATTGACGCCCCTGTGATGAAAAACCTTGGTCTTTATTCAAGGCTGAATGGATGCCAAAATCTTGGGTAGTTGTTAAGCTATGTGAAATAGGTTTACAACCCAAATTATATCTAACTTCCCATAACCTAGCATACACTAAAATAATACATTTTTGTGCTGATCCAAATATAAAATAAAGTAAGTCTGTATTTATAAATCAAGATCTTTATTTCCCTTTAGAGTCATCATATAATCTAAGCAATTAAGTTTTGTAATTTTTCACTAGACTTCAAAATTAATTTCTTAAGTTCAAAATTAAGTAATTTTTGAATTTTGCCAATAGTTCTATTAAAGTTCTAAACTAGTTCAAGGTTTTTATTATTGGATTTATATTTGTCTTGATAGAACAAAATAGATAATTTATGTTTTTTTATTCAGAGAAAGGTATAATTTTCTATAAATACCTAAAATCGCTATGGTTTTTTACCAGCTGTTTTAACGCGAAGCAGGATTGGATTCATCATGCTGAAAAGAAAAAAAAAGATTTCTGTCTGGTATATATTTCTTATGTCTTATATTTTGTACTAAAAATGGGCTATTGGATTTCCATTGGATAATCCATATAATCGATGTGCAATTTATAGGGTTAAAGGTTTTCATTTGTTAAAGCTGTTAAAGTGACAATTAATCTGCATTAAAAAAAAACATTTTTGACATAATCCTGTCTGCACAAATTAGGCCTAGATTAGTTGAGAAAAAATCTTGACAGGTCACGTATGGGAGTTTGCTTTAAGCTGGTAGGTCTGCTAATGGCATTTTTCATTTCAATTTTTCACTAAAGGATCTTATCCAGGATTTTGTTTGGAGGGGCTACAACATATCTTCCCTTGGGAGTATATTACGTGTATTTTTGCTAGTTTTTAACGAATCGTACAATTTTTTTTTGGAAGGAGGGGGGGGGGGGGGCAAACCGCGTCCCTCATTCCCGGTATTAATAAAATCTCATAGAGAATGGGCCTTGAAAGAACGCTTAAGATGATAATTTTTTAAATATGGAATTATAAGCCAGTAAAAAAAAAAGTTTTTGGATTCAAAACGATTTTTTTTTGCAAGGGAATTCTCTATTTCGCTTTGAAAAATAGGTTTCCTTCAACAATATTGCCTAAATACTTATTAATGGGCGCATATATACTTAAATGAAAACTTAAAATAAAGTTAGTTTCTGTCAAAAAAAATTATTTTGATCGTTTATCGTTTAAGTATCAGGAAAGTTTTAATGGTTTCAAATCTTAAAAAAAATACAAATTTTAAATTTCTAAAATTCAAAATTTTTATAACTCTAATTAAGTGTCCTGATGCAACAACAACAACTAATACTACTACTACTAACAACTCACTGCAGCATCAAGCCGTCTGAGGCCAGCACGCTCCTATACGCTCCTACACGCTCCTCCTTCATAAAAGAAGGTAAAGGATGCGACAGGGTTTGGAGGGTTTGGACCCTTGAGTCCAAACACCAGTGGTGCTGATCTTCGTTTCATGGCCTTCAGCCAAGAAGTGCAATTGGCGGAGGAGCCCTCCTGTGCTTTTGCACACCCTTCCTGCTATATTCAAAGCTTCCCTCCCCAATCTATTCAAAGCTTCCCTCTTTAACATCCTCCCAAGAAGCTGCAATATCCTTTAAGTCCTCCTTACGACCTCTTTCCAACCCATTCAGGGACAATCTGATTTTCGGTTGGCCCTAGACGGATGACCGAAAAAGACGATCATTAGTAATCTGTCATCCTTCATCGCAAAACGTGTCCTAGTCATGAAAACTAGTATACAACGATAAAGCTAAATTAGCTTTATCGAATACTCAGTGGAACAAAAAAGGGGTAACAAGGCCGATTCACTAGCTTCTTTTCTTGTGCACATTAAGGTAGTTGAGCTGTGTGGTAAGGGTTTTGCCTCAAATCTTTGTAATGGAATTTCTAATATGATTCTTGCCAGAGATGAGGCACCAAGAGTAAACTCGCCGTGACTTGACTAAACTATCCTCAACAGAAAATTTGTGGATGGAAACATTAGTCGAATAGCTTCTTCTGATGACGAGTTGGCAAGTGAGTAAATGAACCCTGGGTAGATGTAATCCCTAGAAGCTCATGTTCAACTGCTTCAAGGTCAGTTTTATTTGTAGAAAAAAAATTGACTTTAAAAAGTTAAAACGAAAAAAAAACAGAATGTTCATAGGACGCCTTTGTTGTTCTTACACTGTTTAAGCAATTCAAAGCCTAGGCATTTATCTGGGTTTTGAATTGATTTCTTTTTTTAGACGATCATTGAATTTATAGATATTCACTAGGGATATCTAGTAATTCACTTCCAATCAGATTGTTAGTAAAAATCGTGTGCTTTGTTGATAAATTAATTAAAAAAAACTTTGTCCGCAAAATAAGTTTTTCAAAGAAAAGTAAAGAACTATATTAAACAAAAAATGAGTAAAAATAAATCAAATAATCTACCAAGCGTGAAACTACCACAAATCAGCATCGATAAATAAATGAAACCCAAAACGAATAGAAATTATAATAAATAGCCGAGTCAAACTCAAAACGAGCAGAAATTAACATGAGTTGGGCTCAAAACCCCTATGCCTTCCCAAGGCCAGAACATAATTTGCACTTTACTGAAAAAAATATAAATGTTTTTACTTTTATAACTTTAATAAATAATATTAACATTTTGATTACTAAATATCAGTATATGTATATTAAACTGACAATGCACATTCATTTGTATTTTTTCAGTAAAGTGCAAATTATGTTCTGGCCTTGGGAAGGCCATAGGGGTTTTTGAGCCCAACTTGTGTTAATTTCTGCTCGTTTTGAGTTTGACTCGGCTATTTATTGTAAATTTCTATTCGTTTTGAGATAGCCATTTTGTTCAGCGTAGTTGATTTTCAGATAGAAAGTATGTTTTTGAGGAGGAGACTCCCCCACAACCCTCGGGTAAGGATTTTAAGTTATGCCCTGAGGGCATATAAGAACAATGTTGGCACAATGTACTATGTATTATTTTTTTTCCTTTAGAGCAGGGCACTTCATATGGAAGGAGTCGTCGTAGAAACTTCAAAAGGGGCTCATTCGATTGGAAATTGAGAGTTCTAGTGCCCTTTTTAATAGTCGAAAGTGATTTGGAGGGCAACTAGCCCCCCCCCCCCGCCATCATTCCCCCAAACACATCTAATCAAAATTTTGAGATAGCCATTTTTGTTCAGCGTAGTTGATTTCCAGATAGAAAATATGTTTTGAGGAGGACAATCGCCCACAACCCTCGGGGCAAGGGTTTTAAGTTATGCCCTGAGGGCATATAAGAACAATGTTGGCACAATGTACTATGTATTATTTTTTTCCTTTAGAGCAGGGCACTTCATATCGAAGGGGGTCGTCGTAGAAACTTCAAAAAGGGGCTCATTCGATTGGAAATTGAGAGTTCTAGTGCCCATTTTTAATAGTCAAAAGTGATTGGAGGGCAACTAGCCCCCCCCCCCCCCCCCCACGCCCATCATTCCCCCAACACATCCAATCAAAATTTTGAGACAGCCATTTTTTTCAGCGTAGTTGATTTCCAGATAGAAAATATGTTTTTGAGGAGGACACTCCCCCCACAACCCTCAGGGCAAGGGTTTTAAGTTATGCTCTGGGGGCATATAAGGTTTTTATAGAAGGCGTTGTCGTAAAAAACTTCAAAACAGGCTCATTCGATTCGTCAATAAACTATGATACCGATGATACTTGCCAAGTTCTCGTTTATAGTATTGATCCTTCAAAATCTAAAAAAGAACTCGTTTTAGTTAGTTCCTGGCTAAAATAATGAAGATAATATGGATGAACCACAGGGTTCAGTTCCTTTGGACTTGAGTTCGCTCTTTACTCTAACATATGTAATGAACTAGATCGATCTTTTTATGTAATCTAAAAATTTTGATTGGATGCGTTTGGGGAAAAGGCGGGCGTGAGAGGGGGGGTTAAATGCCCTCAAATCACTTTCGACTAATAAAAAGGGTACTATCCCTTTGAATTTCAAATCAAATGAGCCCTTTTTCAAGTTTCTACGACAAAGATTTCAATAAAAACCTTATATGCCCCCAGGGTATAACTTATAATCCTTGCCCTGAGGGTTGTTGGGGAGTGTCCTCCTCAAAATATGTTTTCTACCTGAAAAATCAACTACGCTGAACCAAATGGCTATCTCAAAATTTTTATTGGATGTGTTTGGGGGAATGATGGGGGGGGGGGCTAGTTGCCCTCCAATCACTTTCGACTATTAAAAAGGGCACTAGCCCTTTGAATTTCTAATCGAATGAGCCTGTTTTGAAGTTTCTACGACAACGCCTTCTTTAAAAACCTTATATGCCCCCAGGGCATAACTTAAAACCCTTGCCCTGAGGGTTGTGGGGGAGTGTCCTCCTCAAAAACATATTTTCTATCTGGAAATCAACTACGCTGAAAAAAATGGCTGTCTCAAAATTTTGATTGGATGTGTTGGGGGAATGATGGGCGTGGGGGGGGGGGCTAGTTGCCCTCCAATCACTTTCGACTATTAAAAAGGGCAATAGCCACTCGAATTTCCAATCGAATGAGCCCTTTTCGAAGTTGCTACGACAACTCCTTCGATACGAAGTGCCCGGGTATGGAGAAAAAAAAAAACAAAGAAAAAAAAAACACATTGTGCCCACATCGTTCTTTACTTAGGCAGCGCTAGCGCGCTGCCTATGATATAGTTTGAGAGCCGAAGGTTTATATACTTTTCAAGCATGAATCTTGATCGGATTAATCATTGATTTGATTCCTTTGCTGCATGTACTAGTGGTATGAAAAGATCATTGTTTTAATAAGCATTCATCTTATCAAGGAATGGGCCTGACTTTCGTCTTTTGGTTCGAAAAGCCAGAAAAATGGCGGAGGATTATATGTACACCTACAGAGAAGAAAATCCCCACTACTCGTCTTGTGCAAAAAGTTGCTTTACTTATGCAAGAATATACACAGTCTGGGTAAGTTGACTTCATCGTATTTGTGCTATTTTTTGACATTTGTGACAGTTTTTTTTTTTTTTTTTTTTTTTTTTTTATGAATGCTGCCCTTAGTTGAAATTGAATAAACCACCGGAAAGACAAAGACCTAAAATTTACTTTCGTAGTGTTTTGACCCCTCCCCCATACCCACTCCCCTAGGAAAATTGCTTGACATTTTGGCTTAACTAATCCGGAAGACAATATGTGATACTTTTTTTAGTCTAAATTCTTAAACGCAATACGTTGAATTGATTGGGGCTCGGTCCATTCTTTCGTATCATATTTGGATCTGAAAATGCTTTGAAGCAGCCGGGTACAAAAGATTTTGTTTCTAAAAAGGGAGAGGAGCATGACTTTGAAAAACCTGGAAAATGAATGGATTATTTGGAAAACATAAGAAAAAACAGAGTAGATCGTCAAAATCTCGAGACTTTAATGATGGAGAAAGGTTAAAGCCCTCCTCCCCCACTTCCTCCTTGCGAATATGTCTTTTTAAAGTTTTTTTCAAAAGGGTTTTATATCCCCTTTTCTGACTTGTAAAAATAATTACGTTGTAGAACTTTTGATATATAAACTATTTTTGCAATATTGATGTATTAGAGGCCTTGAATGCATTTTGAGTATAAACAGCTATTTGGTATTAACGGTCAAAAAAAGCTATAGCATTTTTTTTTTGAATTAAAACATATTTTTTCAGTAAACATACGTGAACAGGAGTAAACATTTTTTAAGTTTGTACTTTTTGTTCTGTACATTGTGTGTTTTACAACATAACGCCTATTGAATTATCACACCCAAGTTAATTTTGACTTGTTTTTTATTGCTTATTAATTACTAATTATTTCACATTTAAGTCCAAAGGATATTAAAAGAATTTTCTTAGATTTTTCGGTTGGGTTTTTTAGGACAATATCACACTTTTGTCAGTGTTGCCGTGTTGAATACTGAAAATGAATAAAAAAAACTAATTCGTTAAATTTGGCAAAGCATTAACGATCTGGTTGATTCTGAAAAGCTGCTTAAGCCTCAACTCAATCTGCACCTTCAGTTGTTTACTGCCCTGTGTTTTAGTTTATGGTTCTGTCCATGTTCTTTTTTTTTGTTTGGTGTTGGCTATTACCAAAAACTGCACAACTGCATAGGAAGAACTTTATCGTTGAAAATTGAATTCCTGATTTTTCCTTATATTTTAATATGTATATATATATATATATATATATATATATATATATATATATATATATATATATATATATATATATATATATATATATATATATATATATATATATATATATAATATATATATATATATATATATATATATATATATATATATATATATATATATATATATATATATATATATATATATATATATATATATATATATATATATATATATATATATATATATATATATATATGTATTGAAGTTTGTATAAGTTGCTCTCAACTAATTCAAACACTGAGTTTTAGTTTTCGCTGTCCTTGGTGCTTCAATTACTACTACTACTACTACTAACAACTCACCGCAGCACCAAGCCGCCTGAGGCCAACACAGCTACGCACACTCCTCCTCCACCCCAATCTATTCATAGCCTCCCTTTTTACACCCGCCCACGAAGTTCCTATTTCCTTAAATCTTTCTTTATGACATCCTCCCACCCCAGACGAGGACGACCTGCTTTCCGTTTAGCCCTAGAAGGTTAGCCGAAAAGAACAATCTTCGGCAATCTGTCATCCTTCATCCGCACAACGTGCCCTAGCCACCTCAACCTTTCTGTCATTATGTCAGCCCGAGAGGGCTCTCTGTTTCTGTTCATTCTTTCTGTCAGCCCTAGAGGGCGGTATTGACATTGATCATTATTTACTTAATCTTATTTGTTATATGTAATATTTTCTTCTTCTTTTTATCAAGACCTGGTGGATGACTAAATGATTACGTGTGGTGACGATTTTAAACAGAAATATAACTTTAGAGGGATAAATTTAAAATTAGTGAATTTGGCATATTTCAACTAGCTTAAATTCTGATTATTTTTTATATATAATTAAATAAAAAAAGCAATTTTTTTAACTGAAAGTAAGGAACGACGTTAAAAGTTAAAACGAACAAAAATTATTCCGTATATGAAAAGGGCTGTCCCCTCCTCAACGCCTCGCTCTTTACGCTAAAGTTTTTTATTGTTTAAAAAAAAATAGAGTTGTGAGAAAGTCAAAGTTTTTTATTGTTTAAAAATAAATAGAGTTGTGAGAAAGTCAAACTTTAGCTTAAAGAGCGAGGCGTTGAGGAGGCGACAGCCCCTTTTATATACGGAATATTTTCTGTTCGTTTTATGTTTTAAAACGTCGTTCCTTACTTTCAGTTAAAAAAACTTGTTTTTTTTTTTATTTAATTTTTAACGTTTTTGAATTAATGCAGGTTTTGGATTTTGGCTCACCGTACATGAATAATTAAAACAAAATTTGAATATTAATTTTACTTTTATTTGGTTAAATGGCTTTCTCGAAACTTGTTTAATTTTATTTACAAACGTTTTTATTAGTAATAAATATACGTATCTTACGAATTAACTTACGTAACGAACTTCTATATTTATATATTTTTGATACATATATTAGAGGGTTCGTCCCCTTGTCCAATACCTTGCTCTTTAAGCTAAAGTTCGAATTTTGTTCCAATTCTTTAAAAATGAC
Source organism: Artemia sinica (assembly GCA_027921565.1). Taxonomy (NCBI): domain Eukaryota; kingdom Metazoa; phylum Arthropoda; class Branchiopoda; order Anostraca; family Artemiidae; genus Artemia; species Artemia sinica. The sequence continues at coordinate 39,782,421 of CM051269.1, read as the reverse complement.
CCCTTAATAACAAAGGCCGCCGTTAATTAGAATAAATAGCTCTTATGAAAGTACTAAAAAATCTTTGGCTTAAAGAGCAAGGTATTGACTAGGGGGTGAACCCAATCAAATGCGTAATATTTTCTGTTCGTTTTAAGTTTTGATGTTGCTCCTTAATTTCATTTGAAAAACTTGTTTTTTTTATATTTAATTTCTGATCTTTTTTTGAAATAATGCTGAAATCCGGCACCCCCTTCATAGCAATGTCCCTTCCCCCATGAAAACTTCCTTCATGGAAAGATCCTCACACATACCCCCCCCCCCCACCCCACCCCCTACCAGAAAAATTTCCCCCCTGAAAACGTCTGTATACTTCCCAATAACCAATACTATATGTTAACATTGGGTAAACTTCATAACTTTTAGCCGTCCCCCAGGGGACTTCGGGGGATTAAGTCATCCTAAAAGACATAGTTATCATATTTTCGACCATGCTGAACAAAATGGCTATCTCAATATTTGATCGGGTGACTTTGGAAAAAAAATGAGCGTGGGAGGGGGCCTAGTTGCCCTCCATTTTTTTGGTCACTTAAAAGGGCACTAGAACTTTTAATTCCCGTTCCAATGAGCCCTCCCACGATATTCTAGGACCACTGGGTCGATACAATCACCCCTGGGAAAAACACGGAAAAACACACAGGGAATCACGCTTGGACTCTAAAATAAAAAACAAATAAACACCCATCCGTGATCTTTCTTCTGGTAAAAAATGCAAAATTCTACATTTTGTAGATAGGAGCTTGAAACCTCTGCAGTAGGGTTCTCTGATACGCTGAATATGATGATGGTGTGATTTTCATTAAGGTTCTATAACTTTTAGGGGTCTTTTCCCCTTTTTTCGAAAATCAGCCAAATTTTCTCAGGCGTGTAAATTTGATGGTAGGACTAAACTTGATGAAACTTATATATTTGAAATCAGCTTAAATCTGATTCTTTTGATGTATCTATTAGTATCAAATTCCGTTTTCTAGAGTTTCGGTTACCATTGAGCCGGGTCGCTCCTTACTTACAGTTCGTTACCACGAACTGTTTGATAGACCAGGATAGGTTAGGCCTACTTTAGGTCGTAGATCCATTTATTCACCTAACTTAAGGTTTATTTTCCCTTTGTAGTTTTTGGTGTGTTGGTGTGAAAGATGATAATTTTGCCATCATTGTATAGCTGAGATTTAGTTCTATCCATATACCGAAATACATGTTTCAAATTCAGTGCGAGTCGTTATTTAGTTCTAAAATGACTTAAATATTAGTTGGAAATGGTGGAAGGAAAGCAGTTCCTATTCTTTAAACAAATTTAGCTTCCTCTAAAAAAAAAATAAAAAAAAAATGTCAAAGTAATATCATAGTCCTGGCTCGGTGAATGGACAGATCTTATACTAGTGAATCTAATGATGCGAATGTCTTGTTTTTTTGGTGGAAGTTACAGCTGCAGTCTTATTGCGAAATCGTTTGTTTTCAGGGGAACGTATGCCTTACAGCTTGCCAAGATTTTGTTGCCCATCAAGTCTTGATCAAAGAAATAGTTATTTTATTTAAGGACCGTCAGTTCAAAAGTTTTTGTGGAAGGAGAGAAAAATATAATTCTCGAAATCTTGGGGGGGGGGGTAGTGTGTTAATTTTGTGGTCTTGTCTATTCTTTTTCAATAGAAACTACCTTTAAAAAAGCTATTTTTCAATGAAAATTCTAGAAGGTTCTAGTTAAAATTCTAGTTTTTTTTTCAAAATTTAGAGGGGCGTAAAAGATCTAGGGGGCAATACCCCTTCCACTGCCCAATTGACGTTTATCAAGTAGCTGGTTCTGTTTTTTTATTATAACATAATTAAAACTTTAAAAACTGGCTTCAAAAAGTTATAAAACTAGTGGCAAAATTAAGAAATTGCTTTGCTTTAACCCTTAAAATTTTTATTAAAGCAGATTAATGTGATTTTTATCATTTGCATGGACCCATATATCGCATATTTAAGTTCATAAGTAAAAACAAATAATATCACACACTGGCCATCCTTACACCACCGAATAAAAACGAGCCCCTAAAGAGACTTGATCAATCTACGTCGCATGAATTTAAATATATTTATTCATATAAGTGCAACATATAAAAAGCCGGATTTGAAAAGCCGGACTACGAATCTACTTTGGTCCACCAATCGTACGGTTTGAATCCTGTACGACCTGGTTCAAAGAAGATGCAGATTGCCAGCCTTAAAAATATTAGGCTGTTAGTGAGGTTGAGGTTATTGAAGGTGCCAATTTGGTTCTCTGATCGTACATATTGCAAGTTTTTGTTTAATTACAGTTCAAGCAGGGTGTTTCAGAAGTAGGTGCTGGAGCCAGCATCAAAACACCAAATGTGGGCTAGCATGATGGGGGAATGTGTGAGTGAGTGAGTGGCTAGCATGGGGGTTCATATGTCGATATTGTGTTTCACGTATAATCTCAACATCTCCTTAAGAGAATGGTGTGTTTTGTTTTGATTGTTTCAAATAAATAAATTCGATGTATAGCAGATTCAAATCCGGTGTTGTTTTGAAAACACCCTTTAGATGCTAGGCTAGGGTGTAATTTTTCTCCGTCACTTGTCCAGAATTTGCCATAAAAAAAAAAAAAAAAAATAGTTAAAAAAAAAGATAACATCAGTTTTCAAGACTGAAACTGAAACCTGATTGTTCGAGTTGGATAAGTGGAAAGTTATATTAAATATTCAATTATTACTGAAAAAAACCTCAATGTGCAGTTTTTGGCAATAGCGAGCACCGTATTTAAGAAGAAAGAAGCGTGGATAAAAAATAAAAAAAATAGTCAAAAGCATGGCTTATTGAAACACTGAAGAATAAGTGTAAAAGGATAAACGCGGTACTTTAAACCCAGTCTTAATTTGTGTGATAAGGGTCCAAAGGATTTTACATCTTAGGATACACGAAATACAGAGAGAGTAGATTTTGCCTTGTCTTAATTCATTGCCCCTTGAAAAGACAGTAAAAATAGGTAAAAATAAAGCTTTATTTAATGATTTCTTCTTCGAGAAAGAAATCAACAATAAAGCAGTATCTGTTTTTCTCATCAATTGGGACCAGAACTAAACCCTGTTCTGGTCTAGGATCTTGATTTTCATTTTGTGAGGCTACTTGCGGAAAATTGAAACTGATTTCCTTCAGTTCGATATCTGTCATGAGGCGGTAATAGGTGAATTAAGTTCCCTCTCAACTTTTTAATTCCAGTGAATCAGATAGAAAGTGCTTTTTTTGTCTATTTAAAGTAAGTATGGTTTTGAAATGAATCTTCAATGCTCCAATCTCAAAGCCTTGAAACTAGTAGCTCAAGGCTAATTTTTTCTGCGTGGACTTTAATAGAAATCCATCTCAGAATGGCGTTTGTTGAACGGAAAAAAATTCTGGAGTCTATATGGAATTTTGAAAAAAACTCAAGATTCGAAAAGCACAAGGAATAGTCAAATCATTAATAAATTATTTAGTAAATTAAGTACATAAAATGAATAAAATAAATATAAATCTCATTCATCTCAAAGTCTCATTCTTTTTTTAAATCCATTCATTTCAAATATATTGAAAATATAAAATTATATAATTTGGCAAATTATATAATTTTATCATTCGCAAATTATATAATTTGGCTATAATTTTATTTAAACTCAAGAGATTGCTTCGACAAACTTGACACGTTATTTCAAAGATTATTAACTAGTTTTTTAAAGGTTTTATCTAAGTATCAATTTTTATACGCAGTCGAGACTTTTGCCCTGAGGAAATTTGTAAAAAAAAAACTAATAAAACTTGCATAGACTAGAGTTTTCCGCCCGTGTCTTCTGAATCCGAAAGGACCCAGCATCAAATATTAAGTGGTAGGTAGTTTGTGCCCATTCTAACCATATACTCTTAATAACGTCATCAACTGCTTTAATTTTATCAGTTTACAAGTGACGGTTTCGTTTTTTCTTGGATAAAAGCTTTGGTGATTCTGTCTGTCCAGTGACTATCGAGGATTCGTCTGAGATAGATATTTCTCAAAAAGAATTTCTTGTTTTTGTTGCCTAGTCACCGGCCCATGATTTGCGCCCTCACAATAGTACAGAGATACGCTACTGTTGAAAAGCTGGAGCTTGAGTTTCAGGGTGTAAGACCCCCAGTACAGAGCGAAACTCATGAGCTCTAGCCCATTTCAATGATATCCCATTAAATCAAACTTATTGGTACATTAACCATTCTTGTACCTACCAATTTGAAGGTCCTGGAGTAGGGTCACAAAACCCTGTACTGTCGAGTGAACTGGCATTCCCCAGAAAACTAACTATAGTAGGTTCAGCCAGGCAGGCAGTAATCGATTTGAAGGAGATATTTCGAGAGAGGGCAAATATATAAAAAAGCAAAAAAATAGGCCAATTATATGGGGAATAAAAAAAAACTCAAGGAATAATCATAGAAATCTATATTTTTTGGGGAGGAGAACAAATACCCTGTGTCTGTGCCAGAATGGACTAACTTTTTTTGTCTTTCTTATGACAGGCGTCATATCTTTCTTATTGAATATATCTTGATCCTTCGCGCGGAATTATCTCTTAGGCCAAAGATCATAAATACCATGGACGCAAATTGTCAGGGACGAGGTCTCGATTCCATTACTAATAACCTTTGCAGCTGTTCTTTAAAAGATGGAAATATATTCAGCCCTTGAACCAGAAAATATACTGTGGGAATAAGAATATTATTTCTTCAAATGGTAACTTAAATGTATTTTCTAAGCAATGAACGGTGCATACAGTTAGAAATCTGTTCTCAGTGTTCTTCAAAGCAGACGAAAAGAATCTTGTTAATGCCTCTAAATGGTAATTCTAAGGCTTCAGCATGAAAGTGAATCAACTCCAGAAGCAAAAGCAATAGCGGGGAAGTTGGCCTTGAAATTTCGCGTATTTTGTGTGTGTGTATGTGTTGGACCAGTTAGCAAAAGGCTAATAAGCCAAAAAAAAAAGATATGTGAATTTTGTTCACAGATGAAAGGAGATAATTTATTTGTATTTTTTTTTAATATATATATATATATATATATATATATATATATATATATATATATATATATATATATATATATATATATATATATATATATATATATATATATTATATATATATATATAATATATATATATATATATATATATATATGTATATATATATATATATATATATAATATTATATATATATATATATATATATATTATATCTATAATGTATATATATATGTATATATATATATGTATATGTATATATATTTTGTATATATATATATATATATATATATATATATATATATATCTATATATATATATATTATATATATATATATATATATATATATATATATATATATAATATTAAATATATCCTATATATATATTATATATATATATATATATATATATATATATATATATATATATATTATATATATATATATATATATATATATATATATATAAAAATACAAATAAATTATCTCCTTTCATCTGTGAACAAAATTCACATGTCTTTTTATATATATATATATATATATATATATCGATATATATAATATATATTATATATATATATATATAGATATATATAGTATATATATCGATATATATATATATATAGATATATATATATATATATATAGATATATAATATATATATATATATATATATATATATATATATATATATATTAATAAAAAATACAAATAAATTATCTCCTTTCATCTGTGAACAAATTCACATGTCTTTATATATATATTATATATATATATATATAGATATATATATATATATATATATATATTATATATATATATATTATATATATATATATAATATATATATATATATGTATATATATATGTATATATATATGTATATGTATATATATATGTATATATGTATGTATATATATATATATATATATATATATATATATATTATATATATATATATATATAATATATATATATATATATATATATATAATATATATATATATATATATATATATTATATATATATATATATATATATATATATATATATATATATATATATATATATATATATATTTATTTATTTATTTTTAAAGCCACTTCAACTGCCATCTGAAATATTAATGCTAATATGCCAAGTCGGCTGTGGTAAATCCAAAGGTATTTTGGTGACACTTTGTCGAAGGGATATTTGCGACCCATCCTACTACGCTCAATCGATTGGTTTAATCTGTGTCTCAGATCTCATCTAGGTCTCAAAACAGTTAGGAATTGTGTTTCTTTCCAAAAATATGTCATATTCACTTTAATGAAATGCGCTAGATCTTTACGCTTAAAAAAAAAAAAAAAAAAAAAAAAAAAAAAAAAAAAAAAAAAAAAAAAAAAAAAAAAAAAAAAAAAAAAAAAAAAAAAAAAAAAAAAAAATACTGTCTTATCTTGAAGACTAAATACAATTCTTAATGGCACAAGTTAGGGTGGTCGTTATCCTCTAAGACCAAATTTTCAGAACTTTCAACTACGTTAAACAAAATGCTATCTCAAAATTTGATTGGATGTGTTTGGGGAAATGGTGGGCGTGAGAGGGCGGTAGTCGCTCTCCAATCACTTTCAACTATTAAAAAATGGCCTAGCTCTTTCAATTTCCAATCGAATGAGGCCCTTTTGAAGTTTCTACGACAAAACTTCTGTTCTTCTGTTCGTTTCTGTTCTTTGGTCTAATCACTGAAGAGATCACTGGTACTCTTGCGGGACGCCAACGAGATCATTGGATGTCTTATCGTCGCGGGGTCGTTGTGATGTCATCAGTGAGATCGCCGCCGAATCGCTTTCAGTCACTGGGCCTCAAAAGCTCCAGTCACTGAAATCAGTAAACTGGCACATAGAATTATGATGTTTGAGGTTAGAAGAAAGAGAAAAAACACGGGGTGAGAGAGAGAGCATTATATGACAAAATTTATATTCATTAGTTTAAGTCAGTGCCTGGGTCAGTGTCGCAAATATGCGCACCTAATCTGGAAGAGCCCATAAATATCAAGCTTCCCAGCTAGTTCAGCATGGATACCGAAATTTAGGCCTGTCACACGGCTAAGGCCAAAATCGCGCTTTTTCGGCTTTCATTGCCGCACAGTGGCAACGTCTTCAGTTGGCAACCCTATGGTCTTAAATGAACCCACCAAGAGCTAATACTCTTGCTGTTTTCACTTTCGTTAGTAAATAAGACCTGTTTTAAGTGTTATAATCCAGATTTTGATTATTGATTACTGGAAATGAAATCGTGGAGTATATCATATTTCATAAACTACTCGAAGACAAGTTTTATCTCACAACCCTTGTACACTTTCATTTCTAGTCTCAATAAATTACAATTTTCTGATAGCAATAAAAAGCAAATTATTTTTTAGTTAAAAAGGTTTTGTTTAAGCGTATAACAGCGTTTTATTTTTTGTTTTTTCAAACCACGTTTTACCCAAATATTATTATCCACTCTGATTTAATATTATTTTGTTTTCCACTCCGTAGATATTGCGAACAGATTTTCCTATTGCATTCAACGCTCATTGCTTGAGAAAATAATATAAATTACAACTTGGGGAAATAGTATTCTAATTCTCAAATAATATTTTCTGGAATCCAGATACAGCTAAACATCTGTCCATTTTACTAAAACACAATTGCAAAGTCCATATAGTAGGAAAACTTAGACCTCGTGTCTGACATTTTACGCCATTTAACAGGTATAATCTTTGGTCTATTACCAAATAAAGCCAAGAATCAAGACAGGCATCTCCAAAAGAAGTTAGGTAGGGATAATAAGGGAAATGGGAGACATACAGGAGAGAATAGGAGATAAGGGAAAATGTAAATATTTCACATTCTCAAGGGGGCACGCACCCAAAGGTTCCCTCTAAGTACGTGCCCATGGACCATATTGAACGAAAAATTAGGTATTAGAGTGTAAAATACAAAATTACAAAAAAGTATAAAAGTGTTAAAGTGAAGCAGTTACATTTTTTTGACACTACAAAACTGCTGACAATTGAGCATAGCTGAAACTCGATGGCTATCAGAGGATGTGTTAATTAAATTCTACTTCAGCAGTGGTAATTCTAAAAGCGGCAAGTTAGATCAATTATAAGTTTTTACAGGAGACGGAAAAACTGTACACTTTTTGTGTTTCCCCTTATTATTAAAAAAATAGTTTGTGCCGTTAAGAATTGTATTTACTCTTCAAGATAAGACAGTATTTTTTTTTTTTTTTTTTTTTTTTTTTTTTTTTTTTTTTTTTTTTTTTTTTTTTTTTTTAAGCGTAAAGATCTAGCGCATTTCATTAAAGGGAATATGACATATTTTTTGGAAAGAAACAAATTCCTAACTGTTTTGAGACCTAGATGAGATCTGAGACACAGATTAAACCAATCGATTGAGCGTAGTAGGATGGGTCGCAAATATCCCTTCGACAAAGTGTCACAAAATACCTTTGGATTTACCACAGCCGACTTGGCATATTAGCATTAATATTTCAGATGCAGTTGAAGTGGCTTAAAAATAAATAAATAAATATAATATATATATATATATATATATATATATATATATATATATATATATATATATATATACCTATACATATATATATATATATATATATTATATATATATATATATATATATATATATATATATACATATACATATATATATATACATATACATATATATATATACATATATATATACATTATATATATACATTATATATATATATATATATATATATATATATATATATATATATATATATTACATATATATATATATATAATATATATATATATATATATATATATATATATATAATATATATATATATATATATATATATATATATATTTATATATATATATATATATATATATATTATATATTATATATATATAATATATATATATATTATATATATATATATATATATATATATATATATATATATATATATATATATATATATACTTTCTGGCGTTTACACTTCAGAAAGTGAATATCCAGTTGGATCGACCCAAATTCAATGACTGATCAAAAACTGCAGTCAGAACTACTTGTCCCTTTTTAAGTGCTTTATCCCGTCAAACTGTGTTGATAGTAAACATTTAAAGCTTGGGCTAAACACCATTACTTATTATTGTTTCTAGGTGGAGCTCTGTCCTCAAATCAGCAAACAATTTAACCATGGTGATCCCCCTCTCAAACTTTAAAAAGTCTAGACCCTGCAGAAGCATCGTCTGGTTATTGGTACGCCAATTCGTTTGATGGTGTGTTTTTCTAACCTGCTGGGAAAGTTCGAACCAGGAAAGGACAGGACTTAAAATAAAATTGACGACCAGTGGTATTTACTTACTGAAAGGAAACAAGAGGTACTTCTTGTTCTGGGGGAGAATTCTTTGAAAGACCCTGCAGGGTTCTGCCCGTCACTGAGAGATATTTTGCTGGATTTTCGTAGAGCTTAGCAATTTTTAGGAAAAAATTTATGTGCGCTACCACACTCAAGCGCAGGTGCAGAGCGGAAGTTTCCTGAACTTAACAGCCTCAAAACTAAGGTCCGAAATAGACTTCTAATCGAGACCGTAGCCGACATTACGTACCTAAGCAGTATGTGAGGAGGGGGAGCAATGGAAATCATTCACTTACATGGAATGTGTCGTCAAAAATGCACCGTCTGAAATGCACCGTCTCGACTATCTGAGCAATGGAAATCATTCACTTACATGGAATGTGTCGTCTAAGAAAAAAGAACAGGCTATCTCTGGTTTTGACAATTCAGCCGAAGAGATGGTATTTTTCGAGTAGTCCTAGCAACCCATTCAGCTGCTGATCTGCTCAGATAGTCGAGAATACTCACGGGACGTTTCTGGACGTTTAAATTTCCAATTGAATGAGCCCTTTTGAAGTTTCTACGACACAAACAGCTTTCAATAAAAACTTTATATGTCCCCAGGGCATAACTTACAACCCTTGCCCTGAGGGCTGTGGGGGGAGGGGTTGTCATCCTTAAAGACGTAATTTCCAAAACTTTCAACTACGTTAAATAAAATGGCTATCTAAAAATTTTGATCTGATGTGTTTGGGGAAAAGGTGGGCGTGAGAGGGGGGTTAGTTGCCCTCAAATCATCATTAAAAAGGGCACTAGCCCTTTGAATTTCAAATCGAATGAGTTTTTTCAAGTTTCTTCTACGACAAAGATTTCAATAAAAAAACCTTATATGCCCCCAGGGCATCACTTATAACCCTTGCCCCGAAGACTGTGGGGGGAGTGTCCTGCTCAAAGGTATAATTTCTTGAACTTTGAACGTCGTGGGACGAATTAACTATCTCAAAATTTTTATTGGATGTGTTTGGGGAAATAGTGGGCGTGGAAGGGGTGTTAGTTGCCTTCCAATCACTTTTCGACTATTAAAGGGCACTAGCCATTTCAATTTCCATTTGAATGAGCCCTTTTTGAAGTTTCTACGACAACGCGTTCTATAAAAAACCTTATATGCCCCCAGGGCATAACTTACAACCCTTGCCCCGAGGGTTTTGGGGGAGTGTCCTCCTTAAAAACATATTTTCTATCTGGAAATCAACTACGCTGAACAAAATCGCTATCTCAAATTTTGATAGGGTGTGTTTGGGGTTTTGATGGGCTTGGGGGGGGGCTAGTTGCCCTCCAATCACTTTCGACTATTAGAAAGGGCACTAGCCCTTTGAATTTCCAATCGAATGAGCCTTTTTTGAAGTTTCTACGACAACGCCTTCTATAAAAACCTTATATACCCCCCCCAGGCATAACTTACAACCCTTGCCCTGAAGGCTGTGGGGGAGTGTCCTATTCAAAAACATAATTTCTATCTGGAAATCAACTACGCTGAACAAATGGCTATCTCAAAATTTTGATTGGATATGTTTCGGGAAATGGTGGGCGTAGAAGGGGTGTTGGTTGCCTTCCAATCACTTTTGACTATTAAAAAGGGCACAAGCCACTCCAATATCCAATTGAATCAGCCTCTTTCGAAGTTTCTACGACAACTTCTTCGATACGAAGTGCCCTGCTCTAAAGGAAAAAATAATAAATAATACATAGTGCCAGCATCGTTCTTATATGCCCTCAGGGCATAACGTAAAACCCTTGCCCCGAGGGTTGTGGGGAAGTGTCCTCCTCAAAAACATATTTTCTATCCTGAAATCAACTACGCTGAACAAAATGGCTTATCTCAAAATTTGGTTGGATGTGTTTGGGGGAATGATGGGCGTGGGGGGGGGGGCTAGTTGCCCTCCAATCACTTTCGACCCTATTAAAAAGGGCACTAGCCGCTGCAATTTCCAATCGAATGAGTCCCTTTCGAAGTTTCTTCGACAACTCCTTCGATACGAAGTGCCCGGGTATGAAAAAAAAAAAAAAACTAATACATTGTGCCCACATCGTTCTTTACTTAGGCAGCGCTATGGCGCTGTCTATGATATCTTGATCCTTCGCGCGAATTATCTCTTAGGCAAAGATCATAAATACCAAGGACGCAAATTGTCAGGGAAGAGGTCTCGATTGTCCATTACTAATAACCTTTGCAGCTGTTCTTCACAAGATGGAAATATATTCAGCCCTTGAACCAGAAAAAATATACTGTGGGAATAAGAATATTATTTCTCCAAATGGCAACTTAAATGTATTTTTCTAAGAAATGAACGGTGAATACAGTTAGAAATCTGTTCTCAGTGTTCTACAAAGCAGACGAAAAGAAATCTTATTAATGCAACTAAATGGTAATTCTAATCTTCAGCATGAAAGTGAATCAACTCCAGAACAAAAGCAATAGCGGGAAAGTTGGTCATAGGTCATAGGAATCCAAGATAGTCTTTGTCCATCTCCAAAGAATTGGAAAAAGACTACCTAAAAAGCTAGACTGTATTGTTGGGAACACCACTGGAAGAGTGGTTCAACCTTGGTGATAGACCTTTTGTTCTACGTTGAAGTTGAACCCAAGTAAAAGGCAACAACTACAGTGAATTGACACTTTTCTAGATACAAAAAATCTTAATTTTTTTAAATAATGTAAAATCACAAGCATAATCTCAGTTTTCAAACGTTTTTCGTATTATTAAAACACAAAGCAGCTCCAAGTAGAAAGGAAAACACATGCTTAAGACGGCCGTTTCTCAAGTAGGTACTACAGTATTTGAAAAAAAAATGAGAAACGTCCTGTGAGTATTCTCAACTAACACGAACCAAAAAACTGATCTGAGCAGATCAGCAGCTGAAAGAGTGGCTAGGGCTACTCGAAAAATACAATCTCTTCTGCTGAATTGGCAACAACAGAGGACAGCCCGTTCTTTTTTCTTAGAAATCCCTTGCCACGTTTGGTACCGTCGGAGTATTTTTGACGAAACATTCCATGTAAGGGGATGATTTCCATTACTCTCCCTCCTCAAATACTGCTTAGGTACGTAATGTCGGCTACGGTCTCAATTAGAAGTCTATTTCGGATCTTAGTTTTGAGGCTGGTACGTCCAGGAAACTTTCGCTCTGCACCTACACTTGAGTGTGGCAGCGCACAATTCTTCCCGAAATTGCTAAGCTCTACGAAAAAAATCCTGCAAAATATCTCTCAGTGACGGGCAGAACCCTGCAGGGTCTTTCAAAGAATTCTCCCCAGAACAAGAAGTACCTCTTGTTTCCTTTCAGCAAATAAACACCACTGGTGGTCAATTTTATTTCAAGTCTTGGCCTTTCCTGATTCGCGAACTCTCCCAGTAGGTTAGGGAAACACACCATCAAACGAATTGGCGTACCAATAACCAGACGTTGCTTCTTCAGGGTCTAGACTTTTTAAATTTTGAAGAGCGGGATCACTATGGTTAAATTGTTTGCTGGTTTGGGGGACAGAGCTCAACCTAGAAACAATAACAGTTTACTAGAACCCGTTGTAATTGCTGGGTAGTTAACAGATATGAGTTACTCTCTTGGCTGCTAAACAGCAAATGGTGTTTAGCCCTAGCTTTAAATGTTTACTATCAACACAGTTTGACGGGATAAAGCACTTAAAAAAGGGACAAGTAGGTCTGACTGCAGTTTTTGATCAGTCATTGAATTTGGGTCGATCCAGACTGAAATTCTTTGTTCAGGATATTCACTTTCTGAAGTGTAAAACGCCAGAAATTACAAACACGCCTTTGTACAAGGATCACATGAAAGTAAGTATTTTAATCGCTTTCTCTTTCGCGGCTCTGTCACCACCTGAGTCCTCTTCGCCGTGGTTTTAGAACAATAGTCAGAGGGCATTCCACTGCTCCAAAATTCCCATAATAACCGCCTCTAACGGAGCCACCTTGTACTTCCAACCTGTAGCGATTTGTGGCTTTCAACATGGCAAAACTCCTGCACGTTCTCAACTCATCAATCGTTTTCATGCTATTAGCGATGTAAGAAATCAGGTCACGTTTAAAATGTCTTGGCGCCGCCGAGCAAGGTCTTGGCTGCATACAAGGGCCGCAATGCAAAAGAATGACTTGTACAACAAATATAAAACATATTCTGCAACTAGTTCTTTTAGAATTACGTCTAATCCCTTTTACTGGCCGGTACTAACATTTCTGGTATCAAAACCAATGCTACTCAGATTCTGCAATGATAAACTGAAATTTGATAGGTGATCGAGCATCAGTGCTTCGGTTTTTCTGCTGTAGCATCGGCAACCAAAACTTTCTGATAAGACTTGTAAGTCGATTCATCCACGAAACATTTGTATTTTTTAGTTTACTCACTAGTGTATCCCTTTCAACGGGTGATAAAATATGATGGCCGATCTAACTTGTTTTAGTGCGGCCTTGGCTCAGTTTTTTGCTCTCACAGACCTTCTGGAAATACTGACTTTGGCACGAATTAAAGGCACCGGAATCAAGCTATCCACCTTCTTTTCGCTATTTATCCTTTCAACTTCAGACTTGCTTCGATAACGGGTTGGCATGCAGTCGTTTCCAAACAACTTCAAATATTATGACTGAACTTCAAAATCTCGTCTTTTCTCCTAGCCTCTGTTTCTCAAAATCAATGACGTTTCACGTTCGTTATGCCCGGGTGAGTCGGAGATTTTTGAATATAATTCCTTTTTGCGTGATCATAGCCATTTCTCAGATTCTCTTTTTTTTTGTATTTCTTAATTTCTGTTTCGATGGAAGTTTCTGCTTTTTTGGCACAGATTCAGCAGCCATGTTCGGCTTTCTGTTCTGTGTTATACTGGGGGCCAACTAAAACAAACCCAAAGGTTTAATGAGATCTCACGCAGTTTTAAGTGTTAGGATGAAAGGATAAAAGATTCTCCAGAGCCATTTCTGGTGGCATAGGGAGTCGGTTCGACGTTTTAGTTGCTGTTTTTTTTTTTTTTTTTTTTTTTTTGTTTTTTTTTTTTTTTTTTTTTTTTTTTTTTTTTTTTTTTTTTTTTTTTTTTTTTTTTTTTTTTTTTTTTTTTTTTTTTTTTTTTTTTTTTTTTTTTTTTTTTTTTTTTTTTTTTTTTTTTTTTTTTTTTTCTTTTTTGTTTTTTTTTTTTTTATAGGAACAGGTAGCAAGGCCGTCGGCAAACCTTGCAGTGGCAGAGATGGCTTGATATTGTATTGCCAGGCAGAGAATCATTCCACTGTGGTACAACAGATTTACATAATGTACAAGTAAATCGATAAATTAGGCTACACTGCAAAGCAAAACTTAATTTTCAAGGTTTTTTGATGCTGTTGTATTTAGGGAAAATTCAAATTGGTGAATAAGGTAAATCAGCAGAAAATTGTGCCAATCAAATGAAACCGGCTCAGATATTTAATTTATGTAATAAGTGGCTTTTATACCAATAAATTAAAGCCTATGATTGGCATTTTTAACGAAAAAACAAATCTATACCTATGCCCAAGTTAATCACTGGACTGAATTTGTTATTATTCAAGAATCCTATTCAAGTATCCTATTAAGGAAACTAGCGAGCATCCAAACAACAAATGGGCAAGAACCCATAATCTTAGATTCTTCCACTTCGGTGGCATTGGATTGGACCTTGCATGTGTGGCCTACTAAGAACCGTGGCTGTAAACAGCAATATTGGGTTCCCTTAAAGAGCACCCCCTTGAGGATATCATTGCTAAAGAAAGAGCAGAGCATGCCGCTCAGTCTCGATTTATGTTTAATGCTAAAAGTTAGTAGGTCACTTAACATGCATAAAGGTCACTTAACAACCAAGCTGATTTAGCTTATGTTAGTGCCTAGCTTTTAGCCTACTAGTGTTTAAATGTTGAGGAAGAGGAAAAACTTTAGCCTACTAGTCTTCCTGTTTTCTTCTGTTTTTGTTGGTTCCTACTCTCTGCCATGATAATACACAGGATTAAGTTGAATCAAACTCACTGCGCGTTGTTGTTTCCAGTATTTCGCTTCGCTTGCTAGTTGAATGTGAATTTTTCAAATTCTCTGTCTCTTCTCGTCAGCTGCTCAATTCGCATACCGCCACCGAAGAAGAGACGCTGCTCTAGCAATTTATGAATAGTATAATACGGAAAACAATGTCACATTTGGCCAATAGTTTTTTTTGTCCATCTGTTAAAATCGTTTTTCGTTGTGAAAACAGAAACCTACGCGCGCTTTTGTGCGACTTTCCCTTGGAAAATTGGACTTTCCGTAGAAAAGTACGATTTTTCGTGTCGTACATGCGACAATATAAACAAAGAAATGTGACAAAAAGCACAAAAGTGCGACATTGGCAACCCTGGGAAACCTGAGATGTAAGATTACTTTCTTTCCCTTTTGTCTAAACAGACGAAGTACAATAACAGTGTTTAAAAATGAACAATCTTCAGATTAAAATTGTTTCAACGAATTTGAGATGTGTAGCCTGCTAAGTTCAAACTTCGTAGATATTCAACAATCGCCATCGCCTTCACCTGACATTGCCCAAGTGTGCTCTATGGTAGATTTTTGTTTGTATTATTCTAGGTTTAACCTAGATCACCGAGTTTTATAGTCTGAAAAAGAGGCCTAAACCCATTGGCAGCGGTGCCAATGCTTTGAAATAAAACTGTACCAGTTCTTGCGACTAAAACTGTACCGCAAGAGACTAATTTGTATCATCTGAACATCACGTAAATAATTTTGCCGTAACAAGAATAAAATTATCGGTGAAATAAAACTTGCAAGAGATATCTGAGTAAAAGAAGAGCAAGCAAAACCAATATGTAGCCGAAAATTTGATTGTACCAAAAAAGTCCCAATGTACCGTATTGTACCAGGGACCCCTAAATTGTACTAAAAACGGTACAATTGCACCCCATTGGCACCACTGCCCATAGGCTTCATGTTGAAATGTTTCTGGGGCGGGTTGAAGCCCGCAAGAATTTTCAAGGAGGTAGGGGTTATAAAGAGTAGAATAAGTTTCATGATGCTGGAGAATTGTCATATTTTTCAAATAAAAGTAATATTTTTAGTATTTTTGGGGAGACGGGTGGGAGTAAAGACTCTATCCCTGCCACTCGAGGCACTTTCAATAATAATTTTGAAAAAAATAGGGAAATATTCACCCTCTTTACTTTAAAACGCCCTTTGGGAATGGGAATGTCATTTCCATAAATGGTAACTTATTCTTATTTTCTTAAGCGGCGAGCATAGAATACTATTGGAAAATCTGTTCGCTCAGTTCTACGAAGCAGTCATAAAGATGATCCAATTAGTGCAGAAGGGATGGTAATTTTCGTTGACTTTATGGTTTTTTCTTTTCCAATGTCTTACAAAGCTAGAGAAAATTATGAAAATTTGGCTGAATTTCCATAATTTTCTTGGTCTTTGATTTGATATACATTTCTTAAAAAAAAAAGAAGATAAATAAATCCAATTATTAATAAATTAAATCTAGCTTTTAGGATATTTTTTGTTTTTGAAATATGGCGATTACTTAGGCTATTTCATCTTACAATATAGTTAAAGTTCTGCTTTCAAGCTCAGGTTATCTGTAGGTGTTATATTCAAGATCCAATGAATTCTACGGGTGGGGCATGGAGTTTATTTTTATTATTATTATTATTATTACTATATAGTTTTTATTATATAATTTTATAATTACATAATATAATTATAAAATTATGTAATTTTTAATAATTTATTAAAATTATAAAAAATTATAAAAATATAAAAATTATATAATTTATTTTATAATTATATAATTTTAGAATTTTTTATTAATATATAATTTTATTATTATTTCCGAGCCTTTGAAAAAAAACTCGTCGAGAAGGACACAAAGCAACTCAAACATATTAACCAGAATTGAATTTAAAACTGTATATGGGTAGAGTAATGACCTGATTTTTAGTTTTTTTGTGATACTGGAGCATTCTTCAATACCATCCCTCCTGTCACTTCTAACTTTTCAGTGGAAAAAATAAGCTTCTGGCCCCTTACTTGAATCGAAAAACGTTCAATGGTTTCCAGTCTGTAAGATTTCAGCCACAAAATGGGGCCCCGACTTCTTGAAGACACTCCTCCTTTTCTTAACGTAAGAATGTTTTTTCTGTATGATCCAAGGTACAAGGTACGTCCTTGGATCTGCCAAGACTGTCTCCCATCACCAACTTCTCAGCAGAAAGGTTAGGTAGACAAGCAATTTATTTTTTGGACGTGAAATGTGACATATTTCCCTTTTCCGACCTTCAATTTGCTTGAAAGATATGGGCCAAGTAATTTTGGCTCAAGAGAACCAAGTGGACAGGTTTCTGTGATGTCTACCACTTCTGAGTCTTACCCACCTTTCGTACTAAATCGTCCATACTCACTTGACATTTTGAAGAAGGGTACTTGTAGCCAATGAAACGTTAATAAGTGAAACTTCACAGTCCGGGTTATAGCAAGTTTTAAAATTTCATTACTTGGGGATTTCTCCTCTATCAAAGAAAGTAATCAAACAGTTCGTGGTAACGAACTGTAAGTAAGGAGCGACCCGGCTCAATGGTAACCGAAAACTCTAGAAAACGGTATTTTGATACAAATAGATACATCAAAAGAATCAGATTTTAATGCTGATTTCAAATATATAAGTTTCATTAAGTTTAATTGTACCCATCAAAAGTTAGGCGCCTGAGAAAATTTGGGCTGATTTTTGAAAAAGGAGGAAAGACCCCCTAAAAGCTATAGAACCTTAATGAAAAAATCACACCATCATATTCAGCGTATCAGAGAACCCTACTGTAGAGGTTTCAAGCTCCCATCTACAAAAATGTGGAATTTTGCATTTTTTGCCAGAAGAAAGATCACGGGTGCGTGTTTATTTATTTATTTTTTTTTTTTTCCCCCAGGGGGTGATCGTATCGACACAGTTGTCCTAGAATATCGTGGGAGGGCTCATTGGAATGGAAATTAAAAGTTCTAGTGCCCTTTTTCCCTTTTTAAGTGACCAAAAAAATGGAGGGCAACTAGGCCCCCTCCTACGCTCATTTTTTTTCCCAAAGTCACTTGATCAAAATTTTGAGATAGCCATTTTGTTCAGCATGTTCGAAAATATAATAAGTATGTCTTTTAGGATGACTTAATCCCCCGAAATTCCCGGGGGGAGGGCTGAAAGTTATGAACTTTACCCAATGTTAACATATAGTATTGGTTATTTGGAAGTATACAGACGTTTTCAGGGGAGATTTTTCCTGGTAGTGGGGGGGGTGGTTCGGGGGTTATGTGGGAGGATCTTTCCATGAAGGAAGTTTTCACGGGGGAAGGGACATTGCTATGAAGGGGACGCCGGACTTCCCAGCATTATTTAAAGCAAGATCAGAAATTTAATATAAAAAAACAACTATTTCAACTGCAATAGCAGCAACATCGAAACTTCAAACGAACAGAAAATATTACATATATGATTGGGTTCACCCCGTAGTCAATACCTCGCTCTTTAAGCCAAAGATTTTTTAGTACTTTCATAAGAGCTATTTATTCTAATTAACGGCCTTTGTGATTAAGCGGTCATTTTTAAAGAATTGGAACAAAATTCGAACTTTCGCTTAAAGAGCAAGGTATTGACTAGGGGGCGAACCCCCTAATAAACAAATTAAAAAATATATGAATATAGAAGTTCGTTACGTAAGTTAATTCGTAAGTTACGTATATTTTGATTACTAATAAAAACGTTCGTAAATATAATTAAACAAGTTTCGAGAAAGCCATTTAACTAAATAAAAGTAAATTAATATGAAAATTTTGTTTTAATTATTCATGTACGGTGAGCCAAGATCAAAACCTGCATTTATTCAAAAACGTTCAAAAATTAAAAAAAAAAAACAAGTTTTTTAAACTGAAAGTAAGGAGTGACAATAAAACTTAAAACGAACAGAAATTATTCCGTATATGAAAGCGGCTGTCCTCTCCTCAACGCCTCGCTCTTTACGCTAAAGTTTGACTCTGTCTCACAACTTTATTTTTTAATACAATAAAAAACTTGAGCGTAAAGAGCGAGGCGTTGAGGATAATAAGAGGACAGCCGCTTTCATATACGGAATAATTTCTGTTCGTTTTAAGTTTTATTGTCGCTCCTTACTTTCAGTTTAAAAAACTTGTTTTTTTTTATTTAATTAAGGTAAGAATCGTTGAGGTTATTGTGCTAAATAGTTTGTGTATAGTCATCCCTGTATCCTACAATTTTGGAAATAACAAAGAAGATTGTATTAGCTTTTAGGTTCTGGGGCTAAGGAATCTAGACTTAACTTTTATAGATGGTGTATGAAAAAAAACTAACAACATTTATTGGGTGTCAGGAAATACAGAATAAAGTTCATTAATAGAACGCAGCGTATTTGGGGACCCTCTTGAAATAGCGTCTTGTCATTTTTTTTTGTTTTTGTTGTAATTCTTCCTCCTTAAACATACCATTTTTTAAGTTTTGCGGGGTTTGAGGCTATTATATTATACAATTATTCGTTTAAGTATCTTAACCAGCATATATTTTATGCAAGTATTGTTTGTTCAAAATGTGATTTAAATGTGAATGCTTTGATATGGGAACTGCAAAATGCTTAACGTTTAATGGAGATATTTCATAGTTAATAAGTGAATTGATAGGCCATGACAATGCATCCTCGTCATCTTTTAGTTGTTTTCGAAACCTCTCGTTCCTGGGTCTTTCAGAAAAATTATATACATATTTTATTTTATTTTTTATGGATGTATATTAGATTTTGATGTATTTTTTTAGCAGCAAAATCTCTAGGGACAAAGAACGGAAAAAAGTATCTTGGAGGAAATCTCCATCCCATTAGTGATAGAAATAAATAAACCACTAGAATATAAAAAACTATTACACTAATAAAATGTCGAGTACTGGTATTGTCTAGGGAAGAAGTAGAATAACACTTTCTAAGAAAATTCTTCTCCCTGAAATAAAGAATCAGAAGTCGTGAAAAGTCAAGAATTCTTGGACCAATTAAATCTCGAAAATTGACGTAGCTTAAAAACGAATTAGAAATCAAATTTTCTCTTTGGAGGACAACTACCACCACCCTCCTCAAAGAAGTTTTCAGGGTTAATTTTTTTTTTTTTTTAGCTGTGACAACCAGGGTTGGTTTAGCCCAGAAGCAAAGTAGGAATGGACGTTCCCGCTTAGAAACATTTCGTGCTTCTCTAGCCTAATCCATATTTAATTTGTCCAGCAAATTTAATTTTGCTGGACCATCTCAGTTCCAGAAAGTGTAAAATGATATATAATATAATCATTATAACGGATATTAGGTTTAGAAGTCCTAAATATTTTCATGGTTCTATGATTTCTAATTTAGTACAGATTTCTTCGGAAAAAGCTAGAGATTTTTGTAAAACTTTAGTTTTATAAAATTAAAAATTTCGAATTACTGATACCTAATATTTACATATAAGATGTATAATATTTACATATCTTCATATGAAAAATATGATCAGGTTTGGGCTAAAATGCGTTTTAATCGTCGATGAAAAAAGAGATGTGATTTTCGAATGGGAAAGACCCCTACAAGCTCGAATCTATCTGTCGAACCTATTAAAATGCTAATCATCCGAACTAGATCACAATTTTCGTTGGCTCAAGTTTATTTCTTTTTGAATATGTTGAAAAATTTTTAACTTCGTATAGTAAATTATGAAAATTAATTATTATTTCACCGTCTTTTCATAATTTACGTGCTTTCTGATTCAGAATATGGTTTTTTTTTAAAGTTAAGCATTAACATTTTTTTTGCTGCTGTTACTAATCACTCATCGCAGCCCAAAACTACCCGAGGCTGACAAAACGGTTGCTTCAGCTTCTTGGTTATTTGCCTTAAGGGCCACCGCTCCCCAAGGGAGAGGGCCTTGTGATAGGCAAATTTTAAATCCAGAAGAAGAATATGTTTCTTCTTAAAATTAAGTTTTCCTATTAATACTACTAACCTCAAAAACCCCTCCCCTGTCCCCCCATTGTCCTCCCCTTGTCCCCGGACAATAAGACAAGGTAATATTTATAACAAGTTCTTAGAGAATCGAATTTGCATCTTTCGTTAAGCAGAAAAAAAATATCAAAAACAACAAACGAACCTAAGAATCTAATTAAGAGCTCCTTTTCCTAAATGAGCTGTCCCCCAACCCCCATTGTACTTCCTGACTGAATGGCCATGAATCGGAGATCAGCACCGCAGGTAGAAACTGTGAAGTCCAGAGTCGTATTCTTTACTTTTTTTATGCACACATGTGTATGTACTTTATCAGTATATATGTTATATATATATATATATATATATATATATATATATATATATATATATATATATATATATATATATATATATATATATATATATATGTATATATATATTAT
>CM051269.1:39390495-39757995 GCA_027921565.1 Artemia sinica | reverse complement strand
CAAGACTACTAACTCGCAAAGCTAATTCAATCTAAGCAGAGAAAAGGAATTTCGGACATTCACGGTAACATATATATAACTTTGTATCCGACTGTTGGATTTTGAGTGCGGTTGCCCTTCCTACTGCATAATAAATAGACTTAGTATCTTGTTAATTATTTTTATACCACCGACCATACCTCCCCCCTAGGTTAAAAAAATATATTTTTGACATTTTTTAGAAATAAAAAAAATCGTCTTTCCGTAGGTTCTGATCATACGCTTTTACGAATCCACAAATTTTACTTTTTCCACGATACCGCTATCTCCTTACTTGATATCCTAAGTTTTTTACCTCATTATGAATTGAATCCTATTCCAGAATCTGGTTATGCTGTTTAGAGGCTTACAAGTTTCCCGCCAAAAAATGACTGTACTCTTCTTGATTAATACTTAAAGAAGAAGCCTCTAACACCATTATCGTTTTTCTCCTTGTATGAAAAATAACTGTTTCTACATAACTATTTGTCATTTTTCGGTTTTTTGTTGTTGTCTTTTATTTGATCATTTGTAAATTAACGTCGATTCACTTTGAACCACCACAGTTGAGTAACCTGCTGTATCGATTGGTAATTAAAAATAGAAAAGGCCACCCTCCCACATAAAGAGCAAACTGCTGATAAAAAAATTTCTAATTTGAGAGGGTCGCTCATTTGACCTTGTGTTTTTGTTTTGTCGACTTTTGTTGTTTCAAACCATCAGCAGTTCAATAGTCAGAGTTTATTTACGTATTCTTCTATTTGATTTGTTTTTTGTTGTTCTTTTATTGTTTCTATCCACAGATTTTGGTATTCTCTGCTTCGACCATGTTTTTATCGTAAGGGCTCTTTTTTTCTGCACGAAAGACGGCTTGAGGAGTTCTTTGCCAAAGCTGGTTGAAACCGAATTTTTTAGTGGCCGGAAATGGTCCTCACCTTTTTCGTTCCTTTCATTGGTATTGATCCGTTAAATCTAAGTAACATCATATTTTCTATTGAGGAATATTTCCTTCGAATTATTTGGAAACTATTCAATATTATGGAGGAATCTCGTCCCTCCACTAGAGTCTTGAAGTCTCGTCAGAGTCACTGTCTAAAAGCCCCCTTCACCTCTACAAAGCCTGGCGCACAGCTTAAACTTCCTAGAATGGAAAATAAACAGTTATATGTAAAGTATTGAAAAAATATGTTACACTGAAGAAAATCTTATGGCTTCACGAGGAAATGGGTCCTGATTCTACACCTGGTAGGCACACTGTTCAAGTTCAAGGTCTTAAAGTAACGTTTGTTAGACTTCAACTTCTCTTCTTTTTTTCTTCTGGAAGTTTCTCCTTGTAAAATTCTAAGTAGCCTAGTTTACAGCATTACATAACTGAGGATAGTTTCGACCTTCCGGCTTAAACAATTTCACAGTATACATGAATAATTCCATTCAATTGGGTTTCCGACTGGAAAGTGGAATTTGTTTGACATTCATAGTCTACCACCGGAATTCGAAATCAAAGGCATCAGTCAGTACGCATTAGGCATAATATTCAGCTCTAAGTTCTTAGAATATCTCGTTATCAGCAGGAGATATTTCATGTATCTATTCGCTAATGAATATTCACTTCAAGTTCATTTCCATCTCTCTCTTTTCTTGGAATTGTATTAGAAATTTCCATAAGTAAGGGAATAGACATCATCTTCGAACCCAGTTCTGGAAGACCTATTCAGAAAATTAACTTAACTTTTTCAACCATTTTCAGAAAAAAAGACACCCCTCACATTTTTTAGTTTCGTTTTATCTCATAACTTTCTTGAATTATAATTCTTACTTATGCTTCTTAGAATTCTTACCAAAGCTCCTTAGCAGTCATATATAATATATATATAATATATATATATATATATATATATATATATATATATATATATATATATATATATATATATATATATATATATATATATATATATATATATATATATATATATATATATATACATGTATATATATATATATATATATATATATATATATATATATATATATATATATATATATATATATATATATACATGTATATATATATATATATAATATATATATATATATATATATATATATATATATATATATATATATATATATATATATATATATATATATATATATATATATATATATATACATGTATATATATATATATATATATGATTGCGCTACATTTCATGTTCCTTTTGTGTCGTGATTATGGGTAAAGCTATTCAATATTTATAGCTATAATGCATTCAGTCCAAGTCTTCTATCTGTCTCTTTCCTCGGAGTTCTGTTAGAAATTTCCATAGGTAAGAGAATGGATATCAATGTCGAATCAATTTATGTAAAAGTACGAACTGTTCGGGAAATTAGGTTTTCAGGTATCAAAAGGCGTTGACTGATAGACCTAATTCATTTTTGCATTTATTCAATCCGCTTTATTCAATATCAGCTGCTTAAGGCTTATTCTTACTCTGCAGTTTTTCCATTTTCATTTCTTGGCAATACTACAGTTTTAATACTGTAAGGTGAAACAACAATTTTTCATCATCCTATACCTGAGATTTGAGCTTTGCCCATCAATCAAGCAATATTTTGAAATTTGCTTTATGCATCCATATAAATTGAGAAATATGTTAAAATGGCAAAAATAACATACGAAAAAAGGGAAATGCTTCTATTTTTGAAGCAAGTTTGATCATTCTCTAAGAAAATGTCAAAGTAATATCCGAGGGAGCGCTCATTTCCCGCCTAGTGGTGTACATCTCGAAACTTCCTGTGTGCCGCACAGTTCTACCACGCTTTGAAAAGTCCCCGGAACCCTTGGCACACTCCCCAAAACGGTGGGCACAGTCCAGTCACGCTTGGCACGCTTCACCTGGTGCACATGATTTCTGAGAGAGAGCGACCCCTCGGTAATAACATAATTATGGGCTTGTGTGTTTGTTGACCTGAACCTAAAATATTTAATCACATAAGTATCGATGTGTTATACCTGTAGTGTTGTCGAAAATTTGCATGTTTCACAAGGACTATGAACGCCAATATTATTTAATATACGATAATCTCTGCAGAGGTAGATATGGTTGGCTTTAAAGCAAATAAAATTAAATCTAGCTCTTATCTTTTCTTGATTTTAGTGCTAAAGTAGTTAATTGGCTCTTTAACTTAGAACTTTCAATAATCATATTCTGGAAAAAAATTGGATTAACATCGAACAATAAAGATAACTACAAGGAAGGGTTTACAAAAATAGATCTTCCCGTGGAGATATATTACATATGTTTTTGCTGCTTTTGTGTGACTTCGACAAAGATGGGGGGGGGGGAGCAGAGTCAAACCGGGTAACCCACCTAAAGACAGCCATGATGATAGGTATACGATCATCAAAATTAACGTTGAACAGTATTTTAAATTTGAATATTGGATATGAAGAAAGGCTTAGAGTGAATATTTTGATGTTGAAGCTGGTCGCTTTACTTCTCGGAAGAGAAAAAAATGGCTGTCGAACGCGGGAATTTTTTTTCCAAAGCAGCGAGGAATTCATAATAAATTGCACCAAGACACAATCTCCATGCTCAGCCTTATAAGGACTGCTATGCTAACAACTCAATGTAGCACCCTGTCGCCAGAGAGAAACTCAGCTTTGTACCCTCCTCTTCCACCCACGGAGGTGAAACCTCGCCGCTAAAGGCAGATAAACGCTCACTCGACGTCCTTGGCCAAAGGTGCCTAAGAGCCATTTGTCACCTGAAGCTTGGCCAACAAAAAAGCAGGAGCACCTAATGAAATATGCAATTAGAATCATTCATTATTCGCTATCATCAAGAGTAGAAGCCTCAGGGGTTGGGCACGTTATACGACGCCCAAGTTAGTACCTGACCAGCCAGACCCTGGAATTTAATCCCCTTTCCCAGTAAAAAAAAAGAGTTCAAACCAAATTCTGGTATGCCACAATGGAGAAAGACCTTGAGTTTTTGCGGGGATTCTGGAATCGCGGACGCACATCGGAAAAATAATGGTCAGAAATCATCCACCCCCAAAAATTTTGACCGAAGACATTGGCAGAAATTTGGTCCAGTGTGTCCTTGGTGCCGAATTGGCATGAACAGCCTTTGATTCGTTTCAAGTACGACTAGACCCAATCTATTTAAAACTTTATTATTTGCCCCCTCCCAAGAGGTTCCAATTCCTTTACATCGTGCCTTACGACCTCTTCTCACCCCATCTGGGGACAACCCGCTTCTGCTTTGACCCAGACGGATGGACAGAAAACGCAATCTTATCATCTTTCGTCCGTAAAACCTGGCCTAAAGTTGGCCTAAGCTTTCTTTCATTATAGCCCTGGAAAGTGAGATCAAGCCTTGTTTTTTGTGTTGCTCATTGTTTGATATACCGTCAGTCTTAAAGTACTTAAAGCTCCTATCTTTAGACAACCTTAGCAAAACCATTAGCAAGTATTCCTCAGTCTTCCGAAACGCACACAAATTTCAGGATATTTCCCTCGCTAAATGATAGGTATGTTAGCACCTAAATTAGCAATGACACACCTTTTTTAATTTAAATTTTTTGGCGAGAGAAAAGGCTCAGAGTGATTATTTCATTTTGAAACTTATTCTCTTTGCTTCTTGAAAAACTCCATGAAGAGTTAAAGAGCTTTTTTCTTCTTTTTTACAATTGCTTTGGCTACACGACATCACCTCTATAATGTCAATTCTATACGAATAGCGCGGTTGTTTGAATGCGATTTACCACGGAAACAAGAATTAAGGGCTAATCAATAAGAAAATATGGAAAGAGTGAAAACGGGGTTTCAGTATAGTCAATATCTTGGACATGAAGGTGACTCACTGATCTTTAGCATATGTCTATAGAATTATTGAATTAAAAACTAATCATAAAAAAAATTGTGTTCTTTTCACCGGTTCAAAATTTGAGTAAACGACAACAAAATAAAAAAAAACTTGTTTTTTTTTGGCTTCACTCTTTGATATGTGCTTAAGAAATAATAGGACTGGCTTTCAAAAACACGTGACACGAATAAACAAATGAAATCAAAAGGCACTTTATGGAAGGATGAGATAATGATAGGTATGTTAACACCTAAATTAGCAATGACATATCTTTTTTTAGTTTGAATTTTTGGCAAGAAGAAACCCCAGAGTGAATATTTGATTTTGAATTTTATCCCTCTGTTTTTCGAAAAAATGAAAAGTCAAAGAGCTTTTTCTTTCCTTTTTTACACTAAAAACGTGATTGAAACAATTGTTTCGGCTACACGGCATTACCTCTATAATGTCAATTCTACACAAATAGAGCGGTTGTTTAAACATAGTTTACCACGAAAACAACATTTAAGGGTTAATCAATAAGAAGAACATGGAAAAAGTTGAAAATTGGGTTTCAGCATAGTCGATATCATCGACATGAAGGTGACTCATTATCACTATGAAATTATGGTGACTATGAAATTATTTAATTAAATACCAAACACAAAAAATATGTTCTTTTTATCAGGTCAAAATTTGAGCAAATGACAACAAATAAAAAAAGGTCGGGTTTTTTGGCTTCCTTCTTTGTTATGTGCTTAAGAAATAATGTGGTGAAATAATAATGCTTTCGAAAACACGTCACACGAATAAACAAATGGAATTAAAAGGGACTTTATGGAAGGATGAGATATCAGTCTTTCCTTTTTCTCTATGATGTACTTCTTTATTTATTGCATTTGTTCATAATGCATGTTTTTATTTTATAGTGGTGTTAGGCCATTTGGTGTCTCCCTCCTTGTATGCGGATGGGATGACAACCGTCCTTATCTCTTTCAATGCGACCCTTCTGGAGCCTATTTCGCTTGGAAAGCAACAGCAATGGGAAAGAATTATGTGAACGGAAAGACATTTTTAGAGAAAAGGTAATAAATTTTAATTAACTACTGGACTTATAACAATCTTGGCTAGTTCGGCGGGAAAAAAATAATTTTTACCAAATTAATTACATTAAAATAAACTAAATTTAATTAGTTAAATTAACGAAATTAATTAAATTAAATTAGATTGGTACTTTATTTAAATTAAAGTACCAGGGACATGAAATGAAAAGTGTTTTTCCCCTGGGCTCATCTTAGGTCTATTCATACCTGGAATCTGCGATTTTCTAAGATTTTCCTTCGGTTGTTTCAAATTATAAAGTTTTTAAGATAGTACCACGTTTTTTTTCAGTCAGGTTGAATCGTAGAAATAAGTAAGTAAAACTAATTAGTCAAATTTGACAACGATTTCATCCACCAAAATTAAAAAATTAACAATCTTTTATCCTCAAAGGCAACTAAACTTTTTGAAGATGTTTGATGCCATATTTTTTCGGCTTATGTTTTCGGATTTTTTCCTTTTAATGTTTCTCACGTTTTTTTCGCTGATTTTTCCTTTTAATATTTCTCACGTTTTTTTGCTGATTTTCGCTGATTTTTCCTTTCAATATATCTCACGTTTTTTCGCTAATTTTCGCTCTTTTTTTCTTTTAATATTTCTCACGTTTTTTTGGCTTATTTTTTGCCGATTTTTCCTTTTAATATTTCTCACGTTTCTTTTTTTCAGTTAGGGCCCGCTACCATTAAAAACTACATAGCTGCATATAGAGTTTATGAAGTTTTTTTCTATACCAGTTCAAGAAATATGGTTTCACTTTCACTGTCTTTAGTACTTTAAAGGCGATTGAAAACTGAGATTCTATATTTAAAAACTTAATTTTCTAGACTTGGAACAATTTAGTAGCCTATGCTTCACAGGTAAAGTCTGAAAAATATTAATTGAAGAAATGTTTTTTAAAACTTTTAAGGTGGAAAACAATTCAAGCAAATAATACTCTAAAATGGTCGAAAACACTATTCATTTGTATTTACCCTTTTATATTAAAATGACTCCTAAATATTTAATTCCCAAGAGTCATCATCATAAGAAATATTGCTTTCCCTGTTGGTAGCTTTGAATATCGAATACTGGTTCCTTTATTTTCGGTTTTACATTGTATGTGTTTCTTATTGACGTTTCTCCTATTTATATTTTGTTTATTTATGTTGTATAAATCTTGCCTATTTCTTTTTATCTTTGTTCTCTGTTTTGATCATTTACTTGGGCCCTACTAGGCTATTTTAGCGGAATAAATGGAATCCATTCTGAGAACTATCGGTCTCACCAAACTTGTTGTGTGACTAAGCG
Source organism: Artemia sinica (assembly GCA_027921565.1). Lineage (NCBI taxonomy): Eukaryota > Metazoa > Arthropoda > Branchiopoda > Anostraca > Artemiidae > Artemia > Artemia sinica. Next base: position 39,750,739 of record CM051269.1, on the reverse strand, counting down.
GGTAAGGCATCTGAAAAAATGTATTTTTTAAAGTTGAACCACGATTTGATTGCGTTACCGTACATTGCAACGTACTTTTTTTTTATTCTTTTTTTTTTGTAAAATTTTTCCCTTACACTTTGCCCGGCAAAAAAACTATGTAGCTCTCCCCACACCCCTTCATGTGAAATGTTTCCCATATGTATATATTTCGAGCTGTATTTCATTTTTTTATGCAAAATTATTCCCAGAATTAAGTTATGCATGTTTGCTTTCTTCATTTTTTTTTTACCTAAACACTGAAATTACCTTCCTCGTTTTGTTTTTTGTTTTATCGGGTTTTTTACGTGACTAGTTTTAACTGGAGATTTCGTTCTCTGTATCGAAAGTAATGAAAGTGGTGTAAATGGACGCTGTCAGTATTAAGAGGATCCTAAGTGACAATAACTAATGTCCTTAGTATTATTATACATTGTCAACATCCCTCTCAAGAAGGGGATGTCAGGACGACGAATGTCGACTTTTTTTATTTCGATTTTATTCCTGGAAATATTCATTGTCTCTTTTGCTTTGGATAATGGGAAATCGATCCTGGTTCCAATATTTTGCATTAAAAATTTTATAACAATCCATGTTGCACTAGGATGATAATACCCAGTGGATGACGGAAATTAATAAATTCGAAGACTGTGAATGTAAGGATAACTTTCGATGGGTAATTGTCTAATTTAATAATTTTTTTTAAGTAATATTAATTTATTCTACATATTTGAAAGTTATCAAAAAATTAGAATAGGCTCCAAGCACCTTCAGGGGCAAACTTTATCCGTCAGGAAGATGTCATCCACAGGGTGTCGAAAATCTATCTTGAAGAATATTTCTTGAAAAATGCCCCCCCCCCCCTTCATTTTTGTTGATTGGCTTGAACTTCAAAGGCCATTTAGATCATTCTAAGAAGACTTCAATCTTCACAAAAAAAATGGTTGTATCAGTTCGTGATGGAAGAAAGTTCCGTTGTATCTGGTCGGCTTGGTATAAATTCTTGGCTAAGTGATATGTGACTTAGTATAGTGTCAAGACGATCTTAAGTGACAAAGAATATAATTTTTATGATTCATATCTTGAATATATGATATCACCCTCAAGCAGGGATACCTCGGAAATGTCAGTTCTATTATTTGGGTTTCCCCTTGAAATGTTTATAGTTTATTTGTTTTTCGGATAATTGAGGATTATTTATATTATTGGAAATTATTTTTTGGAAATGATTGTTGATTGCAAAATGTTAATAATAGTTCCCAACAGGAAAATCTGTTGGTGAAACTGGATATAAAATTATATTTCAAGTTGATGAATATTGTTTGTACTTTATTCGACATTGAAACCATCCAGTTTCGAGTCATTGGACCATACTTTTTTGTACATCGCCGTATTCTCGCTCTTAATCACTCTTATCTTGCATGTCAGGGTTGAGTCTGATATTTTGTTTTTCTCCTTTTTTCTCTGTTGAATAGAAATTGCCCTCTGTCCAAAGAAGGATTTCATTTGTTCTTATTCGCATGACCAAATTTGATAAGAATTTCCGTTCTCTTTGTCTGAAGCAGGGAAAGTCATGTAGATGTCCATTATCAGTATTAAGAATATTTTTGATATCAACGGCTAAGCTATTTTGAGTTGTTCTGCTTAGACAGTATCCTTCTCAAGAAGGGATATGGGACGATATTAACTCTATAATTAATTTTTTTCTCCGGGGAAGGAGCACTTCGTCCATATTCTTTGAGCTAAAGAATATCTTTATTGTTAGTAACGAGGAAGTCGAACTTTGTGTTTTATATCCTACATTGTTGGTTCCAATATGAGTCATCCAAATTCTAATTCCAAAGAACTAGATTTAGCATTTTGCTGAGACGTGCTGGTAGATTCGGTTAGAAACCTTCCTATTCAGTTTTGGTAAATTCTCCCATCTAAAGTGACCGTTTGGCTCTGAAAACATTCTTTTCAGTGTCTTGGCGTACTATTGAAATCTATGTTTAGGTCTTCTCTGACTTATAGAATTATCTTCAAGATTAGGTTCGACAGGTTTGTACTATTTTTCCTCCTGTCCGACCACAAATTTTCCCTGTGTCATCTTTTTATCCACACCTGATTCAGATGATGGGATGCAGCATTTTCTGGGGCATAATGGTATGTCTGCTGGTGACTGCTACACATCATGGTCTTGCGTCCAATCTCTGGTGATCCTGAACTGGCTGTGGTCCTCTCTTCTGTCAAAGCGCTGGAAGCATCCTATGAGTCTGAGGTTCGACCTTAACACATTTGAGTCATTATTTACTTGGAACCCCGATCTCGTGTTTTTAAATGATAGTAGAGGCTGGCAAAGCAGCGCTTCGTTGTCAAGATGCTCGTTTTTCAACTTTGCATTTTTTCAAACTCTGAAAAAGAATTACCCACCAGAACAGCCCTAGCCAGCACAGCATTCCAGTGACTTCTACCAGTCTGGAAATCCACAGTATACTCACAGAAGCCAAAATTCAGATTGTTCCAGAGTAATGTTTTGTCTGTTCTGAGTGACTCTATGGAATGCCTAAAGCTAACCACGGAAAATGAGAAACGTCTTACCGCCTTTGAAAATGACTTGTCTTCATCGTATCCTATGGATCAGCTGGAGAGACTGTCAGCAACGACGAGATACGTACTCTCACGTGCCAACCAGGCATCACCTCCGTTGTGAGGTAACGAAGATGGCGATACCTTGGACGTATCCTCTGTATGCCAGATTATACACTTCCGAAAATATTCCTCTACTGGCAACCGGAAGGTGCCCGTGACTGAGGAAAACCAAAGAACACGCTCCGTAGGACGTACGAGCGTGACAAAAGATCCCTCCAGACGAGTCTCATCCCAGAGTGGAAAGACATCTACGCAGCGGCCCACCTGAGGGAAGATTGGGGCTACCCATTGACGCCCTGTTTGCCTCTGGAGGAACTAAGGTCTAAGGTAAGAAGTGCGACTTGAGAATTTTGGTCTTTGGGATAGAGGACGTAGCAGTGGAAAGCAAGATATCAGATCTCTGGGAAAGAAATTGTGAAACTGGTGCTAATGCTCATCATCAGCACGTAGGGTTCTTTAATGGTGACGTGTAAGATAAGGTGCTAAGTATTTTTTATGGCGCTTAGATAAGATTCTAAGTCTGATCCGAGACCACGCTGGCTAGAAACAATTATGAAAACCAAGAAATGTTAAAAAGCAAAAATGAGTTAAATTTCAAGCCAGTGAAATAAAATCAGGACAAAAAGTAGATAATGAAAGTATAAAGTGTAGGCTAACAATCGCGAAAAATATCAAATCAGATGTTCGAATGCATGTTGTTTTATTTACTTCTGTTTTTCGTCTTCTTTGGCGTTTTATATAAGAGGGTGGCTCTTCAACATTTTTCTTCTTTTTTGTCTTTGTTTTTAAGTTTTAGATTTTTGTTCTCTGGTTTCTACTTTCGGATACTTTGCTTCTTCGTTATCAAAACTAGTTTTTTATTTTCTTGAAAAGAACAGTGAAAATAAAATCTGAATATTTGGATTAGCTAAGTGAAAACTTACACAACCACATATATCTTGCAAATTGAAAAAAATGGGGATCCGATTTTTCATTTTTAAAGAAAAAGCCTCCACATGTAGTTTTAAAGTTTTGTTAATAGCGGGCAACACATTGAAAAAAAAATATGAAGAAATTTGGGTGAAAAAATAGCAAAAAAAAGCTTAAAACCTAAGGTACAAAACATTTTAAGAAGATATAACTTTCCTTTTTAAGTGTAATGGTCCTTGGAAATCAACAGATTGCTAATAATGGAATTAATTACTTTTGCTTTTATAGTTCAATGTGGCAACAGTGATGATTTTTAATGTTTGAATTTTACGGACAAAAAGCGTTATCGAATTCAACTGAATAGTTCGACTAAGTTTAATTTAGCTGAATTAATTTAACTTGAATTACTTAAATTTAATTAAAAACGGTAACACTGGTGATACGTAATGCTTGAATTTTTCGGACGGAAAGTGTTGTTGACTTTCACTAAAAAGTATGGTTTATTTTTGTTTTCACTTTCCAATAGGTTAAAAATAGGTCCACTTGGTCAAGTTAACTAGTCTTACTTATTCATTTTTACGATTCGACTGCATGAAGCCCAGTAACCTGGGCTCCATGACCGAAGTTTTCGTTTAGATTAACAGAAAAATCATGGAAAATCGTGGTTTTTGTGCATAAGTAACCCTAAGATGTGTCCCGGGGGAATATTGTTATTTTAATGTTCTTGTTAATTTAGTATGTTTTTCTTGTACTGCCAAGCTAAGGTTTTTGCCAAAATTTATCACAAGGGATCTCTGAATTATTTAGCTTATTTAATAGATTGTTCTTTCCTGGAATATTCACCTTCATTAGAAAAACAAAATAATTAAATCTGGGTTCTCAAAATAGGGATGAACAATTTCTATCCGAGCTCTGTATATTTTATTAATTTGATTGGTCTGAAATGATTATAATAAATTATTTAAGCAAAATCAACATAACTTTCATTTTTAATTTAATTTTCAAGGATGTTTTTGTTTTCATTAAGTAAGTTATTTTTTTTATAGTTAAAATGCCTGCTGTTGACTCTCATATCAACTTAAATTTTCGGTCATATATATGGATCTGGATTCTCGCTGTTGCTTGTCATCTAAACGTAGACAATTTGAGCCTTTTCTTGATGTCATGACGTCCAAACAGACCTTAGATTAGAAGTAGTGCCTTTGTAAAATTACCTTTTTTTTTATTAGACCTTGAACTTTTGCCTCAGCTTGTCTTTTGTCATTATGAAAGACCTATCGCCGAACCTTTGTTTCTTTTAATTGTTCAGGTGGCGGGACAAAACTTCTTTTTCTTTCAACAATCTGTCTAGTCCAAATTTTTGATTTTCAAAGATATGGTAGGCATTAATGACTACCCCTTTTTTTATGGTTTCAGGTGGTGGGACAAAAACTTCTTCTTTTGCCCCGGCTTGTCCTTTGTCATTATGAAAGACATATCGCCGAACCTTTGTTTCTTTTAATTGTTCAGGTGGTGGGACAAAAACTTACTTTTTCTTCCAACGATTTATCTAGTCCAGGTTTTTGGTTTTTAAAGGTATGATAGGCATTGATGACCTTGTCCATGCCACAATTCAAAACCCAATCATCATCGCTTTTCATATTCAATTTGTTTGGTTCGTTTTACCTCGGCTTGTCTTTCGTCCTTATGAAATGCATATCGCTGAACCCCCCCCCCCTTTTTTTTACAAAGGCATGGTAGGCATTGATGACCTTATCCATGTCAAATTCCCAAACCCAATCATCATCACTATCATTTTTAATTTTGACATGTTTTGATTCTTGCTGTCCAGGTTGATTTTCATTGACTCGCTCACAAGTTCGGTGTCGTATGTCACGTTTTTGGATTTTGATTACTTCAGACAATTTAGCAATGGCCTTCGCTTTAGCTGCCCGTTTTGGTGTTATAGCTGCCCGTATTGCCCGCAATTGATGGTCCAGGTTGTCGATTTTCACATCTTATCACGTTTGATAGTTCAGGTGGTGGTTCCAAAGATTCATCATTTATAGTAACTGCAACTACAAAATTTTCGTTTTTTGGACCTTCCAACAGACATTTTGTTGGATAAATGACTGACTACATTTGGAATCTCAACTTGACGTAACGAGTCACTTTAAGCAAAAGGAAAACCAAACTAATTTCAAAATTTTCAGGGATATTTCTGTTTTGAATTAAAAATGCAGTTTTTCGTAAAAAAAATTATTGTATTTTAAATATTATTTTTTTTTTTTTATTACAAAAGGTTTTTTAACCACATCAATTTCATTAAAATGAGCCATTAAACAGCTCTCTAGGATGTTCCAGTGCCAAGCTGTCTGAGGAAAAGAGAGAGAAAAAGATGCCGTATACGCAGAACTGACACATGTATACAATTATTGCCCACATATAAAGATATATATACATATATATATATATATATATATATATATATATATATATATATATATATATATATATATATATATATAATATATATATATATATATATATATATATATATATATATATATATATATATATTATATATATATATATATATATATATAATATATATATATATATATATATATATATATATATATATATATATATATATATATATATATATATATATATATATATATATATATATATATATATATATATATATATATATATATATATATATATATATATATATATATATATATATATATATATATATATATATATATATATATATATATATATATATATATATATATATATATATATATATATATATATATATATATATATATATATATATATATATATATATATATTATATATATATATATATATATATATATATATATATATATATATATATATATATATATATATATATATATATATATATATATATATATATATATATATATATATATATATATATATATATATATATATATATATATATATATATATATATATATATATATATATATATATATATATATATATATATATATATATATATATATATATATATATATATATTATATATATATAATATATATATATATAATATATATATATATATATATATATATATATATATATATATATAATATATATATATATATATATATATATATATATATATATATATATATAGGGGAACACGGGGTGGAACGGGGTAAGGGGTGGAACGAGGTTAGATGACAAGAAAGGTGCTGCACCAAGCGGCAATAGCTATAACTACTCCAGCTCGGTACAGCTGAACTGCGGAATCCATGTTTGTTTTAGTTTCCTTTCGTTTAATGAGAGAACCAGTTGTCTTCTAGTTATTTGCTGTTGGATTGCAACTTTTATTGATTTTGTAATAAAGGTAAGCTTAACACGCTTCTTTTCATTACATCTGTAGCTAGTCATACTTGTAATACGTTCAATGGGCTTTGTTTTAGTCACCTTATTGTTTCTTTACTTGAAGTTTTTGCGTGGCCATAACCTCCAAATAATAAGGCGTGTTCCTGGGGTGGAACGGGTGGGGCGGAATGGGGAAGTACCCCATTCCGCCCCGCACTATTTTAATCTGACCAGTCGTTAAAACTGGGTCAGTAACTTTTCTTAATTTATTTTCAGATGGTCCATGTGTATAAGAGAAAGACAAACAGACAATCATGGTCTACTGAGGCGATGAACAATGCTGTTGTAGCGGTTATTTCTGGTCGATGTGGCTGCCTGAATGCTTCTAATGAGTTTGACGTTCCCCAAACTACTCTTGAAAGATACGTTAAGAAAAAAAAACGAAAATCCTGAGTATCTGATTGATAAAACTGCAGGGAAATTTCAAACCGTTTTTACACAGGAACAGGAACTTGAGCTTGTGACGTACTTAAAAAAAAACTATGGAGTCGTGGTTATTTGGTCTGACGATGAAGGACTTGCGTACCTTAGCTTACCAATTAGCTCAAAGAAATGGCATAGCTCATAGATTTCAAAATGAAATAGCTGGTCAAGACTGGGTCAACAGATTTTTTAAGAGAAATCCTAGTCTGTCTATTCGTAAGCCAGAGTCAGCATCTGGTGCAAGAGCTATGGGATTTAATAGAGTGGCTGTGGATAGTTCTTTTTTTCGCTACTCACTCAATTGGTAGATAAGCACACACTTACAGCGTCGCAGATATTTAATTGTAATGAAACTGGTGTTTTTCAGTGAACCCTAAGAACCATTCAAAAATCATTGCTTGTAAGGGTAAACGACAAGTTGGTGCAATAACTTCTGCAGAAAGGGGGGAGACCGTAACTTGCCTTATTTGCATGTCTCCAAGTGGATCATACATGCCCCCGATGTTAGTTTTTCCGAGGAAGAAAATGCAGAAGGAGTTTGAGCTGGGACTACCTCCAGGGAGTTGGGCTGAGGTGCACAGCACTGGATGGATGACCGCTGAGCTATTCTTAGTATAGTTTAAAAAATTTGTATTATTTTCTAAGGCATCAAAGGACTTTCCGGTTCTCCTCATATTAGACGGACATTCCACCCACACCAAGAACCTAGAGGTCATAGATTACGCAAGAGATAATGGCGTTTCGTTGCTTTGTTTACCCCCGCATTGTTCTCACAAGTTACAACCGCTTGATGTGTCTTTCATGAAGCCTCTGAGCCTTCACTACGCTGACGAGCTTCGAAAGTGGCTCCGCTGCAACCCAGGGAAATTCGTGACGCTGTTTCAAATTTCAACGCTCTTCGGATCAGCGTTTATCGAAAGCGCCTCTATGAATACTGCAATTAAGGGGTTTAAAGCAACAGGAATTTGGCCACTTAACCCAGCCATATTCTCTGATTCAGATTTCCTACCAGCTTACCACTACTGACATCAAACAAGCTGAACCTTCAACCCAAAAAGTGATTGAGGAACCTCCAACGACAGAGAAAGAACAAGTGGGAAAATCTTCGTCTGGCTCATCTGTTGATAAAGAAAATAACAACACTTGTAGTAAAAGGGGTGAAGGTGTTACAGTTTCTAGCCCTACCGCTGGTGTTAATGGCACCCCAGCTAAAAAGGTTCAATTTAATAGGGATGACAAGGCTACTCCTGGATGCTCTTGGATGACAACTGACATGAATGACTCTCCAACTGCATTTATTGTTTCACCTTAAAATTTAATTCCTATTCCAAAAGTCAGAGGAAGTGCAAAAAGGACTAATCGAAGTAGGGGGAAGACTGCAGTTATAACTGATTCACCATATAAAAATGAGTTAGAGGATGCTATAAAAGAAAAACAAGAAAAAGGAGATTGCCAAGACAGAAAGAGCACTGAAGATACTTTTTAAGAAAGAAAACAAAACGGAAACAATAAAAACAAAAGGAAAGTGCCTGAATAAGATGTGAAAAAGTGCCAAGAAAAAAAAAACAAGAAGATAAAGAAACAGCCTGAAACTTACGGCAGTGATTCTGACGAGTTTTCCGACTGTGAATGTTTATATTGTTATGAGTTTTACTCAAGGTCAACTGAGGGTTGGGTAGCCTGTTCCATATGTAGATAATGGGCTCACAATTCCTGCGCAGGAATTGATAGCGAGGACGATGAAGCTATCCGTGTATGTCAATTTTGTAATTCAGAATGACATTCAATTGATGAAAAAATATGTTTAATCTAGTTTTGTTGGCTTAAGCAAAATGGAAAAAGCCAAATTGAAATAGTTTTATTTTAATTAATCAGATTAATTAATTAATTTAATTAATCATAATCTGATTAATGCGATCAAAGAATATGTTTAAAATAGAGTTGTTACCTTAATCAAAATAAATAAAAAGCCAAATAACAGTTTTACTTAGTTTAGATATACTGTTTTATCTACCACCCTGTTCTGCCCCGTATACGGGGCAGAACGGAGTGTTTGACACTTTTTTATATTTTAATTAAATAAATAATAATTATGTTCACTTCTTACAATATGAGTGTGAAACTTTGTTTACAACAATACAAGGTACTTTTATGAAATTTTGTAGCCTTTTATATTGACTCCTTCTAATTAAAAAATCAGTTTAAAGATAGTATATATATATATATATATATATATATATATATATTATATATATATATATATATATATATATATATATATATATATATATATATATATATATATATATATATATATATATATATATATATATATATATATATATATATATATATATATTATATATATATATATATATATATATATATATATATATATATATATATATATATATATATATATATATATATATATATATATATATATATATATATATATATATATATATATATATATATATATATTATATATTATATATATATATATATATATATATATATAATATATATATATATATATATATATATATATATATATATATATATATATATATATATATATATTATATATATATATATATATATATATATATTATATATATATATATATATATATATATATATATATATATATATATATTATATATATATATATATATATATATATATATATATATATATATATAATATATATATATATATATATATATATATATATATATATATATATATATATATATATATATATATATATATATATATATATATATATATATATATATATTATATATATATATATATATATATATATATATATATATATATATATATATATATATATATATATATATATATATATATATATATATATATATATATATAATATATATATATATATATATATATATATATATATATATATATATATATATATATATATATATATATATATATATATATATATATATATATATATATATATATATATAATATATAGTATATATATATATATATATATATATATATATATATATATATATATATATATATATATATATATATATATATTATATATATATATATATATATAGTCTTCTGATTAAAACATATTCGTTTTCTACTGGCTTAAAATTTCTCTCAGGAGCACAGGAGAGTCAATCAGGTTAGAAAGAGGCGGGACTATTCGGATTTCTTTTTTTATATATGCTTCAAAACACAGTTTTTAGTCAGTATATTTTAATAAGAATGTTTCTTTAAGATAAGATAAACCTTTAAGTATAAAAAATATAAAAATGATATTACTGAACGTTATTATTATATAGCATTTCTTTTATTCAGTTTTTCTTCCTGGAAATTCGGAAATTGCATCTTCTGTATCGGAAATAGTGAATGTAGAGCTAATCCTTGGTCTGAGACAGTTTTTCAGTGACGATATCTAAGGTCTTTATTTATGACATCCTTTCTTCTTGTTAATGTCCTTCTAAATATAGGATATCCGGTCAATTACGAAGGTACGTTTTGTCTAGACACAAGGAAAACATTCATTCCCAGCATAATTGTAAAGGTTTTAATGGATAATTTGGATGATTGTAAACGTTTAATATGAAGGGCGCTGTAAGGGCTCAAGGTCTTCGCTGTTTCATTTTTAATTGCTAACATATTGTAAAAAGTTTAGTGGTTAATTCTGATGATTGAAAACTGTTAGGTCTGAAGGTTGTTCCGGAAGATTTTTTTGTCACCGATCCTATCAGTCACATTTTTTGATTCACGGTCTAAGTTCTCTATTCACTGAAGTACCTTTGGAACTATGCAAGTGTATACCTACTTACATACTACCATTTACATAGAATTTGTAAATAAAAGCTCTGATGCCAGGCCCACCGACAATGGTTGGAAGGGGACAAATGTCAGGGTTCTCGGCTTTGAAAGGATCCTGGTATGGTAATAAGAGGTATAGTACATTTTGAGCATGCAAACAAAAATAGAAAAAAGAAGGAACATCTGAAATGCTGGGGATTTGCTTCAATCTAAACTGAGCCAAAGAGGAAAAACGATTAATATCGTTGCAAAAAGTGAGCTATTTCATCGCTTTATGTCTGTCATGCATGTTGTGAGCCAATTACACTATTCCTTAAGTGTATGTCAAAGAGGAAGCCAAATAAACCCCGCCTTTCTAAAACCTAATTGGTTCTGCTGTGTTTTTATGTGATATTTTAAGCCACTAAAAAGAACGACGAGTTTTTAGTCACAAGTTTTAACTATGAGTAGTTCTTCTATATCTCTGGTTAAGCTTTTTAAAGTGAAAGTTGCATTAGTTTCCAAATTTGGTATATACTTCATTTACAGGGAGTTTTGTTTCTTCTAATATCCATTCATTAGAAAAAGCTCAACCAATGAATACACAAATGTAATCATACAAAACTCACATTTTATCCCCCGAATGATTTATGCACATTCGGGGGAAATATTGTGGAACCAGTTTAGTCACTATCTGGGAGGAATTGGCGCATTTTTTTTCTGTTTTCGCTACTTTTTTTCTGTATGCAGCACAGGAATAATGCCGTTTGGTAGAAAATCATTGTCAAAACGGACGGTATTTCGATTATTAACATGGGTGCAGAACATTCTCTGAACAAGTTCAGAGAATGTTTAATACCTTCTGTCTTTTTTTATCAAAAAGTATAATTCTTACTTGATACCCAGCAAAATAATTTATGAAATTTCTTGCTTTTAATTTTAGTAAAGTAAAAATATAACTTCTGCCATTGCACAAAATAATGAAGGTGTTTAGTATCTATGATGTTTTTCTCTATTTAATTTTTTCTCTCTTTTCAAATATCTTCTATCAAGTAGTAAGTTCAATAGTTAGAAAGAGGTTACTGTTAAATACACCAAATTCTTTCCCGAACTTATTTTAATAGACGTCCGAAAAAAAAATATGGGGATTATCGAGGTGGATAGAGACAAGAGATAGTTTCATGGGACGTTTTGGACTTCAACTTCAAATAACTCTGAAATATAATAGATAAATCAAATACTTGAGCACCTGTAGTATTTAGAACAGTCCGTATGTCATTGGAAAGAGAGAGGAGATGCGATCTGTTACGATTGTCTTTCATAAATTAAAAGCAGGATGTAATGAATTTCAGTCAGATAACAAAAGCGCATAGGAACAGATAGGATTATTTTTAAGATTTTGTGCAACAAAAAGATGTCAGATCATGATTCCTTGTCATAAAAAAGTAGAAACTATCCAGAAGTTTAAAAGGTGTATCTCACTGTATATTTAAGTTCTTTCAAGCTATGTTTTATAAAGGTTTTGTAATCTCAATGTATGTTTGGGATATCATTACGGAAATCATAAGCAAACACAATGACGTGGATTCGGTAAAGAGCGATGTATCTCCCGGTCTTTTTTTTTTTTTGTTCTCAAGCCTCATCTTATGGAAATATTGATCGTTTAAAGTTGGGGAAATGCCAGCTTTATTGAAATTTCGGAATTATAGTAACGTTTCAAGTGACTTAACCGATTCTAGGGTATTCAACCTTCGTTCGGGCTTCTGTAGCCCCCTCTTGCCTTTAGATCAAAATTTTATTGAATACGATAAAAAACCCTAAAGCTCTTCCTCCGAGGGTACCATGATGTGTGCAGCTCCAGGCATTATGCAAATTGCCCATTTCAGAACAGTGGCTTCAAAGATACATTTTAGTAGCAACGTGGATATGTTACCACTTATTAAAAGCAGCTCATGCAAGTGTTTTTGAAATGTGAAATAAAAGGTTCAAATTTGGCCCCAGGGCCTGATAAAATTTCCGGTATGTTGCCAGTTTTATTAACTGGCAACACACCTGGTCGAACACTGAAGAAAGAGGCGACGAGTCTCCGAACCACTCTGAACGAACTTTGGTCTTTGGCACAAGATCGGTCAAGTTGGAGGTCAACCGTCGCTGCCCTTTGCGCCCCCAGGATCAGGAAGATCTAAGTAATGAAAGGATTTGGTTTTGAACTGTATTGCACCCCACCCCCCATCCCATAAAAAGGCTCAAATGGAGTCCTTGGGCCTGAGAATAAGAAAACGAGTTTTGGTGCCAGTTTTGTGAGTTTTTTTTAAGTAAAAAAAAATTCGAATTTAATTTTTGTAACTACCACACCCTCCCCCCCCCCACAAAGTTGGGAGGGGGGATAGAGGTGAAAATTTCGTTTATTATATTATTATTATTCTTTCATATCGCTTGGTTATTTGTTTATTATAAATCTTTCTTTTTTTGTTTTTTCTAAATGTGTGAAGATTGTTTTTTTCAAAATAGATCTTTTTTATTTTTGAATCGATTGTAAAAGGGTGGTGTTTCTGAATTTTGTATTTTCAAGTTGGTTTTGAGAGTGATGTCACCTTTCTTTTCTTTGTGATTTTTTTCGGTCTGATTTTTTCGTTTTCCAGATTTGGATTGATCAATTTTGACCAAATCAGGTTGTAGTTCTTTTTCTTTTTTTACCGTTTAATTAATCTCTTATTGTCTTTCTTTTTTCCTGTTTTCGGACCATTGAGTCCATCGAGGAATGTCTATTTTCGTGCTTATTATTGTACATATATTGTTTATAAATTAGCTTGGACTTGAAAAAATGGGAATTTTTCTCGTGAAGGGGGTATCTTTGTCTCGGTTTAGCCTTTATGTCCTTTGAATATATGGTATTCTTTAATTTATAGGTACAGTGAAGAGCAAGAAGTAGACGATGCTGTTCACACAGCCATTCTTGCGCTGAAAGAGGGTTTTGAAGGACAGATGACGGGGGATAATATCGAAATTGGCATTTGCACTGCGGACGGTTTTCGTCGTTTATCACCTGCTGAAGTTCGCGATTATCTTGCTAATGTTTAAGATTCATTTTGTACTTTTCATTTTGTGATATACCCAAGTCTATGTAATTTGATGTGGTTTTTTATTTTACTGCATGGAAAGGAGCGGAGGAATTTTTTGCTTAAGTTTCTTAAGAAACTAATAGCCGACAACTACTTTCCCAGAAAATCTTATAGAGATATTTCGTTTTAATGAAAAATACTTCTTAGACAATATGAATTTTGTTTTTTTGATTAGACATAGCCATTTTTTTTTTTTTTTTTTTTTTTTTTTTTTTTAAGGGCAGTTCCTAAAAATGTTTGTAGTATAGTTTCCGATAGGAAAACACTAAAAACTAGCTCAAAGGATATATCATTTGGGCAATTGGGGAGTGACATAAGTCGGCTTAAGTTTCTTAATGTCCATGTGACATTAAGTTTTTGTTTAAGTTTCCCGAAGTTTTTGTTCAATATTAGGGAACTCGCGTATAATCTGAATTTTTCAAGCGCATGAGAATTTGTTAATTCGGTAGTTTAAATGCAAAATGTGTAAAAGAAAATTTGGACCAGATGGTTAATTTTGTTTCTAAGAATTTTGATAACAAATTTAATTGGATTTGGTTTCAGATTCAGGTTTCAGAAATGAAGATAAACTTCCATTTGTACTTTTTTTTGTGATGTATCCAGAGTGAGTACCCAGATAAAAGAGGAATGGAGGAATTTACCCAGAGTTGTGATGTACCCACAGTAAAGAGGAGTGGAAGAATTTTTGCTCGAAATGAATTATTTTAATTTATGTAGAATATTAAGGGCCATTCGCGTAGAATCTGAATTTTTCAGCTTCATGCGAATTTGTTGATTTGATGATTTAAAATTCTAACGATTCATTAGTGTTTTCAATATCAATTATCTCAAATAACCTGGAATAATTTTTGATACAGAAGGTTTTGTTTTTTGCCACCATGCAAAGACAGAGCCATCTAGTAATATTGTATCTACCTGGCATTGACATCATCAACCTTTTGACCATTAAGGTTTGTATTTCTACGATTAAGTTCTTCCTGACCATTGTATTTGCAAGATTAGGAGGCATCGTGGCACCTACTTAGAAAGCTATAAAGGGATTGGATGGCCCTTCTCTATTTTCTACATATTCTGGTGACATTTTTTTCAGACTATTCTAATTGCTATTCTTGTGTGATTCGTATATAAACAGCAAACATTCTACTTAAATGAAACACATTATCCTTACATCAAATTCTTACATAAACCACTTACATCAATACTATTTTCTGGAAGGAAAAATATCTTTGCTACGTCCTTGAAGGATGTCATACGAATTGAATTATTAATTTCTACTGGAACTATATCCCATACCGAAGGGGGGCTAAATCTCCTAATCACAAAAGAAGTTCTAGTCGTATTTTCCAGTGGTTGAAATAGATTTTGGACTTGTTATTTTTTCAATTTTTATTGAAAAGCTTTAAATAATTTCTTAAACCGCTTTTCAATTTCTGAGAAGTTTTGTAAGAAAAAATACACTTCACTGGCGGATTTTCTATCAACTTTGCACACGGTTCAGTTTATCTCGTTCAGCTCTCTGCAATGCAAATGAATTTTTTTCTCAAAACTAAAATTCTGGAGGAATAGCAGAAAAACTGTCTTATGTTGAAAAATCAAATAACAAAAAATAAACATTATGGATTGCTAATACTACTAGTCAGTGCTTAGGTTGGGATTAATTATTTTTTTAATTTACCATTTAAATTTTTTTAATATAACAAAAAGTTGATATCTTAACACCTTTCCTATAAAAACAATTAGCGATTTTTAATTTATACAAGGAAATAAATGGTACTTTTGTCGAGAGTCACAAATATATAATTTAGCTTCTTTTTTTAAAAGCTACTGCAAGAATTATAAGAATAAATAATTGTTTTCCTCCCTTTATTGTTTTAAATTCTAATGCTCTTAAAAAAGACACGTGTGTAAAATAATTTCAAAAGTATTTTACAAACTATCTGGAACACGTCATCCTCTGGAATACTATCTGGAACATCTATCTGGAACAACTATCTGGAACACGTCATCCTCTGGAACACTATCTGGAACAACTATCTGGAACACGTCATCGTCTGGAACACTATCTGGAACATCTATCTGGAACAACTATCTGGAACACGTCATCCTCTGGAACACTATCTGGAACATCTATCTGGAACAACTATCTGGAACACTATCTGGAACACGTCATATTTTTCCAAATCTAGGGGAGCTCATGTCATGCAGAATCTTGTAATTCAACAACCCTAGTAGAATGACACAGTTGGAATCATTCCAAAAAAGTGTATTTGAATCAACTAACTTTTTTGTTCTTGGAAAGGAACAAATACGCTGTTAAGTTGAACGTCCAGTCTACGCATTCGTAGGTCATACAGTAATTCTGAATGTACTACTCGATTCATTGAGGAAAGTAACATAAAAATTCACCCTTAACTAAAAATAGAGAAAAATGCCAAAACATTGTTTGGAGGTGGGGCACCACTAGTTCTCTTAGGACTAAACGATCTCAATTACTCAAAACTTTAGTTTATGATTTTTCTATAATTGTCATAGTTAGTGCTTATTTTTTCTGTTTGATTTAATTGGAAAGCCTTGAAGTAAAATGCAAATATTCCTTTTTTGACACTTTGTAAGTACCATAAAGTAGTCTTCCTTAGTAAAGGAAGGTGTTCTTTTCTGGAACCCTTAGAAACAAATTGAATTCCGGAATGTCCAAAGGTCTATTCATAATAAGATTTAGCTAACGCCAACTTCATTCTTAGAAAGATTCACTAGAGAATAGCTGTTGAATTTCATTTCGAGAGTAATGCTAGCCGGAATAAAACAACATTGTTTATTAACCGCTCCGTAGAGTTTTTCTCCAGAAATCACATACTGAGTGCGAACGAATTAATCCTACTGAATTCTGGCCTACCGGACCCCTTCCGTAAATCAGTTAAGAATGATGAAAATGCCTTCGACATTGTGAATTTTTTGGCCAAATCGGCAAAAGAAAAGCGTCGACTACCAACGTTTGTCATTTTTGAGCCTCATGATGTGAAGCAGAGACAAGGGCATGCGTGACAATTAAAGCAAACAATATGTGTCGTCGTTTTGAAAGCTTCATGGAAAGGGTGAATTAAGGTGACATACAGTTTTTTTTTAACAAACCAGTTTCTCCATCCATCTAAACGATTGCACAAAGCTTTCTTACTCTGTAGTTGTTACCAACCCTCCGCTGAAAATCTGTGTGTGTTGCACCAATATAAAAAGCCCCCAATCCCATGGTAAACTAAAGAATCTGTGTGTGTGGTGCAAATATAAAAGCCCCCTAGCACGTCAGTACAGTTATCCATGATTCCATTAGCGCCGAGGATATGGAAAGTCAATCAACCGGTTTCACTCGTGAGAAAGCTAAACAACATGGGAAATCATGCGCTTTCAAGCTGAATTTGTCAAACAGAAATGCCCTGATACTGCCATAAAAATGTCGATCAAAATTGTTTTTGAACACGTCAGAATATAAGAATTTATTTATCTTCAAAAGCGTGACAGTTTCCAAGAATTATCACGAAATCGGCCCCTTAGCGACAGCGAATGTGTAAAAGCGCCAAGACATATGGCCGTTTCACTCGGTGCTACAAAGGAAAACCCGATCTGCTGTTTGAACTGTCAAAGCACATGTGCTACCATGCTAGCTGCCCGTGGAGCAAGAGTATGAAGTCGACATACCAATCTGATCGAAATGGTTGAACCCCATATTAGAAAAACAGTTCGTGTCATTGGACGTAAACGGTAATCCCAGTGCTAAAATCGTCATGGTAGAACAACTTTACCTTACTAAAGAAATCATATGTACCCAGGAACATTTTCTCTCATCTGACAGTATGGAACTATATGATGAAGTATCACATGTGCCACACTTTCACATGTGCCACACTTTGTAACTGTAAAAAAAAACCCTCAAAAAACAAGGGTACCCCTCAGGGGGACTTGATACAATAATAAATAGACATAATAACTCTGAATTGTTTGCAAACTCTGACCCTTTCCTTGCAGTTAAAGTGAGCGGTGCTTCCATTAGTATTGTCAGTAGTACAGTAAGCATATCCGTGCTTAATGATTATGTCGTTTCTGATCGCTTGTCATTGTCTTTTAGTATTAATACTCCATTTAACCGAGCACGGGTAACTCAAGAATCCAAGTGGCGTAATGCAGTAGACTAGAATAGATATGCCCCACTACCAGCATTCCGTGGATAATCTTCTTGCAAATATAAAATACCATTTGAGCTGCTTCAGAATTCTGTTCCGCCTTCAGTCGATGAAATTTGTCCAAACTAAATATGTATGCGTCACTTCGTACGCATTGTTATAAGCGGAATAGCAGTTTCTCCCTCGCGCGAAAGTACGAGCTGGTAGCCTGAGTGAAGAACTGGTCTCATAATTCATCTCTTGCTGAGGCTTGCAATAAGGTCAAATTTTGGCGAGGTATCAGGATAAAGTGCGGCTGTCCTAGAACTCATATTATAAATCAAATCCGCTTGTCCACCAAGCGCCGTTTTTCAAAAGAGCTAGAGAAACACAGAGCTACTATTCGCTTCGATTTTTCTGAAATAAAGATTCATAACCCAGGACTTCTGTGGAAAAACTAACAAATAAACAAAGAGAAAAGCCTGACCCGTCACTTCTTACCCTCCCCCCCCCCCCAAGTTACGGGAATAACATTTCCCGAGAGTTTTCAAAACCAGCCTCATTAATAAAGAATATTTTCAAACTCACATTTGAACGGATACATTCGAAAAAGGTCACATAAACGTTTACTGTATCTGTTTTCTGACCCCCCCCCCAGATTGTGAGGCCTAGAACTGCTACTGATATTGTGTGCCTCCAAGAGCACACTGTAACGTCGGAAACATAACGAGTTGCTTTAAATTGATGTTGAGGAAAAGCTTTTTATCCATGAAGCTACATGTCGTTACTATTGGGTTACGCCTTCGGGAGGAACAGTCATTATCGCTAGTAAAGATTTTGGTTTTCAAAAAGTTGAATCTTCCGAATATTATATCGCCACTGGGATTCCAAGCGCTAACGTATTTGTCTGGATAAACGTTTATCTATCCACAAATATAAACACTGTGTTTTCCGAAAAACGATATTCCCAGGCTTGCGCGAAACTATCGCGGCTTCTGGGCAAACTAGAGGATCGGCGTATAGTCATACCTGACGACTTACAACTAGATCCCGGTGCCGCGCCAGCGGATCGACCGAATGCCGCCGACGGAGGCCCGGTCGAACGTCGCTGGAGTGTCGTCACGCCGCCGCCGGCAGAGGCGGCGGCGTTCGGTCGACTTCAAATTAATTTTTCGGCAATTCTTTATTGCCTCAACCGCAAAGTTGGAGCTTTTCCTTCTCGTGTGGTTTAGTATTTCGATTTGCCTGATTAGAACTCAAGCAGGGCTTGCACTATCCCCGAATTTTCGGGTATTTCCCAAAAAATCAATGCGTCACCCCGAAAAAAACTTTTTTTTCCCCGAGTCCCCGAAAATTCACGCAATCACGGTGCCCCCCCCTAGCGATTTATCACCAGTGACTTTCCCTGCCAAATATTACTTTGCATACCATAATTCTTCACTACTCACTTGTTTATTAATTTTCGTCTCTTTTGTTACTTTGCATGAAAACCAGACAGATGCAATATGCAATTGCAAATATTGCAATATACACAGTTCTTCATATGTTGACAAAAAAAAGTATCGTCTTTATGAAATGAGTTTAAGTCACTTTGAATGCAGTTTCCCATTCGCTATTTCTTACATCATTCGTTGTCAAGAATTTTATTTTCAAGTTGAATAGAATTATAGAACGCATTCACTACTATACAGCTTCAGCCTTCAGTTGGATTTTGAAATTGACAGCCGACAGATTTGTTTCTACAGCTGAATTGTAAATCTGCAGATTTTTTGTTTTTGTTTTTAGATAAGATTTTCTTAATCTTTAATACTCAATTGTTGAACACCTGATAGAAAATATAATCTTCTTTCTGAAACATTTTTACCCCCCCCCCACCAAAAAAAAAAACAAAAAAAAACTTCTATTCAGACAAAATTTAGCTATAGACTAAGCTATGTACAAGGTTGGGGAATTAAAGATTGAACCGGAAGTTACCCCAAAAATATGCTTCATAAATAAATTGTAAATTATTGCCTATAGGGGGGGGGGAAGGGGGCTATCATTTTTAAATGGTAATACCTCATCTTTTTTTTTATTGAAAGCAGGGATGCCAAAACGATAATTATTTTTTTTCATTTAAAGTGGAGACAGAAGAAAATGATATCAAATTCCCTGGGAAATCATTGAAATTTTGATAGACCCAGGGCCCCCCATTTGGACTTGTTCATTGTCTTGGGTATTTTGCGATTTCTCATAGGCTACTGGCCTAATATGGCTTTTGTGTGCGCTCACTTTTAATTAGATTCTTTGGATCTTATTGAATGCCACGGCTAATTTTGCTCAGTTTTTCAATAATTTGAGGTATATCTGAATAATTTCGACATTTTTGTTGTTGTCTTTGTACCCCTTTACTCATACCCTCAATTTTTTTTTCAAGGAACACTAAGCTGTTTAACGTTATTTTGCGTGTTTGTTTGAACCATATAGTGACCTAGTTAATTATTAAGTAAATTATTTTTCTAATGAAAGCTGAGACGGTATCCTATCAAGGTGGTATCCAGAGGGGGGGGGGGTAGGGAGGTGTTACATTTAATGATAATAGGGATCCCAAAAAGTTAACTTTTTTTAATTTAAAGCAGAGACGGCATCCTATTAAGGTGGTATCCCGAGGGGGGGGGGGTTGTGAGCTATCATATTTAAATGATATTACCTCGATTTTTTTTGAAAGCAGGGGTACCAATAAGTTAATTATTTTTTTTTATTAAAGTAGAGACAGTATTCTATCAAGATTGTATCCAGAGGGGGGCATAGGGAGTTATTATATTTAAGTGATATTACCTTGATGTTTTTTTTTTATTGAAAGCAGGGATGCCAAAAGTTGACAAAATTTAACAAGATTTTCGTGAGTTATACTTGATACAGCACTTGCATGGTTTCGTCGTCCAAAGGGAAAGGGACATATGCGTCCAACCCGTTTTTTTTTTCTCATTCATGAGACGGGGTACTTTGAAAACATTCATTCATAAGTACCAGGCAGATTCACACTAAAACAAATTGGTGTGACGAAAGCGATATCGACATCCCCACCTAACGTTGCGCTAGATTGACAATGGCACCCTTTGTCCAGTGCCCAAGTTACACTAATAGGCCAGGTCATAATAAAAGCTTTCAATTTGGGAGGTTCAAGGAGGAGTCTTTTACAGTCTTATGACCTCATGGTACTAGATGTTGCAACGTTCTTAAGTATCTACAGTGGTTTAAAAAATTCGATCACCCCACAAATGATTACCAAAAATATGCACAAATATAACAAATGTAACATTTGCAATATTATAACACTTTTTTCAAAGCTTTGAAGAAAAGCAAAAAAGGCTAAATACCCCTAACTACGCTTGAAAGCTATTTTAAAAGGAAACTTTGGAGATTTCCATGGAAATGACCATAGCAGAAGCTTTGAGCCTGGGTGGGGATCAAAGAGGAGTCTTTGAGTATTTTGACCACATGTGACTTATTGTTGCGACTTTCTTAAACTTGGTAATTTTTGTGAGCATTTGGAAATCAAAGCTTAAACTCAATAACTGATACTAAGTGTCCTAACATTTTGCTTGGATTAAAAGTGACGAACTAGGATGAAAATCTCAACATCTTCCTGGAGCTACTTCAGTCTGCATATTATTTCATTTAATTACATTTAAAACTGATGAGCTTTTCATTTTTTACCTAAGAAAATAGCTGGCACTTCATTTTTTCTTCATACCGAATAAACCATTAAGTGTTTTTTGTTTCATTGTAATTGAAATATTCTCATGTGAAGTGTTCATCATGTATTTTTCAATTTGATAAATTTACTCCTTTTAGATGCAGTTTATAATTTGACTCATATTAGGTATTTATCAGTTTATAATTTGGAATGAATCCTCAAAAAAAAAAATGAATAATATCCAAAAGAGCAGCCAAAACCAATAAAAAAGCAGCAGTTCAGCCTTAGCCTACATGACATACATTCTATAAAGAAGCCAAGAAAAAACTAAAATGCATTTTTTTTTAATTGTTATTAAAAACCAGTTTTTAATACAAGAAGGCTTTTTAGGAATCCAAAAGAGCTAAAAACAATCAATATCAAAGTCGCTCATTTCAACTGTTTTAAAGGTGACAAAACAGATATAGGCAAAGGGCATTATGAAAAAATTAAGCTTCTAAATTCAAAGTTATATTCAAAGTTTTTACCCAGATAACTGACGAATTTTGTGATACGGTATTTGAACTTTTGTATGCAGCAATGCTCGATGAAAAAAAACTACTAATTTTCATAATTATTTATTTTAAGAATACATAGCTAATAGATACTTCAACTACTCGTATTATGCAAGGGTTCTGAAACGTCACAGCCATTTCGTTTCTACCAGATTTCTACTTCTCTTGATGAATAACGAAGAAGACCAGTTTCCAGCCAGCGACTTGTGAATTTTTGAACTCATGAATAGCTTGAATCTGTTGTAAATTTAAGCTGTGATTTGAGAAAAGACTGATGAAAACATTAATGTTTGCGGTCAACATTGATCGCACCGGCGGCGCGCCGCCGACATCTTACCGGCGGCGCGGCGTGGCGCGCTATTTTTGGCCCCGCCGCCGCCGGTCTTCCCTCATCGGCGCGGCGCCGGGATCTACTTACAACGCACCATCTTTGGCATTGCTTCTAGAAAGTTTTCAGAAATATTTATGTCCAGTGTATCAAGAGATCTAGCCGTCTGTTCAAAGACAGTTCATATACTTATGTCCAGGGTTGCCACCAATTGAAAGAAAATCACCAGATTTGAGTGACTTTTTTGGTTGATTTGAGTGATTTTCTTGAATAATCTAGTGATTTATGTGCTGATTTAGTGATTTTTTGCTTAAGGAATATCAAAAATCACCAGAAATAGTGATAAATCACTAGTATTGGCAACTCTGCTTACACCCCCCACAACTCCGGAAGTGTCACTAACATAGACCGCGCACTCACCAATCATAACATTACGGATCCTATTTGCGTTGATTCTGAGGTTAACATGAGTGACCACCTTGGTGTGTGATTCAAAATTCCTTTTGTAAAGGTAGCTAGGTAAAAAGGGCTTTACACTAAAAGTTTTAGCTAAAATTGAGTGGGAAAAAATTAATCGAGATCTGTATCAGGCCAATTGTAACGAAGTTCTACGGAAAATCAAAGTTCTGTATAATTTACAAAAACATGGTTCGTCTGATACCCTAGCATTAGATTTGTATTGTTATGACATAGTCCACGCCATGAAAGTGGCAGAGTCAGCAGCCGTTCCTGAAGCGTGCATCCGAGTAGGGACCCCCAATGCGATTTGTAATAAAAATCCTCATGTGAAAGAAGCAAAACACCGGTCAAAGCTTTGATTCAAAGTTTGGTGTAAATGCGGCAGACCTCGTTCTGATCCCGTCTTTATTCATTCCGAGCTTCTAAAAAAGTGTATAATCAAGCATTTGACAAGTTAAAGCTTGCGCAAACTGAGGAGGCTTATGTGCAAGCTCTTCCTTCGTCTAATGATATGTGGGAGTCTTTAGGCAAAATAATAAGTATTGTCGGTCAGATAATTTACCTGAAGATAAGTTGGTTGAGCATGACAGATCTGTTTTTGTGTCAAAAATGTCGTTCTGGAAGATAATTACAGGACAGAGCTCGAATATAGGCTAAAGCTCTTAATGACAAAAAAGAATTATTTTGTTGTGAAGCAAAATGTCGTGCGGCATATTACTTAGAAGCTGAAGGCTGTTAAAGCGCCCAGCATTGATGCAGCTGTTAGCGAACCCCCTCGTAATGCGTCGTCACTATTCCTTGAGCACATCACCTTGCTCCTCCGGATGTGCATTGATTCGGGAGCGGTCCCTAAGACTTTTTGTAGTGGTGTTGTTTCGAACCCTTTAAAAAAAGGGAGAAACCCCAAATTGTGTGCTAGTTACCGCCCCATTACAATGTCAAGAACTTTCAGTAAGGTTTTAGAAAGCATACTACTTTATATAATTGAATGTAAAGGTGGAGAATGCCAGTTCGGTTTTCGTTAAAGAATGGGTTGTGAGTTTGTGCACAGGCTAATAAATAAAAATGGAAAAAAAGCTCTCATTCGGGTATTTCCGCCACATTTGGTTTGACTGTGCATTCTCAGCTCTTCGTAACTCTCCTGGACCAAGGAGTTAACCCTTACACAGTAGCCCTTTTGACACAAAGGTACTCGTATAGTTCAGTTCGTGTTAAACTCTCGGAGTTTATCGTTACCCACACGCCTTTTAAAATGCGTAAGACCGGGATTGGTTCTGAGCCCCCTGCTTTTTATATTCCGATCCACACTATTACAAAGAAAATAACCAGAGGATTTGTATTTTAATTTTTTGATCTGAGCCTTATATGCTATGTCGATGACTTACTTATGCTAAGCAACAATGTACATACGCTTCAAATGAGTTACTTGTAGACGGGTATAAATCTGTTGGTTTGTCGGTAAATACTGCTATGACGAAGTTCCTCATTTACGAGCTATCCCGTACGTGCGGGCTACAGAGTAATGTGGTTGTCATTGCAGACGACTGTGCCTTATGTTCAAGTCAATCTCTGAAGTAGGCCTATCTTGACGTAACATATGGAACTAATATAAAACATAGTCAAACAATGACAGCGTTCCAACGAGTTTTAAGGACAAGTTGCGTTAAAGCAGCTTCACTGAAATTCAGCCTAAATAGAAAAGTTTTGTCCCATCTTTATTAGCAGTTGCATTACCAGTTATTTATTATGTTTCGCCAATGTAGAATCGGCAATTTGATACAGAGAAATTAAAGATTAGATCAGTTTTTTTAAAGTGCCTGAAGTTTCTCCTATGACTACCTCTTTACACCATAAATGGTGTAATTCCACCTCTTTACACCAGTTACACCAGAAATGCTTACCTGGGAATGAGTATGAATTACAAAATAGTTTAATTCAGCTTCCAGTGCTCGAAGATCTTGCTCGCGTAAAAGCTCTATATGGTCTTTCTGATTGTGTATGTACATACTTGATCTAGACTTGAGTGCCATTTGCTGAATGTTCGATTTTTGCGTTTTATATACATGTCTATATGAAGTTTTATTGTTAGTTTATTTCCTTTTTTTTCTTTTACTCCATCCATCCTTCTTTTGTGATATGGCGGGTTATAAATAAAAATTCATTGATTCAAACAGCTCTACTTGAAATCCTATTGCTCTTTTCCATCCTTGTTCTACTATTCCAAATGATCTTCACCAAGAGAACAGATCCTACTTAGTTTTAAACTGGCCACCTTACTACGGTCCCTAAAAAACCCTTAAATGAATACTCA
Organism: Artemia sinica; assembly: GCA_027921565.1. Classification (NCBI taxonomy): domain Eukaryota; kingdom Metazoa; phylum Arthropoda; class Branchiopoda; order Anostraca; family Artemiidae; genus Artemia; species Artemia sinica. The sequence goes on along the minus strand of CM051269.1, from coordinate 39,724,909 downwards.
TCAAATCAGCCGATAACGGTAGCTGCAACTTTTTGCTATTTTTTTAGAGACTGATTATACCTGAACAGGGTTGCCAACTTTTCGGTCAATAAATATGTCCCCTGAGCATCCACAAATGTATCCTTTTCAGCCAAATTATGTCCATATTTTGTCTATAATATGTCCATCTTGAAATCTCAGAAACTAGTTTTTTTTACGACTTGTAAACCTCTTTCAAAGTGGTCAGTTAACATCGAATATAATGAAACAAAAAAGATTCATTTAGTTCATCCATAAAAAATGAACTAGTGTGAAAGCACAAAAGTCATAAAAACATGGAAACAGTAAAAAAACTAATTGTCGTAGCTTAAGGCTCATCTTCCTACGAGGGTTCCGCTTGACAGGTATTGTCGGCATGAGGGTCAGCATTTTCATTTCTTTTGGTAGCTTTTTGCCAATCAGAGTATTTTTTTGCGCTTGTCATAAGGTACAATCCAGGAGTCAAGCGACGTTGCGGAGCGCTAGGTAAGCTGGGTTGCCCTTCAATCAGGGGGGTGACATCCCCAAAGGCATAATTACTGGACCTTTGAACAATGTTGAACAAAATAGATGTCTACAAATTCTGATTGGATGCTGGTTTTTCGGAACTGATAGGCGTGGGGGGGGGGGGGTGCCCTAAAATCACTTTTGACTCTTATAAAGGGCACTAAACTTCAATCAAATGACCCCCATCTGAGGTTTTATACGACCACCCTTCTCCACCGAGGGTGGAGGGGGGCTTACTCCAAGGGTGGCACGGCCCTTGGGTTCCAAGAATCGTTCTTTAACAAATTAGACAAAAGGTCGAAAATTAGCGTAGAGAGGGGAGTACTGAGGAGGAAGTAGCCCTCGTCATATACGGATTAATTTCTGTACGTTTTAATGTCACTCCTTACTTTCGGTAGAAAAAAAAAAACAGTTTTTTGTATTTATTTCTGATCGTTTTTCAGATAATCCCAGGAAATCCTCCTCTGTGTAAAATTTCCCCACGAAAAATTCCTGTATATAAAGTTCCCCCCATGTAAAATTCTTCCGCCGGAAAATTACCCTGGACAATTCCATCCCTGCTGCGAATCCTTCGCAGAAAATTTTTTTGCTTACGATTCTGCCTGAAAAATACTCCTTGCCATACTTTTATTTGAAGAAAGACTTGTATTCATTTAGTTTCTGATCCTTATTAAGGTCATTAGGAAATATCCTTGTTTGGACCCCCCCCCCCCCTGGAAAGTTTATTCCCCAGAAATTTTCCATGGAGAATTTCTCCTGTTGATAATTCCCCCATGGAAATTTCTCCCGAGGAAAATCCCCCCAAAAAAAAGACCCAAAGAGAATTCCAACTCTGCTGAAAACTTCCCCCCGAGAGTTCCCTCAGTGTCTCTAGATGTACAAAGGGATCAACAAAGAAAAAAAAGACAAATAACAAACATTCTGTATACAAATTCTGGTAAATCCTCCCCATGTAAAATTTCCCCTGAAAAGTTCACGCCCAGAAACTTCTATCTCAATGGGAAATTCTCCCCATAGAAAATCCATCCCCAGAAGATCTCCTTCCTCCCTTGGAAAATGTTGGTAAACTTCCCTATAACAAATACTATATGTAAACAATGGGCAAATTTCATAACTTGCGGTCCTTCCTCTGGTGGTTCTGAGGCATCATGTCATCTCCAAAGACATATCTATTGTACCTTTCAACAATACTGAACAAACTGGCTATCTCAAAATTTTGATCAGACGACTTTCAGGAAAAAAGGTCGTGGGACGGGGACTAGTTGTCCTCCAATTTTTTTGGTCACTTAAAAAGGACACTAGATCTTTTAAATTTTCGTTTGAATGAGCCCTCTTGCGAAATTCTAGTACCATTGGTTCGACATGATCACCCCTGGAAAAAGCAACAACAACAAATAAACACGAATCCGTGATGCTTCTTCTGGTAAACACGATAAAATTTCATTTTTATAGATAGGAGCTTGGAACCTCTACAGTGGGATTCTCTGATACGCTGAATCTTATGGCGTGATTTCCATTAAAATTCTTTGACATTTATGGGGTGTTTTTCACCTTTTTCGAAAATTTGGCAAATTTTATCCGGCCCACTAATGGGTAACATTACACTTCAAAATATTATATATTTGGAATCAGCACAATAAGCTAATTTTCGGTACATCTATAGATATCAACATTGATTCCAGATCACCAAGAATCTAATTTTTTTTCTTTTACTAACTTTTAATTTTAAGTTTGTAATACTTGATAAATAGATAGATGTTTTTTGCCTGACTATTAGAAGCCGGAAGCGATTGTGAACTAAAAAGGTGCCTGCTTGCCTATTATCTTGACTGTAGCGTAAAAAAGGAGAATACAAACTTGTAAAGAATTTCAAGAGTATTTGCAAATAGTTTTCTGTCTGCAGGAAAGAGCAAGCAACCCCGAAAAATAATAACGTTTGTAAAAAATTAGTAGAATACTAAAAAATTAGTTTTAATACTGATTTGATGAAAAATGACATTTTTTTACAAAAATATGTATCCAGCGGGAAAATATTATATTTTATGTCATAAATTCGCAAAATATGTCCCTTTTATGTCCCAAATTTCTAAAATATGTCCCTTTTTTGCCCGTTATTTCATTGTGTCCCGGCACACAGGAATATGTCCTTTGGACATAAAAATATGTCCAGTTGGCAACCCTGTACGTGAACATATTGATAAATATTATATGCCTATACACCAACTTGGATACCAGAAAGGAACAGGCTGTGCTCGTGCACTGCCATCAGTTTTGGTTGATACTTATAAGTCGGGAGAGTCACTTGTTCTAGGAAGAAATGATGTCAGTCGTACTTTTGATTCGACAAACGACATGCATCACCTCATTGAAATTTACAAACGCGGGGTCAGTACTAGCGTCATTCGTACTTTGTATGATTAGCAACATTAAAATTTAAAACGAACAGAAATTATAATATATATGAGGGGGGTACCCCCTCCTCAACACATCGCTCTTTACGCTAAAGTTTTGACTTTTTGTTATAATTATTGAAGAATGACTCCTGGATCACAAGCGCTGTTTTTATATTTTTCGACTATACTGAACAAAACGGCTATCTAGAAATTTTGATCGAGCGACTTAGGGGAAAAATGAGTGTGGGAGAGGGGCTAGCTGCCCTCAAATATTTTCAGTCACTTAAAAAGGGCGCTAGGACTTTTGATAGCCCATCACACGAACCCTCTACTGATCTTCTACGACCACTGGATCGATACGATCACCCGTTGGAAAAAAAAAAAAACAAACACGCGTCCGTGATCTTTCTTCTGGCAACCAATACAAAATTCCACATTTTTGCACATAGGAGCTTGAAACCTCTACAGTAGGGTTCTCTGGTATGCTGGATCTGATGGTGTGACTTTCGATCACTTGATGTTTTAGGGGTATTGACCCCCCCCCTTTTCAAAAATTGGACATTTTCTCAGGCTCTTAACTTTTGATGAGTAACATTAAATTTGATGAATTTTACATATTTTGAATAAAACATCGAAATTCGATTCTTTTGGCGTATCTATTGTTATCAAGACCCTGTTTCTTATAGTTTCAGTTACTATTGAGCCACATCGCTCCTGACTTACAGTTCCTTACCACGAACTGTTTGATACGTGTACTCATCTAAGTCATAATCAAAATGCCTGACGGAACAATTACAGAGATAGTCATACCTGTCCGCCGTGGTGTGAGACAAGGTGTCCTTGCATCTCCAATCGCGTTTAATATTGTATCGTGGACGTACAGTCCCAAGCAGTTTCCTCTTGCATGTTAGAAGGTATAGATGTGCCTCTTATGGCGTATGCATATGATATCTTCAACCCCAGCCGAGGAGTATTATGAGTCGAGAATATTCAAAGACATATCTCAAGTTTAACGCTGAAAAGTCAGACGTCACATTATTCCTCTGGCGTCAAGTTCCCGAAGGATTTAAAGTCGATCTTGATCCTAAACTGGAAATGATATATCAATGCCTTCCAATCAGTGACTCAAAACAACTAAAAAGCTCCTCATTCGTCAATTTCAGCGCCAGAAGTCCAGTACATACAACAGCATAGCCTCTAATAAAGCTCCTCACTCGTCATTTAAAGCGCCAGAAGTCCGTGCATACAACAACATAGCCTCTAATAAAGCTCCTCATTCGTCATTTACAGCACCAGAAGTCCAGTGCATACGGCAGCATAGCCTCTAATAAAGCTCCTCATTCATCATTTAAAGCGCCAGAAGCCCAGTGCATACAACAGCATAGCCTCTAATAAAGCTCCTCATTCGTCATTTACAGCGCCAGAAGTCCAGTGCATACAACAGCATAGCCTCTAATAAAGCTCCTCACTCGTCATTTAAAGCGCCAGAAGTCCAGTGCATACAGCAGCAAAGCCTCTAATAAAGCTTCTCATTAGTCATTTACAGCGCCAGAAATCCAGTGCATACAGCAGCAAAGCCTCTAATAAAGCTTCTCATTAGTCATTTACAGCGCCAGAAATCCAGTGCATACGACAGCATAGCCTATAGTAAAGCTCATCATTCGTTATTTATAGCGCCAGAAGTCCAGTGCATACAGCAGCATAGCCTCTAATAAAGCTCCTCATTCGTCATTTTCAACGCCAGAAGTCCAATGCATACAGCAGCATAGCATCTAATAAAGCTCCTCGTTCGTCATTTACAGCGCCAGAAGTCCAGTGCATACGGCAGCATAGCCTCTAATAAAGCACCTCATTCGTCATTTACAGCGCCAGAAGTCCAGTGCATACAACAGCATAGCCTCTAATAAAGCTCCTCACTCGTCATTTAAAGCACCAGAAGTCCAGTGCACACAGCAGCAAAGCCTATAATAAAGCTCCTCATTAGTCATTTACAGCGCCAGAAATCCAGTGCATACGGCAGCATAGCCTCTAGTAAAGCTCATCATTCGTCATTTATAGCGCCAGAAATCCAGTGCATACAGCAGCATAGCCTCTAGTAAACTTCGCTTTAATCACTGCCTATTAGCTAAATTGTATAATGCAAACCCTCTTTCAAATTTTCTGTACCTTGCACCTTTTTGGCGTACCTCCTCGGCAAGGAAACAAAACAACTCCGGAGAATTTACTACCGTATTCAAAGTTTCTCCTCGGCCCCCCACCTTGAGCGACTAGGAGATAAGGCATTATAGATCCTAATGTTGTCATCAGCAGATGCATTGAAGTATATAATAAACGAGTCGATGGGCACGTATGGCGTTCCACTTTAAACCAATAAGTGTATCGCATTTTATTTGTGTAATTGTCGTGCTTTTATTGTGTTATGAATTTTGATTTGTTTTAATTGTCTTTTTCTTTTTTATATTATGCTCCCTTTGCCATTATATTTACAACGGGTCATATATTCAATTCGCTCTATTAAAAGAGGCATTTGCGATGAGCATGTTTTGAATCAGCGTTACATAGCCGCGAAGGAAGATTTTTTTTTACACTAGAGATTCAATAGCAAGATCCAAAAAATCCCTGTAAAACATAATAATCGAAAAAGCCTTTATAAACACAAAAGAATATTCCAAGCAAACCTGGGTGAAAGATAGACATGACAGAAAAAATTGACTTGATTTGATAAAAAAATAGTACATTTCTTTAATCATGTCAGTAGAAACCGATAGGCATTTATGCTTCTTGTTTGCATAATTGAATATAGACATTAAAAGTACTTTTATTAAGTATTTCCGATCTAAATTTAGACAAGCCTGATTGTGGTCGACTGAAATTGACACTGCTATGTAGGATATGTTATTCAATGTAAAGTTTTCATACACTTCTTACGAAAAATGTCACTGAAAAAAAGGGAGAATAATTTTCAGCCATACTCCTTGTCAGATTTTATCTTTTTCGTTTATTCGTATGTCTTGTCTTTTTTTGCTCCAAATAAGGCAATTAAAATTAGCATAATGTCAATTCTTCATCCCTTCCCAGACCCTTGAATGGCAACCTTAAGGAATCCACAGGGGAGGTAGACCAGGGGACTAATTCAACATTCACACGCACACATTGAGGCAGCTCCTCTTGGATGGCCTGGGTGCCTCTTGCAGCAGAGTAGGATCTAACGTATCGAATTCTTCCCTAAAATCCAAACCAGATTCCAAATTGAGATTCCACAAGCTTATTCAACTTCGCTAGTGTTCATGAGTGTAGTCCCCATGAATTTTTAGATGAGTTCCTTACTTCTAAAGCATGCAAGTATGCTATGAGTGCGATTTATTGAGACAATCATTCATTTTTTTTTACATTTAACAGTTTCTAATTTGTGTCCAGATCGAAAGAGGACACACTCAAAATTCAGAGAGGAAGGAGAGAGGAGTACGAGATAATTTTTTGGTAAAGGAGTGAATGTGTAAAAAAAGGGGTTTCAGGTTCAAGCTGTCAAATTTTCCTGGAAGAATGAATTCCCCTTACCTCTCCTTTTGTGTAAGTATGGCAAGAATGAATAGTTGAAAAAAAAAAAAAATACAGACTTTTACATACAAACCTATCTTCCGTTATATTTAAACTGAATCTATAAAAATAAAGTAAAACATAAAATCAGGCTTAGACAACACAAAGCAAACATAATATAACAAAATCATCAACAGAAATTAATCAGAGTCAGAAAAAGCATCAAAAGACATTAATAAATTGCGGGCTCTATTGTGCTAGCATTTGATAGCTCTGAATTATTGAGTGTGGGCAGCAGTGAGCTACTCGTGCCCGACTCTTCATCCTCAGGAAGAGATGATGGAGGCCTACGAAACGATGGCCTACCATCACAAGATGGGTTGAAGAATTTGAGCTCCGCAAACGCATTGGAGTTCTTCTTGGGGTCCTTAGCTTAATTGGGGTAGAACTTAAGTGGTGACTTGGTGAGTCACTACCTATGATGAATGGCGTTGTCCCCAGTTGAGGAGCAACAGATGAGTTCTGGCTTGAATTTTCAACCCTAAAATTATCAGGCGAATCTTTTACAGGAAGTACAGGAGGTGGTAAACTAAAAGAAGTGCTTGAAGTTGGACTTCCTTTACTTCCTCTACAGAACGACTGAAACTCATCATCTGAATAGGTGTCCTCCATCTGAAAATTTATTGGTTGTTTCAGGTGCCCATCAGGCGTCCGAGTCATCTGGCGCGTAGGTGTTTCCACTTTAAACCAGATTACATGTAATGTAACAAATAAATTCCATAGCCATAAGAAGACCCTTCTTAGACAATCCATAACTGACCGTGTTGCTTTATTTACAATCAAAGTTGATGTCCGCTGACATAATTTAAACTTCATATAACGACTGTTAAGTAAGTCGTCAGCAGTGGGTCGTTGATTAGGATCGGGATTAAGCATGGAACTTAAGAATCTAAAGAGATTATCACTAATATAACGACGACAAGTCTTTGGAATACGTCCCTTTCGAATCTGCTCAATGGTGTCATGCATTGCTATATTGCTTAATCAAGGTCACATGCCAGTTCCAGCATTGTCATTCCAAGACTAAATATGTCAACTGCCTTAGTAAAACATTCAGACGGTTTGTAAACCGTCCTGTCAGTAGTTCTGGTGCAAGGTAACGCCCATCACCTTCAACAGCTGTTTGAAGATCCTGAGTCTTCAAGTCAAAAGCAAGTCCAAAATCACCTAATTTACACTCTCCATTACTACTAAGAAAAAATATTTTCAGGTTTTATGTCAAGATGAATAAAATCATGGTCATGCAAATGTTTAACAGCTTGTAACAAATCAACCATAAAATACCAAATTACTCTTTCTGGAATATCACTATTTTTATAGGCATAATCTTCCAAATTAGTTTCACAGTATTCTAACTGCATATATAAGCGATCATTTTCTTCCCATGCACGATGAAATCGTACCAAATTAGGATGGGGTTCAATAACTTCATTCTTACGAACTTCTTCCAACTTTCGGTCTCTATCTGCAAGGCCACGGAATCGACTAATTGTCCTCTTGATGGCATATTGTTTACCATCTTCTTTTGATATTGCCCTATAAACGTCCCCAAAATCACCTGATCCAATTTTGGACTCAATCACAAAACACTGGTTCAAATAATTATCATTAGTGCATTCATTATAGAATGGACTAGCTAATAGACTGTCACCTTGCGAACGGAATGAAATTGCAGCAGCTTTCTTTGAACTTGATGTCAATTTTGCAGAAAGCACCTTTTCAGGCGCTTTAGGAGGCCTTACCCGTTTCAGTCCTTGTCTAGCCTTTTTTGTAGAAAGTTGGCCTTGACTTTCGTAAAATACAGGCCTTGCATAGAGCCTGGAGTCTTGAAGCCATCCATATTGCTTCTAAAAAATGAAGAAAGAATAAGCATACCAATGTTTGGCAAACATAGCTTAACTAACAAAGACAGTATTGTATAAAATAATCAGAGTAGAGTGGAATTAATTTTTTTTTATAAGAGGAGAAGAGTCAGAAAATGTCCTCTTGCAAGGGAGTCTAATACCTGAAGAAAGTATGATTTAGGGGAAATCTTAAAATTTTCATGCACTTTTTCATGTTTCAAGTTTTCATGACAACTAGGAGCTTGTCCTCACCCCTCTAATCCTCCATTGCTTAGTCCTATGGTCCAAAGCCCAGAATAAGCAACGGATGGGAAACCACTATTTTAATTTCTTTCATAATACCTTGCTCAAAATAAGTTACAAAAGAGTATTTTGCTGGTTCACCCTAAACAGGAAATCTAATGAGCTTTGAAAGGAGAATTGAACTTTTCAAAAAGGAAAAAGATGTCTTCAGGCTTACCATGCATTTTGACATGCTTTCCTAAAATTGCACTGAACACGCATTGGGGGGGGGGGGGGGGGGGGGGGGGGGGGGCAGTTGTCCCTTGTCTCTCTTCTTTATAGCTATATTCTCTACTATACATATGGGCGTTTTCTCCTTTTTTAATATTAAATTAAAAAAACAAAATCCACAAAAGAAGTTTTTCAAAGATAACTAAAGATCTACAATAAATTTAAGATGAGTGGAAATAGTATAATACTAATTCAAGTGAAAAACGAAAATAAATTGCTATCAATAAGTAGGGTAGCCCTAAATAAACAGACATTAATATAAACAGGGTAGAGCTAATGCCCCCTATTGCCTTGTAAAGACTAGTCACTTGTGCTTTACTAAAAAATATTCTTCGATTGAGCTGCAAGTTGTGAGAAAAAAGAAAGAAAATCATCATGTTAACCAAGATTATTGAATAGATTTTGACAGCTTAATATAAATATTGAAATTCATTCTCGAAACTCTGAAATTTTATACTTATTAATGCTATAAAAAAGGAAACGTTTAAACTGTGTTTTGTTTCCAGCATAGTGCAAATGACTTTTGGTCTTTACAATGCTGGAGGGTGTTAGCCCTACTCCTGTATGCAGTGGTTTCTGTTCGTTTTAGGTATGACTTGATTATTTATTGCTATTTCTGTTCCTTTTTAGTTTCACTAAAAAAGAACAGAAGTGATATATGTCCGTTTCACAACTGAGCTACTATTTGACTTTATTTCCACTTGTCTTGGGTTTAATGCAGCTCTTTACTTTTGTTTAAAAAAATTGTTTTTTTGGAGGTTCTTTTTTAAATTTATTTCTGTTCCTTTTTACTCTTTTTTTATCAGTTAACAGAAGGAATATTTGTAACAAATGTTTTTGGTTTAAAACCCCATAAGAATCAAGGTTTGGTTTACTATTTTTTATATTATTACCTATAGGAAAAAAATTTCAACAAGTTTTAATAAATGGCTGTGCTGTAGGACTGACCACCATCACTTTTTCCAGACCCCCCCCCCCTTATACCATCGTAAACCCTATTCTCCGATTACAGTCAATAGGGTAGATGTAGAGACGCACCAAAAAAAAGTTGAATCCAAATAAATCAGTGGGACCTGGTGTTGTACACCAAAGGCTGCTACCCTTGATGAAAAGTGTATCTTGCAGATCGGCACATGGCCCACATAACCCTTATACACAAGGGTGGTAGCAAAGAGGATGCAAGCAATTACTGGTCAATCAGTATAGCCTCTGCAGTCAGGAAGCTATGAGAAGTGATTGTTAACACTGCAATTATGAAACTCTTGACAACCCATAAGCTATTCTCATCAGGTCAGCATGGTTTTAGGTCTAGTTAGTTGATTGAAACAAACCTGATTGATTCTTACAATTATGTCACCAATCTTCTGGACCAGGGGTTCTGTGTTGGACACCATACTACTGTATTTGGCAAAGGTGTTTGAAAAAGCCTGCCATAGAAGATTTCAAATCCAGCTCCAAGCTATTGGAGTGAATGAGGATGTGGTTGAGTGGTGATGCAATTCCTAATAGATAGGAAACAGATGGTTAGAATATTTGGCAAGGATGGAAGGACATTTATCTCAAAGGTGGCTTCTAGTTGGAAGTAGAGTGCCCAGGGCACAGCATTAGGTCTGACGCTATTATTAGGCCTGACATGCCAAAATTCCTAAATAACAAAGTAAGCCTCCATGCTGATGATTTGAAACTTATTGGTTTGTGCAGACATGTGCAGGTTGTGAATTGTAGCAATGGGTGGTCTCATACAGTTATTTCCAGCAGCCATGTGGAGAGAGATCTTGGTGTCCTGGTAGACCTCAAATTGATTTTTCATATTCATGCACAATCAATTATTGTGACGGCTAATTAGACACTTGATTTAATCAAAAGAATATTCACTAGCAGCTCTACACTTGTTATCACTAAGCTATACAAGAGTGTAGTTTGACCAAGGCTAGAGTTAGGAATGTGTATTGTATGCCCAATGAACAAGACTGACTAAGCAGCCCTGGAATCAGTCCAGAGGAGGGCAACAAAATGTATTAAAGATCTCTATGATGTCCTTTACCTATCCCATCTCTAACACATTGTTACAAATGAGGCAATATGATAACAGCATACAAGCTTATAAATACTGAGGATACAAATCCTGACTTTTCCAACCAGAATATTCAAAGAGAACTTATGATCACCCTCATAAGCTTTTCCAGAAACAAACTAACACCAGACTAAGGAACAAATTTCCTTCAAATAGAGTCGTCAGGTTGTGGAGCTCCCTTAGCAAAAAAAACATAGACCTCTACCAGCATCAATGTGTTCAAGCCATCAGTGGACAGGGTGTGGCTCAACAAACTGTGGCGCAGCATTGGGGATGCCATGTATGATTATCTATCATCACTGAAACTGGTAGACACAATATTTTTCCTATCTAGCAAGTGTGATTTAAGGTAATGCATTGCCAAATACTTAGTACTTGAAAAATACAAGGAGTAGTTCCTAAAAGTTGATTAGTATTGTTGATTTTTTGTTACTATAAATAGCTGGATAATAGCAAATTCAACACTATCTGTTTGTAATAAGAAAACAATGTAACATTTGTCATTCTCTAGCATTCTAGACATAAAAATAACAACTAATGAACTATTATTAACAACAATTGGCTTCTAGAAAACTTGAAAACTGATTTTGAATAGATATATTTATAACATCACTAGTATTTAAAGAGCAATTCTGATTTACAAAAGAGGAATTGCATTGATGTAAAAGAAATGAAATCAAGAGAAAAGCCCAAATGCAAACTTGAAAAACAAAAAAGCACCTACAGCCCTAGTTTAGCATATTTTAATTAACTAGGAAAGTCATAGAACTAGTTGAAAGAAACTTAAAGGAATGAATCTACAATCCAGGAAGTAGTTTCCAAGCTCTTTTCAACTTGCAAGGCTTCAGAAGCCCTGTAATGACAGGTAATGTCCTACCCATTTCAAAGATGGAAATCATTTCAAATTTGAGCTCAGGGGTTTGCCTTTCTTGGAAATACAATTTACAGCATCTGAGCAAGATTCTAGAGCAATATAAATTTTGTTTTAAGTTTGGACCAATTTTCATAGAATCTTTAGTACCTGAGGTCTAGAAGTAGAGAAGAAATAGATGTTTGAGGTAGATATCACATTTACAGATGTATATTTAGGTTTTAGATCCTCTTCTGAAGGTCTTATTCATATAGAACAATAGTTTCTTGAATTCTAAATGATGTTTTTTTTTTCAATCTTGGGAGTAGGTTAGAAATTGCTTCCTAGACAAATTTTACTTGATATTTTAAAGAAACTACCAGAGAAATGCAAATGAAACTATCAGTGATCAGCTCCTGAAAACTTCAAGAAGTTTAATCACCTACCTCAACCATTTTTTTTAATTTTTAAAGAAAGTTTGGTCACAAGGCTATTGATTACTCTAAGCCTTGCTGGGTTTGATATAGAAGAATAAAACTTTTGAGAATCACTCTCAAGCCAAAACAACAATTTGGAGAGGTGTTTTCAAGCTCCACTCTCTAAGGGGTACAAAATTTTATAAAAAAAACATATCTTTAGCTTTGGTATAAGACAAAAATAATTTAATTCAAATTTTTTTTTGACCCTAGTTATTCAAAGGAGTTAGGCTTAAAACACATTTTTGTGCTATAAATTTATTCCTGTAGTTTGCTATAAGTTGGTTTTGTCTAATTCCAGACTACAATTGGTTTTGTTTTATAGCCTTCACAGCACAAAAAAAATCAATATAGATACTGGATGCTTCAAATGCCTTTCTGTGGCATAATGTAGGATCTGGATAAATTCATGAAAGTACCATTTGCCTGACTACAACTTTTCAAGATAGAAAACTTGATCATCTAGAATTTTATATAAATTTGAATCATAAGACAGTAATCAGATAAAAGAAATAAATATACCATTTTGGTTCTACAAAAGACATATTCAATCCTCTTTGTAAATACCAATATCATTATAGCTGTACCTCAGCCCCCTGTCTTAATATGGTCCAAACAGCCACTCTGAAAAAGAATCAACAAAGTTTTGTAGATAGCCTAAGACTATATCTGGCCCTATTAGGAGGGTGCCTGGGACATAACTGCCATAATAGCAACCAGTACATTTGGAAACAGTATTGTTGAATGGGGAATCTAATGGCAGACTATCTATCTTATGTTATCATAGTATATAGCTCTAGGGTAAAATTTACTTTTTTTTTTTATCAATAATTGATTCATAATGTGAAATAATAAAAATAAAAAACAACAGAGCTGATAAAATTCCAAATGAGAAGGCTTTTTAGTATCTAAGAAAAGAGCTACATTAAGAAAATTAAAGTTTCAGGAATGAAGTAAGAGCCTAAATTATGCCCTGGGTGGTGTTTTCAAGCTCCTATCTTGACAACTTCCTTACATCAAAGCAGTGATATAGCTAGCATGGGTGCTGCAGAGGATAGATTCTCAAAGTGCTGCCTACCTTTTTGAGCCTAATGAATAACCACCCTCCCTCCAAGCCTTAAAACAGTCTTTTAGAAAATGATGGGATTAACATTAATACTATTCAAATAAAAAAAATTTTTTTTTTGTGAACATGATACAACAGATTAAAATACAATTGTTTTTCTACTCTGGAACAAAATGGTGTTGTAAACAAATATTAGCAGAAAATTAACATTTCCATTTCATAAAAATAAGGAACCCTATGATACATAGTACCAATAGGCCTATTAACCTTCAAAACGGTTTAAGTAAGATAGTTGAAAGAGTTATTGGGTGGATGAAAAAAGAGAATTGGAAGAACATGGAGGCTTTAGATTTAATTTCAGCAATTCAACAGTAGATGGAACTTTACTTTGAATATTTTAATTGCCAAGCAGAGTAAGAGCAAAATAATCTGTATGTAATAATTCTATATTCATGCAGAACAAATGATAATATTGATAGATCCCTAATACTTGTAGTTTTGGTTAAATTAAGAATACCTGAAGAAGGACTATGACAAGGTAGATCACTATCACCTAGGCCATTTCCTCCATTTATTAATGATACAGTGGCTTTTTTCCAGAGTAGGTGGGTCCAACAATAGATAGAATTCCATTAGTGGTTAAAGCTGAAGATGGCATGCAGAAACTTTTAAATTTGGCTTTGGATATCCTGGATCTTAAAATATTGCAATTAAATGGTTACAAAGTGGAAATAATAGTTTATAATAATAATAGGCTAAGAAGAAATAATGAACAAGTCTGTAGATTTTACTACAAAGAGAAAGAGATCTGGGTAAGAGGCAAATTATATGGACTTTCATTTTTCATCTAATGGTTCCTGGAAAAAATATATTACAGCCACTTTTGCAAGGGACAAAGCAGCCATGTTTCCACTACTGTATATAAAAATAGCAGCTTAAAGGAAGCCAATATCTAAAAATGATAAAACAAGTATTCAAGTCAAGATAATGTCAATTGTTCTCTATGATACCAAGGTTTAGGGGAAAGACCCAGCTAAATAAATGGTGTCTTTTCAGATTCAGTACTTTAAACAAACTTATGGCCAGTAGAAAACATCATATATCTTGTAATAAAAGGGGAGTTTTGGCTTATTTTCATTGCAAAAATAAAGGTTAATACAGATGGTAAAATTTTCACTAAGGATATTACATTATGCAGAGCCTATTCTAGACAGAGTTATGCATCATGAATTGCTACAGTTGAACATAAAATCTTTGTGACCATTCTAGATCAAAAACAGCTAAATGAATGGTTTCTTGCACATTTGGAATTATGGTCAAGGCCCTACAGAAAGTGAGGATGTTTTTCTTAAGAGTTTTAACAACTAGGCTAGAAGATCAAGAGATTCAGCATTGAGGTGGTGGCACAAGTTCTTCAACTAGTTTATTTTTATATAGAAGCATAAGAGAGAGATTTTTATTGAGGAATATTATTTTTTGGTAAATTCATTGATTAAATATACAAGAATTTGGATTCAGGTATGAGCTAATTGTCTACCACTTGTAACAAATTGGGGGATATTAATTTTCCCAATAGAGTGAACATGCCCACTATACAGCATTTTTGGGGATGGAATGGGAGATTTTCTTTTTAGGTACAATGGTATGACAAATCTAAGGGAATGTTTGTTTCATGGTGGAAATGATGATCTTATTGCTGGTTAAATGCTTGAAAATTAAAATATTGACAATGTTTGGATAGATATACCAAAAAATTTTCTATCTAGAAACAAACAAATTAGCCTACAGTTTATTGAGTTATGACACACAATAGGCAAATAATTCATTTAGGTGTATTAGGTTTCAATAAGCACTTTTGAATAACAATTTAATAACTGGAATTATTTATCAAATACTAAAAGCTACAAAAATCTATTCAATAAGCTGAATGATTACAGGGCAAGGTATTATTAATGCATAATTGTGGCTATTGAGAAGGAAACATGGTAAGAAAACAATTTTTACTTCATAATATGCCAAAAATTGTAGTTAACATATATTAAGGACACTACCACTATACTTACAACTCCTATGGTGATATAATTTAGCTAGGATGAAAGTGAAAACATTATTTGATGTTTTTTCATGCTCTTTAATAATTCATATAAAATACCTTCAGGGCCCCTTTAAGGGCTCAAGATACAATTTGGAACAGAAGCAATTATTGAATTATGACAGAACATAAAAAGTCATCAAATGATGTTTTCACTTTCATTCTAGCTAAATTATAGTGCCACCTGCAAATTTACCAAATTAACTATCTAAAAATGACTCTGTTCTTGTTTTAGCATATATCCCTTTGATGGGCTGCTATTCTTACCATTTACCACAAAAAAGTTCCAACAACAAAAAGGTGGCTAGCCTAGGCTAGATGTAGCCCACTTGAAAAAAAATCTTCCTAGGCTCTAGCTTGATTTGTGATTTTTAATTAAATCGAGGAAGTTTCATTCACCTAACAACAGATTCTAAAAATAGCAAAAGCCATTAAACTTATCCCAGCAAAGTCAACATCAAGGTTTCAATGTTTCCAGAAAGGATTATTTCTTCAGTGTGCATGCACAAGGTTAATAAAATTGAATGTGCCATTCATCATCTAAAAACATCTTACACTCAAATTTGGACCCAACGTTTTTTGAACCATATGCCATAGGAGGTTAGGAACTAGGTTTTTCTGTTTGTTTACAAACACGAAGACATGAGTTTTTTAAATTAAAAATTTCACAAAATTCACAACGAAGATAGACAGATATTTAAACTTTCAAAATGAAGAAGGTAAATATCTGGAAAGCATCGATAGGTAATATTCAGGAAAACGGCTTTCTCTTGCTGAATCATAACTGTAGGAAAACTAAGGTTTCTACTGTAATTCATTTAGAATTAAGAAGATATAAATTATGACAGTTGAAAAGAAGGCTGTCCCAAATAAGAAGAAGAAAGATGAAACTAAAAAACCCGAAATGGTATGATATTCTTGCTTTCTGTTAAGGGGTTATGCTAGGCCTAGCCTATTGCTTTATCTGTAAATATTGAATAGTTCACATTATATGACCTATGAATAAAGTGAACATACAACTCGCATTTTTTATATGCTCTATCTGAATACAATAATTGTTTTGGGGTAAAATTCTATGGTAAATTTCTACCAAATCATAGGCTATTAGGCTATTGACTTAGCCTATGCATAAAGTGAATATACAACTCAATGCCTTTTTTTTTATGCTGATTACAAATATAATAATCATTTCTATTGGAAATGAACGGTAAAGTTCTACCAAATCATATTATTGAGTTAGGACTAAAGTGAATACACCATTTGATGCCTTTTTTTTATGCTGATTATGAATATAATAATCATTTCTATTGGAAATGAATTTCAGCCCCCCCCCTATATATGCCAATTCAGGGTTAGGTTAGGTAGGTATATATAGGGGGGGGGGGCTGAAATTTATTTCCGATAGAAATGGGAGTATACCCAATGGATAATATCTAAAAATTTCTATTCTATAGAATGTAAGAATAATATCCAACAATACTTTAAAGCCCAGCGCCCGCTAGCGCCCAAAGAACCCAAATTCATTAATACTTTAGCGCCCAGCACCCAGAACCCACAGCTCCCAACTTGAAAAATAAATACTAGCATTACCTTTAGCACAGCAAATTTTATAGTCCATTTCTTCTTTAAATAGCGATTTAAAAAAGTATCATATCTAAAGTTAGCAAATCACAGATGTTGCAGGCATACGCAAAAGAATTCTACTACTCACAAAGATATATTCAATTTATGTCAGCAAGTGCGTTGTGAATATGGCAAAGAGAGATCATTATCAATTACAGGAGGGGAGATTTGACTTCTGTCGGCAAATGCATTTCACAAAGAGGCAATTTGCGTGTTACAAATATTCTAGATATGTCATTCATTGTTGGCTCCTGCACCATCTGTGATTTGCTAACTTTAGATATGATATTTGGCTTCTGTCAGCAAACACATTTCGCAGAGACATATCAAGTTACAGGAGAGATCAAATTTGGGTTCTTTCTGGGCGTTCAGAAATATTTCAAATATGTCATTCATTTTTGGGTTCTGATAAATTAAAAATGCTTGTATTACATGCATGCGGGCATTAGCCTTGCTTGGGCTTATGATGCCCTGTACAGTGTGTCAAATAATCAATAAGTATTCAAATAATCAATTTATTGTCAGTATAATTTTATTTTTAACTTGGGCACCAGATTCAAAGGTAAATAAACACCAGATTGCATGGGATTTTGCGAGTTTGTGAGTTCCTTGTGCTTTTTCTTCTTTGCCTCCAGTAAAAATCACTATTTAAAGAAGAAAGAAGAATTTGCTGTACCAAAGGTAAAATAACTTAATATTCGGTTTTATGAATTGATACTTGGGTGTGCTTGTATGTATCTTCCAAGTTGGGAGCTGTGGGCACTATGGGTTCTTGGGCGCTAAAGTAAATGTTGCTTTGATCCTGGAAGCTAGATCTGGTTTCAGCAAAGGTTTATATTTACCTTTGAATCTGGCACCCAAGTTAAAAATAAAATTATACTGGCAATAAATTGATTATTTGAATACTTATTTGGCTGAAAATATAAGTATGAATTATTTTTCACTTGATAAAAACACTGTATAGGGCATCATAAGCCCAAGCAAGGCCAGCGCCCAAAGGCCCAAGCAAGCAAAGGTTTATATTTACCTTTGGATCTGGCGCCCAAGTTAAAAATAAAATTATACTGACAATAATTGATTATTTGAATACTCATTTGGACAAAAATATAAGTATGAATTATTGTGGTTAGGCTTGTTTTTTTTTTTTTTATTTATAAAAGATGGTTCAATCAGTTTTTTGAGTCTAAAGCTCTTTTTTGATCCTGGGCGCTTGGACTCTGGAAGCTGAGAAGCTAAAGTATCAAAGCTTTGATCCTGGAAGCTAGATCCAGTTTCAGCAAAGGTTTATATTTACCTTTGAATCTGGCGCCCAAGTTAAAAATAAAATTATACTGACAATAAAAATAAATCTAACAATCGAAAATAAATGTGGTCTGCTTTAAGGGGAAGACTCGGAGACCCCTCCTTCTCTCATTTCTGAGGGGGGGGGGAGGGGGGTCAATTTTGGAGGGAAAACAAAAATGCTGAGAATTGAAAATACAGCGTGATCTGCCTCAAGGGGAAGGCTCAGCTGCCCCTCCTTCTCCCATTTCTGAGGGCAGGGGAGGGGGGGGGTCAATTTTTGAGGGAAAACAAAAAATGCTCAAATAATAAATTTGTTAGTGTCTGTGGTACAATGGTCGCTGTTGCTGACTGTCAGGCGGGAGATCTGGGTTTGATTCACTATCAGAGAAAATTTTTATATACTGAACTTAAAGTTAAAAAAAAACTCAGTTTCTTTTTTAAATCCAATCTATTACTTGGATTTAAAAAATATGGAAAGATGGAAAAAAATGGTTTTTTATTTGATTTCTGATTGTTACGAAATAATGGCGGGAAATCTGGCTCCCCCTCAGTAGAATTCTTTTGTGTATACCTGCACCATCTGTGATTTGCTAACTTTAGATATGATATTTGTATTCTGTCAGCAAACACATTTTGCAGAGACATATCAAGTTTACAGGAGAGATCAACTTTGGGTTCTTTCTGGGCATTCAGAAATATTTCCAATATGTCATTCATTTTTGGGTTCTGATAAATTAAAAATGCTTGTATTACATGCATGCGGGCGTTGGCCTTGCTTGGGCTTATGATGGGTTCTTGGGCGCTAAAGTAAATGTTGCTTTGATCCTGGAAGCTAGATCTGGTTTCAGCAAAGGTTTATATTTACCTTTGAATCTGGCGCCCAAGTTAAAAATAAAATTATACTGACAATAAATTGATTATTTGAATACTTATTTGGCCAAAAATATAAGTATGAATTATTTTTCACTGGATAAAAACACTGTATAGGGCATCATAAGCCCAAACAAGGCCAACGCCCAAAGGCCCAAGCAAGCAAAGGTTTATATTTACCTTTGAATCTGGCACCCAAGTTAAAAATAAAATTATACTGACAATAAAAAATAAATCGAACAATCAAAAATAAATGTGGTCTGCTTCAAGGGGAAGGCTCGGAGACCCCTCCTTCTCCCATTTGTGAGGGGGGGGGGGTAAATTTGGAGGAATAACCAAAAATGCTCAGAATCGAAAATAAAGCGTGATCTGCCTCAAGGGGAAGGCTCAGCAGCCCCTCCTTCCCCCATTTCTGAGGTCAGGGAAGGTGGGGGGGTCAATTTTGGGAGGGGTGGGACCCCTCCTTCTCCCATTTGTGAGGGGGGGGGGGTAAATTTGGAGGAATAACCAAAAATACTCAGAATCAAAAATAAATGGGATCTGCCTCAAGAGGAAGGCTCAGAGGCTTCTCCTTCCCCCATTTCTGAGGGCAGGGGAGGGGGGGTCAATTTTGGAGGGAAAACAAAAAATGCTCAGAATCAAAAAATGCTAAGGCAAACTATTACAGTTATATTATCAAAGTTTTTGCAGCAGAGATCTTTGTTTTCAAACCATTTGCTTGCTCTTATTAAAGAGAAACGTTAAATGATCCATGCCTTTTTTCTTTTCTTTTTTTTGAGAAATTCGTAGGTGCAATGTCAATTTCTGTCGGCACAGTTTCGTCGCCCCCCCCCCCCCTCTAAAGGAAAATTGCTAGCAATGCCCCTGGCCTTGGCTACAACTAGAAGTATTCGAGACAAGAGTATAATTTTATTTGGCAACCGAGCGTCAATCCCCCCCCGGGAAATCCTGGATCTGCCACTGTTTCTAAGTTGTAAAGATAATATAAAATTCATTTTTTTTTTGTAGGGAATCTGCATAATTTTCTGCAATGACGTGGAAAAACTTTTTGAAGTTCCCCCCAGGACTTTTCTGAAATTACACCCCTGGCCACAACCTTATTATTTAACTATTACCTGTAAATACTTTTTTAATAATTTTTTTTTACTGATCTCTCAATGCAATGCTAATGCAAAAGACGCCCCCCTCCCCTATTGCTAAGCCGCATTGCATACTTTGTCGATGTGGATTACTCTTCCCCAGATGTAATATAGGTATTGAAGATGTGGCCCATATTCTCGCCAAGTGCCAGTAACTTTCTCTGTTAAGGGGAAAGTATTTTGAGGGTGGTAGCTTGGAGTCTCCGGGGATCCTGAAGACGACTGTAAAAAGGACAATCATGCAGTTATGTAAATATGTAAATGAAGCATTGACAGCAATAAGTGAAACTTGATTATTATTTATTTATTATTATTATTTTCTTTTAGTTATTTATTTATTTATTTCATTTTATTTGTTTAATTATTTTTTTTTTTGGGGGGGGGGGGAGAAGTTAGATTTTATGTTATTTTTCTTGTGGAGTGTAATTAAGAATACTGTGTTGTATGGCCTATTTTTTGGCTTATAATAAATTTATTATTATTATTATTACATTCCGTAATGAAATTAATGGTGAGTCAAGAATGCAATATTTGTTCGTAGGCTTCTTCAGTTCGTGAGCTTCTTTGAACAATTATTTCCGTGTGATATTCACAAGCACGTCGACTTGTACTTTTCCCAGGGGCGGTCGTCTTCCGTATCACCAGCTCAGATCTAGGGCTGTATCTAGGGGGGGGGGGGGGGGGGGGGTGTACCAGGTTTACCTATTCTACCGTAATTCTATCGATTCCCCTTAAAATTGATATTTTACCAATTTTACCATTTTTCGTAATTTACATCTTTTCCGTATTTTACTGGCATTTTACCTATACTACTGACGTATTGGGCGGCACCTTGCACTCATCGCCCCAAAACCATCCAGAGAGCTGTCGAAAAAAGGTTTGGAGGTTTGGAGGAATAAATATTTTTTATTTATTTATTATTATTTTTTTATACTGGATGCGTAGGCTTGCGATTGAGGTTTACATTGGTTATTAATATGCATCATGTTTGCGCAAGACGAGAAGCCTATATGGAAAATATCAAATAAAACGATCCATGCAGATTGTAGGTATTCTGTGGTCAGGTCAGCTCAGATTCAGTTGGATAAATTCAGAAAAATCCTAGGAGGGGCAAAATTCAAAATTTTTCGTCAATTGACGATGAAAACAAGGAAAATTTTCCAGTAAAAGGTTTAATATATATTTACAAATTTAAAAAAGGTGGCAGATCCAGATCCAATTGGTACAGAGGAAAAAAAAACCTATTGCACTTCCCGGCTGAAGGCAGAGAATCAGGGATTAGCACCGCTGGTATGGACGTTCGAGGCTGGAAACTGCAATCTTTACCTTTTTTTTACAATTTGTTCACCCTTTAAGAGTGTAATTAATCTTTCATGGTAATTCAAGAACATATCATTCACATAATTTGCATACGCGATAAGTCTTTGAAGTGTTGATAGATCAAACTATTAACGCTCTGCCAAATGGTTGGCCATCGCTACAAATAGGGATGGACCCTGAGAGTTTAGAGATCCAATCGTATAATTTACCTGCTTAATAGCAATTAATTTGCTGATAGACAATGACACCTTTAGTTACATTAGATAATAGATAATTAGAATTATCTATTTGGGATTAGGGCTTCAGCAGATATATCTCTCCTGTAAAGGAAACTTTTTTTTCAATGTAATTTGATCTTTTGCCGCAGCGGGCGGAACTTCTCTAGCAATTTTGACCAATGAGCATCAAGTTCCCCAAGCGTTTGGTAGCTTCTTCTTCTTCTATTTAACAGCAGGCGGGCTTTTCAGTAAAACTATTTAGCCCTTTTCCTTCTGCTTCACTCTGTGGGCTACAGAGCTACTGGCTTGATTGCCTCATATTTATTTAGATATATTCAGATATCTTTCAGCAGATCTTTCGACTCTAGGAGTTCAAATATAAGATGATAGATGTCGATTTCTATGCTCTGTGTGCAGGTATAGTTGGCTAGGCTCTTGACTGATAGTGGGATTTTGTGGTGTTTGAAGTATTTTAACAGTTTAGAAAGCAAGGTATGTTGTGCAGACATCAGCATATTACATTCAAATAGGCAATGGTCAATTGTTTCATTATTCATATTACAATGCCTGCAAAGAGGGGACAGGGGAATTGAACCACTTGAATTAGAAATCTTATATGAGAATGCAAGGAAATTTAGTCCATTTGTTCCAGAACGAATTCTATGATAAATTTTAGAAAGATACTTATTGGGAAAGGGGGAAAGGATAGGATTAATCTTATTAAAATTAATATCTGATAGCCTCCATTGGTAAATATCTCTAATTGGGATTGGTCTCCCACTTGGCTGGTCAATATTTATAGCATTTTTTGCTATTTCATCAACCTGATGATTACCACTTATGCCAGAGTGGCTAGGAATGTACTGAAAGTAAGTGTTTTATGCCACTTGAAGCAAGATTATCAATAATACTGAGACAATGATAAGTGTCAATGTCCAACTTATATTGAGGAGCTGAGGCCAGCAACTCAAGGCTTGATAAAGAGTCATCTTGATATTATCATCTTGATAGATGATATTATCATCTTGATAGATGATAATATTATTCAATTTTTCAATCAAAGATTGGTTTTGCTTAAGGTGTTCTAATGCCATGATTATGGCATTTAATTCAGCAGACATTATAGATAAATTATTGAATAATCTCTCGCCCATTGCAATTTTCAGGTGAGGAAGGAAAACACCACTTGCAACCTTCTCATTCATTTTTGACCCATCAACAAACATTTGGAAGTGATTTTTATAGGTAATTGTATTAAGTTCTGCAAATTTTTTCTGAACAAAAGCAATGGGGGTTAAATCTTTATTCCATTTTGAAAATTCAGTATTTATTATGGGAAATGACCAATTCCATGGAGGGGATTGGGGGAAAGTAGGTGCAATAGACTTTGCTGGTACAGGGAACTTCTTTTGAATATTGGCATACTCATCTGCAATACCTCTATACATGGCTGGATTTCTTAACCAATTATGTAATGTGTGTGAGCTATTTGATTCAATTTTTGTAAGATGTTTTATCAAGAGAAAGCTACGTCTATCTTTTATTGTTGTTAATCCACTCTCCATAAGCAGAAACTTGGTGCTTGTGGGTTTCCTAAGACCAAATATGAGACGTATTATATCATTTTGTGTTGTTTCAATTTTTTGCATCTGGGTCTTTGTGCACATGCACCATATACAATGAGCCCATAGTCAATATGGGGTCTTATATGTGATTTATAAAACTGGAGTAAGGTTTTCTCCTTACAACCCCAGGGTGTGGAAAGAAGTCTTTTTAGTATATTTGCTTTTCTATAACATTTTTTTATTGTGTTTGAAATGTGGAGGTGGAAATTAAGTTTTTGGTCAAGCATGAGACCTAGGTAATTAATATTATTATCTTCTGGAATAGTTGTTTTATTTAGAGTTAGTTTTGCATTAACATGGTTTCGCTTCCTGTGAAATGGATTATTTTTGACTTGGTGGGTGCAATGGGTAAATCTGAATGTTGAGAGAATTTTTCAAACTGGAAAAGTGACTTTTGCAGATTTGACTGTGCTATCTGAAAGGTGTTGCCAGATGACCATAGCACCAGATCATCAGCATATTGTAGATTCGTGTGGGGTAGGTTCATGTCCCAGAGATATAGGGCAAATAGGAGGCAACTGAGGACTGCTCCCTGAGGTAGGCCTTTGGATATTGTCTTTTGGGGTGAAGAGGCTGAACCAACACAAACAATGAAACTTCGCACTTCTATGAAGGATTTAATAAAGGATACTAGCTTGGGAGGTACTCCAAGGTTTGCAAGTTTATTTAAAAGGATTTGGTGGTTCACATTGTCATATGCTCCTTCAAAATCAAGGAAAGCTGCCACTAGGATATTATTTTTTGAGAAAGATTCATTTATTGCATTTGTTAGCAAAATGAAAGCATCTGTTGAGGAGTGGTATTTCCTGAATCCAGTTTGAGTGTGTGGGATCATGTTATTTTTCTCAACAAACCAGAGGAGTCTGTGATAAATCATTTTCTCCATTATTTTCCCCATCACAGGTGTAATCATTATGGGCCTATAAGACTCAGGGTTATCTTTTGGTTTATTTTTCTTTAGGATTGGTAGGAGGGACAAACATTTCCCATATATTGGGGAACCTAGAGGATGCCCAAGCGTGATTATAACAATTTAGCAGTTCTTGTTTGTATGAAGGTGTGAGATTCTTTATCCATGTAGGGTGTATATTGTCATAGCTGCTGCTAGTTTTGGACCTAATATGATGTATTGCATTATTCAATTCCTGGATTGAAAATGGATTAGTTATGTAATCGGATCCTGGGCGTGGTTGGTAACTAGGGTTCATAGGAATTGTGGACAGATTGCTTTGATTGTTTGATGTTAGCTTATTAACAAAAAGAGTTGCAAATAGGTTAGCCTTTTCAATATCATTGTCATAATGGGTATTATTATGTATAAGCTCATACAGGAGTGGGTTGGGAGAAGTCTTTTTCCCACATATGTGGCTTATGACTTTATGTATAATTGGCTCATGCGTTTCTCTGGAGAGATTATTTGCAAAATTATTCCAGTATTTATATTTAGCATCTATTATAGTCCTTTTTAGATTAGATTCTGCTTGTAATTTTTTTAAATATGTAGTAGGTGTTGGTTTTTTTATGAATTCTGTCCTAGCTGCCTTTTTTATCTTCCATTTATTTAGGCACTCATTTGTCCACCATGCTTTAGGAATTTGTTTAGGGAATGTTTTCTTAGGTGTTGTCCTGGGGATAGCATGATTAGCTGTATTTATTAGTAAAGATGTCAAGGCTTCAGCATGTGTGTCAACTGTTGTGTTAGAAATGCATGAACTTTGGGTGAAACTTGTAATTTCATCATTTAGCTTATTTTGGAAAATAGACCAATTTGCTTTAGTGTTGATATATTTGGAGGTATGAGATGAAGTTTCAGCAGGTTCATTTAGGGAGCAAACTATAGCAAAGTGGTCTGTACACAGACTATCAATTTTATTTATGTAAATTTTGTTCAAAAAATTTAAAGACACAATTTGTAGGTCAGTTGTGGAGAATTTGGCACTTTTGGGGTTAAAATATGTATTTAGGTTTGGAGGGGTAGCAACAGCTAATTCATTATTATTTGAAGTCATATGCTCAATAAATTTACCAGCTTTATTTGCTGGTTTATTCCCCCACAAAAGGCTGTGGGCATTGAAATCACCACAAATAATGATGTTTTTTAACATATTAGAATTTATTTATATAATTAAAGAAATCCTTGGCATCTGAAGTTTGGCCATTAGGGTTATAAAAAGCTTATTATGTAGATTTTTAAATTATTCAGCCAAACACTTATACCAATTACATCAACATCATTTTCAAAATCTGGAAAATTGATGCCACAAAATTTTATATTATTATTAACTAATAAAGCTACACCACCTCCTTTTCTCTCTGAAGATCTATCCTTTCTCAGGATAGTGTATCCCAGAGACTTAATTTGTTGATTTTGGGTTAAATGAGTTTCCTGGAGGCAAGCAATATTAATGGAATTATTATTCATAAATGATATTAGTTCATTTAGCTTATTTTCTGTGAGTGATCTTACATTCCATTGGAGTATTGATAAATGTTGTGTTGTTGATTTATTCTTCATATGACTGTGTATCAATGTTCAGCTTTGTTAAAAGTAAAGCAAGATCTTTTTTTGCTTGAATGAGCATATCATCTGGGATGTAGATTTTTGCCAATTCTGCAATAATTTTTGTTTTCTGTAGTTGATGTATGTTCATGGCCTGAACTGCATTACAGTTTAGAATGAATAAGCATATATTTGGGGATTGCATTTTTGGTAGTGCATCCTGTTTGTTGGTTAAGGGATTGATTCCTGGTAGTGTTTCTGGTTTGTTTCTTCTTGGGAGGGAGGGCCAGGCTGGCCTCATCTCACCGGAAAACAAGGCTTGCTGGCTTGGTGATTCCTTCTGATAGGGATTTGAGCTAGGGGGCTTAGAAGATGTTGTTTTATATGGGGTGCTTGATGCATTTGGGGCATTTGACTTGGGGGTTTTGGTTGGTTTCATTACAGGCTTTATTTGGTATTGTTGGGCAGCATTTGCTTCCATTGCTGCAAAGGGGTATGGGATGGCCTTCTCTGTTGATATTTGGAGTGTTAGAGCTCTTTTCTTGTATGCAGGGCATAATGATTTATTTTTAGATTCATGTGGACCTTTGCAATTGATGCATGTAGGCTGGGTGTTTTTTGCAAGTTGTCAGCTCTTTAGGATGGAAAGATTTACAATTACTACACTCTTGGAGAATTTCATTGCATTTGTTTGTCGTGTGTCCCAGTTTGAAACACTTCTGACACTGAATAGGCTTAGGTTTGTATTCCTTGTGTGGTTTGATTTGCCCAAATAGGAATAATTTTTCTGGGATATCAATTTTATCCTTTAGTGTGAATAAGAAGGATCTACTAGTTTTTAGGCCAGTAGAGTTAGGTTTTCCAAGTTGGGTAACATCCTCAACTGGGATTGTGTTTCCAGCCCTATCTGAGAGGCCTTCTTTTAACTCCTGAGTAGATATCTCTGGGGGAACATTGTAAACTACAATTTTTGTTTGGTGATTGTTTTGGGTTCCAATTAGATGCAATAATTGGGATATTCAGAAGGGATTTAAGGTTAATTATTGTATCTGCTGATTTCTGATCTTCTACAGCTATAAGCAGAGATCCATCACGGTTAATGTTAAGAGAGAACATTGATTTTAGCAATTTAAAAATTGCAACTCTTATTGCAGTGATCATTTTTATTTCAAAGGGGGTAGTGGGTGTAATTTTAAGGTAAATTCGTAAGTTTTTGGAGGGAGGATCTTGGGCAGGGAGAGGGGAAATGCTTTTAATTGGGGAGATTTTTTTTCCTTTTTTTAGAGCTTCTAGAGAGGACCTCTTGAAACCCATTATCATCATTTATGGTTGCATTAGGACCTACAGTTATCATTGTCCTATTCTCCGAATCGGAGCCATCATTAGAACTTTCAGATAATGTGCTTGACCAGCCAGGATGGGTATCTTCCACTATGGAATTTGATTTGGGATCTGGGGGGACGTTTTTTTTTGGAGGACTTCTGAACATTGCCTATTGGAAAAAGCTTTAAACACAAATATAAAACTAAAATAAGAAGGGAAAATAGATGATATCAAACCGTCTGCACTATACTATGGGAAGGATAAACACCACAGTATAGCCCTGAGGATGACTTGAGCAGGATAGGTTTGGCACAACTACTGATTAGAAGCGATAATAATCAAGAAAATATATTTCGATTTTCTTGTACGGTTGCTGTTGTTGGGCCTATTTTTAAATTTTTTGGTAGCGATATCTCTCTGTTAGCATTGGAAAGCTTCTTCTTGCACAGCAATTGTGAGTAAAATGCCCCGTCGCCACTGAAACTATTTTGCTAAACTTGACACCTTCACTGTCCGACGGGTGTCTGAAGAGGGAAAGAAAATATTTAAAAACTTCAAACATAACTAATAGAAAAAACTGTTTTTTTTTTATGAAAGTAAAGAGTTGAGTTTAAACTTGAGACGAACAAAAATTATCACCCCTCAATTCTTGACAGGCACTTTACGTAAAGCAAAAAGGAAAATTATTATTTAGAAATTATGCTGATGGCATGCAGTGTTAATTTTGCCTTGCACTTTGCTGGTTTTTAGACTATCATTTTAATTTCAAAAACATGTGGAAAACCTGTCATTGCATTTTGAAAGTTGTCAGAAGAGAGGAAATTTGGGTTGCAAATGACCCTCAGCCTACGTCGGTCATTGGACAGTGCGTCAAGTGGAACGTGAAAATAGCCAAATAATTCAACATAAAAGTGGTTGAGTAGCCATGAGGTTCGGAAGAAAATTGGAGTTGAATATCTGCTCCAGCACGATTAATCTGTAATTCAGGGAAAAACAAGGGTATAAGGAAGGAGAAAGCATTTCTTTTCTTGTTAACTAAAGTTTTTTTCTTCGACCCCAGTTTCCAGAGAAAAAAAGATTAACACAATTCCATACACAGATGGGGAAAACAGATAAAGTGGATTGGCTGCAACAGAAATAACTTTCATTGGTTCCATTTAAAATGCTATACAGATAAAATTGGCGAAATAACAGCAAGTGGCAATGAAAAACAGTTTAGGTGCAGTCTTTGCAAGCATAGTATTGACAAATAACGTATAAACACAAACTAAGAACACTTACTACACTTACCTACTATACCTACCTACTATGAACAGCACTAAAATGTCTTCTCTATTGTAAAAAAGAATCGGATCCTTTGACAGTGTTTTGGTGTTCTTTTGACACAAATTCTCAAAATAGCCGATTTCCGCCGAGATAGAGAAAAAAATGTAGCTCAAGTCTCATTCAAAGCCGGCATACAGCTTTATTGCACATACAGACCGAAAAAATGTGAATACACACTTTTCTTCAGTTTGAACGAGCAATTGGACTGGAGTGTTCTATTGAGTTGTATTTTTTCTTTTATACCTTTCATTATATTTTATGCTCCGTCTTTTTCTTCATTTTGTGAACTGACGATTAATAAATTAATAATAATATTTTAATACAGGATAGTTTAGTAGCTAATAAGAATCGTAATTTTCTGAGAAACTGCAGATCCAGAACCATGACGCATACGCAGAATCTTCATTGCTTGAATTATTTGAAGGAAAAAAAAAAAGAAAAAAGAAAAAAGGCTTTACAACACACTAATCACTTGTACTAAAAGATGTTTGTAAAAACTCCGAATATGAGCATTTATTCTATGCAATTACATGTTAATTGCACTTTAAACAACATTGTTCCAAATATTGCACTTATATTGAACCTTAAATTATACGAATAAAAAAAAAAAAAAACACGATTCGGATATGTAATAGCCCTCACTCGTTTTCCTATTTATCTTCTAAACACAAACACGGTCATCAGGGTCGTATCCAGGGTTTGTTTTCGAGGAGTTTTAAAAAAAAAAAAATTACGGGGTGGCGAGAGAGAGTACCAAAAAATATCATTTTTTGAAATTAGCCCAACGGACTTCAGCAAGATTACCTAACGGACTTCAGCTAGATTAAGGCACTTTTAAGATACTTTGAATTTGCGAGTCGAAGAAGTTTTTTGAAGGGGGAGGGGTTAAAAACCTGGTATCCCCCCTGGATAAGGCCCTGATGACCATGACTAAAAAATACGACCACATGGATTTCGACTTCACATATTCAGGGCACACTGACGCTAAAAGGGGCTTCCTGGCAAAGAAAACAAAGAAAAAGCATTTCCACATTTCCAGGTATCGAAAAAAACCACACAAAATAGGACTAGTAGGAACCTTCGCAAGCCAATAATAATAAATAAATCAATAAATTTTATGAAATAAATTCTAAAAACTTATAAACATAAATAAAAAAAATGAAAAATTATTGAATAAATAGATAATTTAATAATACTTTGACAAATAATTAAAAATAAATCTAATAAATTCCACTCTAATAAATTTCAATAAAAACAAATGTTACTAAATTATAATCAACTAATAAACGTAAATGAAAAGAACAATCCGAATAAGTAAATCCAATGACGGTGAATCATCGAGTCTGCAAGGAGAATTCTCTTTTTCAAAGGTGGCGGTCGAACCTCATGTAACTTTATGAATGAAATTCCAATGACGGTGAATCATCGAGTCTGCAAGGAGAATTGTCTTTTTCAAAGATGCCGGTTGATGCGATAAAGAAGTTACAAAATGGACTTAGAAGCTATGGGGGAGGTTGTGCTTTGGTACTAGTAAAGCACACAAGTCGACGTGCTTGTGAATATCACACGGAAATAATTGTTCAAAGAAGCTCACGAACTGAAGAAGCCTACGAACAAATATTGCATTCTTGACTCACCATAAATTTCATTACGGAATGTAATAATAACAATAATAAATTTATTATAAGCCAAAAAATAGGCCATACAACACAGTATTCTTAATTAGACTCCACAAGAAAAATAACATAAAATCTAACTTCTCCCCCCCCCCAAAAAATAAATAAAATAATTAAACAAATAAAATAAAATGAAATAAATAAATAAATAACTAAAAGAAAATAATAATAATAAATAAATAATAATCAAGTTTCACTTATTGCTGTCAACGCTTCATTTACATATTTACATAACTGCATGATTGTCCTTTTTACAGTCGTCTTCAGGATCCCCGGAACTCCAAGCTACCACCCTCAAAATACTTTCCCCTTAACAGAGAAAGTTGCTGGCACTCGGCAAGAATATGGGCCACATCTTCAATACCTATATTACATCTGGGGCAAGAGTAATCCGCATCGACAAAGTATGCAATGCGGCTTAGTAATAGGGGAGGGGGGGGGTCTTTCGCATTAGCATTGCATTGAGAGATCAGTAAAAAAAAATTATTAAAAAAGTATTTACAGGTAATAGTTAAATAATAAGGTTGTGGCCAGGGGCGTAATTTCAGAAAAGTCCTGGGGGGAACTTCAAAAAGTTTTTCCACGTCATTGCGGAAAATTATGCAGATTCCCTACAAAAAAAAATGAATTTTCTATTATATTTACAACTTAGAAACAGTGGCAGATCCAGGATTTCCGGGGGGGGGGGGGATTGACACTCGGTTGCCAAATAAAATTATACTCTTGTCTCGAATAATTCTAGTTGTAGCCAAGGCCAGGGGCATTGCTAGCAATTTTCCTTTAGAGGGGGGGGGGCGAAACTGTGCCGACAGAAATCGACATTGCACCTACGAATTTCTCAAAAAAAAAGAAAAGAAAAAAGGCATGGATCATTTAACGTTTCTCTTTAATAATAGCAAGCAAATGGTTTGAAAAACAAAGATCTCTGCTGCGAAGTGGCGAAAACTTCGATAATATAACTGTAATAGTTTGCCTGAGCATTTTTCGATTCTGAGCATTTTTTGTTTTCCCTCCAAAATTGACCCCCCCCCCCTCCCCTGCCCTCAGAAATGGGGGAAGGAGGGGCCTCTGAGCCTTCCCCTTGAGGCAGATCCCGTTTATTTTCGATTCTGAGTATTTTTGGTTTTCCCTCCAAAATTGACCCTCCCCTCCCCTGCCCTCAGAAATGGGGGAAAGAGGGGCCGCTGATCCTTCCCCTTGAGGCAGATCACGCTTTATTTTTGATTCTGAGCATTTTTGATTTTCCCTCCAAAATTGACCCCCCCCCTCCCCTGCCCTCAGAAATGGGGGAAGGAGGGGCAGCTGAGCCTTCCCCTTGAGGCAGATAACGCTGTATTTTCGATTCTCAGCATTTTTATTCTCCCTCTAAAATTGACCCCCCCCCCCCCCCCCCCCCCCCCACTCAGAAATGAGAGAAGGGGGGTCTCCGAGTCTTCCCCTTGAAGCAGACCACATTTATTTTCGATTGTTATATTTATTTATATTGTCAGTATAATTTTATTTTTAACTTGGGCGCCAGATTCAAAGGTAAATATAAACCTTTGCTGAAACCGGATCTAGCTTCCAGGATCAAAGCTTTGATACTTTAGCTTCTCAGCTTCCAGAGTCCAAGCGCCCAGGATCAAAAAAGAGCTTTAGACTCAAAAAAACTGATTGAACCATCTTTTATAAATAAAAAAAAACAAGCCTAACCACAATAATTCATACTTATATTTTCGTCCAAATGAGTATTCAAATAATCAATTTATTGTCAGTATAATTTTATTTTTAACTTGGGCGCCAGATCCAAAGGTAAATATAAACCTTTGCTTGCTTGGGCCTTTGGGCGCTGGCCTTGCTTGGGCTTATGATGCCCTATACAGTGTTTTTATCAAGTGAAAAATAATTCATACTTATATTTTCGGCCAAATAAGTATTCAAATAATCAATTTATTGTCAGTATAATTTTATTTTTAAACTTGGGCGCCAGATTCAAAGGTAAATATAAACCTTTGCTGAAACCAGATCTAGCTTCCAGGATCAAAGCAACATTTACTTTAGCGCCCAAGAACCCATAGCGCCCACAGCTCCCAACTTGGAAGATACATACAAGCACACCCAAGTATCAATTCATAAAACCAAATATTAAGTTATTTTACCTTTGGTACAGCAAATTCTTCTTTCTTCTTTAAATAGCGATTTTTACTGGAGGCAAAGAAGAAAAAGCGCAAGGAACTCGCGAACTCGCAAAATCCCATGCGATTTGGTGTTTATTTACCTTTGAATCTGGCGCCCAAGTTAAAAATAAAATTATACTGACAATAAATTGATTATTTGAATACTTATTTGGCCGAAAATATAAGTATGAATTATTTTTCACTTGATAAAAACACTGTATAGGGCATCATAAGCCCAAGCAAGGCCAACGCCCGCATGCATGTAATACAAGCATTTTTAATTTATCAGAACCGAAAAATGAATGAAATATTGGAAATATTTCTGAACGCCCAGAAAGAACCCAAAGTTGATCCCTCCTGTAACTTGATATGTCTCTGCAAAATGTGTTTGCCGACAGAAGCCAAATATCATATCTAAAGTTAGCAAATCACAGATGGTGCGGGTATACACAAAAGAATTCTACTGAGGGGGAGCCGGATTTCCCGCCATTATTTCGTAACAATCAGAAATCAAATAATTTTTTTTTTTCCATCTTTCCATCTTTTTTTAAATCCAAGTAATAGATTGGATTTAAAAAAAGAAACTGAGTTTCTTTTTTAAACTATAAATTCAGTATATAAAAAAACAGGGAATCGAACCCGGATCTCCCGCCTGACAGTCAGGAACAGCGACCATTGTACCACAGAGACACTAACGGACTTATTATTTTAGCGTCCAGTATCTATTTTTGACGCAAGTAAATCCCCACAAAACTTGATATTTGGTTTTTTGGAAAATAGGGAAGGAAGGATCGGATTGAGCTGAAATTTTGAGGATAAGCTCCCAGGCCCAAAGTCTAAAGCTCTTTTTTTGATCCTGGGCACTTGGACTCTGGAAGCTGAGGAGCTAAAGTATCAAAGCTTTGATCCTGGAAGCTAGATCCGGTTTCAGCAAAGGTTTATATTTACCTTTGAATCTGGCGCCCAAGTTAAAAATAAAATTATACAGACAATAAATTGATTATTTGAATACTTATTTGGCCGAAAATATAAGTATGAATTATTTTCACTTAATAAAAACACTGTATAGGGCATCATAAGCCCACGCAAGGCCAATGCCCACATGCATGTAATACAAGCATTTTTAATTTATCAGAACCCAAAAATGAATGACATATTCGAAATATTTCTGAACGCCCAGAGAGAGACCCAAAGTTGATCTCTCCTGTAACTTGATATGTCTCTGCGAAATGTGTTTGCCGACAGAAGCCAAATTTCCCCTCTTGTAACTTGATATGATCTCTCTTTGTCAAGTACCCTTTGCCGACACATTGGTTTGCTGACTCCAATCTTTGTGACTAGTAGAATTCTTTTATGCATGCCAGCACCATCTGTGATTTACAAACTTAAGTTAGGATAATTTTTTAAATCGCTATTTAAAGAAGAAAGAAGAATTTTGCTGTACCAAAGATAAAATAACTTAATATTTGGCTTTATGAATTGATACTTGGGTGTGCTTGTATTTATCTTTCATGTTGGGAGCTGTGGGCGCTATGGGTTCTTGGGCGCTAAAGTAAATGTTTTGGGTTCTTGGGCGCTAGTGGGAGCTGGGCTTTAAAGTATCGTTGGTAACCATACTTAGTTATTGCCAATATTATCCAACTAGTTAGCTATCTGAAAAAATCCTTTTAAGCAAATAAGAAATTATCCAACTAGGAAAATAATTAAAATTTAAAAGAATAATAGTTTTATCTTGCTAGCCAAATACAATAAAGCATAAGAGCCAACTTAGTATCTCCAACTAGGTGGATAATACTTTAACTTAATGCTTCTGATTCTAACTAGACAGATAAGTAAATTCTTCATGCAAACTAGTGATAATATCCAACTAGTCAGACAATTTTTTCTCTTAGACATAGCCTGAACATCTAACTTGGTGGATAACACTTTGTCCTAGCCCTTCTGATATTAATCCAACTAGGTATTTAAGTAACTTCCTTCCTAGTTAAATATATATCAGAAGATCTAAGACTCAGCATTATCCACCTAGTTAGATATTCTTGCTCTGCCTAAGAGAAACAATTTATATCTGGGTAGTTAGATATTATCCCAAAACTGCATAGCCTAATGGAATTTACTTATCCTCCTAGTTGGATATAAATCAGGAGTGTTAAGACTTGGTATTATCCACCTAGTTAGATGTTCATGCTGTGCCTAAGAGAAATGAATTATCTGGCTAGTTGGATATTAACCCCAAACTGCTTAGAAAATCTTCTTATCTGCCTAGTTGGATATATATCAGAAACACTAAGCTACATTATTATTACCTAGTTAGATATTCTTGCTGTGCCTAAGAGAAACAATTTATCTGGTTAGTTGGATATTAACCCCAAACTGCTTAGAAAATCTTCTTATCTGCCTAGTTGGATATATATCAGAAACACTAAGCTACATTATTATCCACCTAGTTAGATATTCATGCTATGCCCTAAGAGAAATGAATTATCTGGCTAGTTGGATATTAACACCAAACTGCTTAGAGAATCTTCCTATCTGCCTAGTTGGATATATATTAGAAACACTAAGCAACATTATTATCCAACTAGGTAGATATTCTCTCTGCCTAAGAGAAACAATTTATCTGGCTAGTTGGATATTAACCCCAAACTGCTTAGAGAATCTTCTTATTTGCCTAGTTGGATATATATCAGAAACACTAAGCTACATTATTATCCACCTAGTTAGATATTCTTGCTGTGCCTAAGAGAAACAATTTATCTGGCTAGTTGGATATTATCCCAAAAACTGTATAATGGAATTTACTTATCCTCCTAGTTGGATATATATCAGGAGTGTTAAGACTTGTTATTATCCACCTAGTTAGATGTTCATGCTATGCCTAAGAGAAATGAATTATCTGGCTAGTTGGATATTAACCCCAAACTGCTTAGAGAATCTTCTTATCTGCCTAGTTGGATATATATCAGAAACACTAAGCTACATTA
Organism: Artemia sinica; assembly: GCA_027921565.1. Classification (NCBI taxonomy): domain Eukaryota; kingdom Metazoa; phylum Arthropoda; class Branchiopoda; order Anostraca; family Artemiidae; genus Artemia; species Artemia sinica. The sequence goes on along the minus strand of CM051269.1, from coordinate 39,689,435 downwards.
TTATCCACCTAGTTAGATATTCTTGATGTGCCTAAGAGAAACAATTTATCTGGCTAGTTGGATATTATCCCAAAACTGTATAATGGAATTTACTTATCCTCCTAGTTGGATATATATCAGGAGTGTTAAGACTTGTTATTATCCACCTAGTTAGATGTTCATGCTATGCCTAAGAGAAATGAATTATCTGGCTAGTTGGATATTAACCCCAAACTGCTTAGAGAATCTTCTTATCTGCCTAGTTGGATATATATCAGAAACACTAAGCTACATTATTATCCACCTAGTTAGATATTCTTGATGTGCCTAAGAGAAACAATTTATCTGGCTAGTTGGATATTATCCCAAAACTGTATAATGGAATTTACTTATCCTCCTAGTTGGATATATATCAGGAGTGTTAAGACTTGGTATTATCCACCTAGTTAGATGTTCATGCTATGCCTAGAGAAATGAATTATCTGGCTAGTTGGATACTAACCCCAAACTGCTTAGAGAATCTTCTTATCTGCCTAGTTGTATATATATCAGAAACACTAAGCTACATTATTATCCAACTAGGTAGATATTCTTGCTGTGCCTAAGAGAAGCAATTTATCTGGCTAGTTGGATATTAACTCAAAACTGCTTAGAGGATCTTCTTATCTGCCTATTTTGATATATATCCCAAATACTATGCTATGTTATTATCCAACTAGGTAGATATTCTGTATATTGCATAGACAGTCAGATATTCAGCTAGGTAGGTAAAGGTGTAAGAGTCTTAAAAATGTTATTATCTGTCTAGCATGATATTTTATCTTGATACTAAGTGTAGTTGGATATTATTTTTACATTCTATAGAATGTAATTTTTTTTAAGAATATCCATTGGGAACCTTCCCAATAATATGATTTGGTAGAACTTTACCAATGAATTTCAGCCCCCCCCTATATATGCCAATTCAGGGTATATATTTCTACATTAGGGGGGGGGGAGGGTGGGTGCAAATTTTGTTTCTGATGTAAATGGGAGGTAAGTTTAAACTTTGCAAACAACCCCCCCCCTAATGTAGAAATATACACCCTGAATTGGCATGTATAGGGGGGTGGGCTGAAATTCATTTCCAATAGAAATGATTATTATATTCATAATCAACATAATTCATTTCCGATAAAGAAAGTATTTACTTTCTTTCTAAAGATAAAGAAAGTATTGCTGGGGGAAAAGTTGCTAGTCAACTAGTTTGAAAATAAATTGTTTTCTGGGGCAATGTTTTGTTTCCAGCTAGTTGGCAAAATTAAGTGTTACTGGGGAGAAGTTATTAGTCAACTAGTTAGAAAAATAAAGTTTTTCTGGGGAGAAGTTACTAGTCAACTAGTTGGAAAATGAATTGTTTTCTGGGGCAATGTTTCTCTCCAGCTAGTTGACAAAATTAAGTTTTGCTGGGGAGAAGTTATTAGTCAACTAGTTGGAAAAATTAAGTTTTGATGGGGCAACATTTATTGTCAACTAGTTGGCAAATTTAAGTGTTGCTGGGGAGAAGTTATTAGTCAACTAGTTGGGAAATTTAATTACAAATTCTAAAAATGAGACAAAAATATTCCTCCAGAAAAGAAACAAAGAGAGATAAATGAAGGAACATACACAATTTATGTCCAATAAATGCAGAGATAGAAATGAACAAAACTTCAAATATGCATCTGTTTTCTTTAAACAGACAGGAGGAATAATCCTCCAAGCTTTGACAAATTCAATCTGACTTTTGGGACCAGGTATAAGACTAATTATCCTGGGATTAAAACAAAAAATCCCTGGCTTCAAAGCCCAATATATAACTCAAAATAAATCTCCTATTAAGAGGGAGACAGTGAGAGAGATGGAGGTTGTAAGACAATAGTGATAATTAAATTTGAAAGAACCCTATAATGTTAACATATTTTATGCTATTCAGAATAAATTCTAGCTTTTATTAGTCAACTAGTTGGAAAATGAATTGTTTTCTGGGGCAATGTTTTCTTACCAGCTAGTTGGCAAAATTAAGTTTTGCTGAGGAAAAGTTATTAGTCAACTAGTTGGAAAAATTAAGTTTTGCTTTGGTGAAGTTATTAGTCAACTAGTTGGCAAATTTAGATTTTTCCTATACAGATTGGCCAAATTTTCCAACTAGATGACTAAATTATTTTTTAATTATAAGGAGATTGGATAGTACCATTCTATATAAGCTTATAAACTAATTTTTTTCCAATACTCAAAGGGTGGAATCCCATCTTGGAAAGGGGTTGGGTTAGGAAAATGAAACTTTCAGGGATGAGTCTACAGGCAAAAGTATAGGTAAATTTTACCAAATCATATTATTGACTTGTGAATCAAGTGAATATACCACTCGATGCCTTTTTTTTATGCTCTTTCCAAATATAATAATTATGTTTGTCAGAAATGAACTTTATCCCCACTCCTATATGCCAATTCAGGGTATATATTTGCACATTAGGGGGATGGGGGTAAAGTTTAAACTTACCTCCCATTTACATCAGAAATAAAAAATTGTCCCCCCCCCTAATGTGTAAATATGTACCCTGAATTGGTATATATAGGGGTGGGGGTAAAAATTCATTTCTGACAAAAATGATTATTATATTTGGAAAGAGCATAAAAAAAAGACATCAAGTGGTTTATTCACTTTATTTGTAAGTCAATAATATGATTTGGTAAAAATTTACCAAAGTATATCCCAGGAAGGTATTTTGAAGTACCTACCTCCACTCCTTCTCCCTCTAGAGGGTCCTGAAATTTGCCCATATGACAGGTCTATACCTATTGAAATTTTGATAAAACAACATTTTACCTTAATTTACAGTTATCAGATCCTTTTTCTCTGGCTTTAGTTCTGAAAAATGCAATTCCTGTTATTTGAGTAGAATTTTAAGCCATATCAATGTTTTTTTTCTTCAAAATTTAGGAAATGTATTTGCATATTTAAAACCTTATAAATTGGGATTAAGCAAAGTTGTAAAGCTGAAAATAATTTTGTTGTACTTTTTTAGGTGGAAGATCTATTTTGCAAGGTTTCACTTTTATAACACACATATTTTTAAATGGCAACAAAGGTCAGGACCCTCTAGAGAGAGAAGGAGTTTAGGTAGATACCTCTAAATACCTTCCTGGGATATACTTTAGCATGTAGACCCATCCCTGAAAGTTTTCATTTTCCTAAAAGTCATCCTAACTCTTCCAAGATAGCCAAAAGTAGCTAAAATAGAATTTTACCTTGTTTTGGTGCAAATTCCATTTTCAGTCCTTTACAGATCCTCAAAGAGGATTTTTCTCTTAATTAAAATATGGCTTATATATCTTTGTTAGTAGGCCTATCTCTTGGGTAACAACTGGCTCACCCATAAATTGAGTTTGACAGTGACAAATTTGAAAATTGATACATGCATAGGCTATATATTTGGGTAAAGTTATAATGGTTAGGTTAAAATTGAATTTGTGCCAGAAGCAATTATTATAGCCTACTTTGAAAGAGCATAAAAAGGGGTATAGTCCATGCCTAATTAAGTAGGCTACCTATAGAATTCTTACTTTATAATATGCAGGATAATCATAGGCTAGCTATGCTAACACACTTTTCATGCAGCCCCACCATACTTTACTCCCCCCCCCCTTATGTGCAAGTATAGGGTAATTTTTCACACTTCATATTATTGACTTATGAATTCTTGACTTATTTGAAGACTTATGAATTATGAGTAAAGTATAGCAGGGCTGGATACAATTGTTCTAGCTACAATTATTCTGTATATTGTGAAGTAAGAATTGTTTGCCTAACATGTTTCCTTCTTTATATGTGCTTAACTAGGCATATAACAAATTTGCAAAAAGAAATTGTCAATTTAAAATATTTTTGTAGAGGGCCCTGTGGCCTATTTGTTTTGCATTATATTATTATTTATTATTATTAAAACCCAAGAATAAAGTTTGGTAAATTTCCAGTGTACAATGTATTTTAGCTGGGATGAAAGTGAGTACATCACTTGATGCCTTTTCTTTCATAGTTCTATAATCATTTCTGAACTTCCATTTTGAGCTCATAATGGGGCATGAAAAAGTAAAAGGTCAGAAAGTTTAAAAACAAAAAACTGTCTAGTTAGAAAAAATTGTCATTTGCAGCTGATTCAGGAATGGTAATTATTGCTTTCCTTAGCCTTAACAGTAGAATATTATTAAGAAAGTAAATTTGCAGAATTGTTTTAATAGAGCATGAAACCCCTCAAAAATTATATCACAGCACAGCCCATTTGAGGGGTTTCTAGCTCTGTTGAAAATTCTCTCCTATTTTTTTTTTCTAAATAGTATTTTACTATGAAGACTAGAACAAATGATAATTACCATCCCTGGATCAGCTACAAATAGTATTTTTTTTTCATTAGCTGTTTTTTTTTTGAAACATGCTTATAAACTTTTGTTGACTATGTGCTGTTTTGAGCCCTTTAAGGGTTCAAAATGGAATTTGCCCCAGAAACAAATGTTGAATCATGATTGGTACCTTAAAATACTTTCCCTAGGGAGTGTTTAGGTTCTTAATTCATTTCTGATAGTCCCCTAGGATGAATGAAACTTCTCTTCTGTAGTCACACTAATGTCCATACTAGGGGTCATTCTGCAAAAAATCCAGAAACAAACAGCATCAACTAGACAGAGATCTTCTTTCTGGTTAGTTAGAGCAGTTAAAGACTGGAACTTGTTACCCAAAGAAGTAATGTCAGCACCAACTCTAAACAGCTTCAAAAAACCGTCTTGACAAGCATCTACAGAAAGAAGTGTGTATTCATAATACATAACATACAAAAGTGATGTGACTTGTGCACTAGGCACACTGTGTTGAGCAAAGATTAGAGGGTGCCATAACAGGATATGATATCCTAGTAAGAGGCACTGTTCCTGTAAGTTATGAAATTCTTACTTTGGAATATACAACATGTTTCAGTTAATGAGATTATGATATTTCCTTCCTTTGTTAAGCTATCTATGTTCTTAAATGATATCAGATAACCACATTTTGCCTGTTGGATGTTGGCTACATAGATTTTGTTGGAACATTGATAAAACCAAAGCCTCTTCATAATGAATTTATATCTGTCAAGTCTATATGCTTCCATTATAGAGGCAGTATATTGACATTACCAGGCAGATGTGCAAATGACTGTCATGACTTAAACACCCACCAAGTTTAAACTCACAGCCTTCATTCAAGTTAACCAATGGTTTCAACAAACAGAGAAAGCCAGAGACTCCAGTCTTGTGAAAAGTCTTGGCTGCCAACCAAATTTTTACTACATTAAATAATTGACTGAACAGTTATTAATGTGTTCAGGTTGAATGGCATATTCAGGATTTTTGTTGTGTTGGGGGGGCTGTTTTTTCAAAGGGGGATTTACAAAAAACTTTTTAAAATGCAGAAATGATTTGTTGTATGCATTTTGTTATGTTTTTACAAGTTTGACAAACGTTTTTTTGAGGGGGGGGGTTAGAACTTGGACCCCCCACACTGAATACAGGGACCCTCCTCAGGTCCCAGCTTTTCAATTGAAACAGAAACATTGATACAATATCTTGAAAAGAATACTTAAACCTTAAATTGCAGCTTGTAGCAATCTAAGGATTTCTCATTGTAGAGCTCCAAAGTTGAAAATTTGAGTCGTATTCAGGATTCTTTAGTGGCCAGGTGCACTATACTGATCCGTAGCTTCCCAGTTGAGTTTACATTCCTGGAGGACCATTCAGCACCCAGTCTTGTTTGAAGATATCCACATATTAGGCAGTAACAGTTTCTTCAGAGTTTATTCCAACTGTTGACAATTCTTGAGGAAAGAATTGAGCGTGGACTCTGGTTAGGCTAGGCTGCTTGACAAGTTTTAACTGATGATCTCTAGTTCTTGAGTTAGGACCAACAGTGGGAAATAATTCTGGGAGTGTATTAGCCCTCATTAACTTATAGGTTAAAATGGTATCAGCTCTGTTTTTCCTGCATACAAGTGTTGGGAGTTTTAAGTTTTGCTAGTCTTGCAGGGCAAGAAAGTTCCCATATGCTGGATATCACTTTGGTGGCATGTCTCTGCACATCTTCCAACTTTTTTTTATGTCTTTTTAAAAATAAAGGGATGTTACAGACATTTCAACTTCTGTATTAAGTATTCCAACTTCTGTACTAAGTTTCTAGTTTTACAAAATTTGGTCTTGTGTGGCCACTAGGAACACCTGTATAAGGAAGAGGATGAAAAGTATTGGACATATTCTCTCTGTGGCTAAACTTGTTCTTTGGCTTGATCCACTATTAGAAAAACACCATCAACATGCCTAGGGAAATCCTGGTGCAGTTTGTTATTCATCACTGGAAATTGAGAATTAATTAATCTGCATACTTGCAATTGACTGTAAGGAATCAACTGTTGAATGAAATTAGAAAAAAAGTTCAGTATCTTACTGGATTCAACACCCAATCTAGGGTACCAGGAACACCATAACCATCAAATAATCATTTTTAGGCTCTATTCAGATACATTCCAAAGACACAGCTGGCATTGAAAAAATCATTGTAGAGAAACTAGAATCTGATAAAAATAGATCCTCCCAAATGTTGGTAGTAACATTATGATAATGTTACAGTAATGAATGGGTACATATCCAGCCTTCAATAGCAGATATGTAGCAGAAATCACAGATGATTTTCTGTCAATTATGACACCACAGCTTAAAACTTAACAGGAGTGGAATCAACTAAAAAGGTTCCTGTTGTTACAATATTATTTGGAACAGTTGAAATTATATATATATATATATATATATATATATATATATGTTATATATATATATATATATATTTTTTTTTCATTTAACAACTCATTGGGAAGCATTAAGAAGAGCTGTACCTATTACAGTTAAGAGGGAGTTTGAAATATGTTGAAGTCCTGTGATCAGGAGTTGTTTAAGGTATTCATGAAGGACTAAATGAACTAGTACTGCTGCTGGAAAATTATCAGAAGAAGCTACCATAAAGTTCAACATTATAAGTAATTTTGAATTGCTGTTGTGAGGTGTATTGATCTTTATCTCCCTAGTTTTGTTACATTTTTGGAAGAGCATACTTGAGAAAATTGACTGTGTGCAGAAACAGTTGCAGGATCCTAGTATGAATTTCAAGGAAGCAGCATCTAATCTCAAATTACTGGGGAAAGAGCTTGTCAACATTTGTGATAACTTTAAGCCATGATGGGGCAAAAGCAAAAACAAGATACACAGCTTAGAGAGTAAAGGTTAATAGAAGGATTAAATACAGGGATTGTTGTAGCTAAAGATTTTGATCCAATAATTGTTAAAGTCTCTTGGCAAAAACCATCTCCAGGTCAAGAATGTGAGAAAACTGGTTATCAAAGATGATTTGATGTGTAAAAAAAAGACAGTTGGAAAATATGCTATTTGGTGTAATTCCTGGACCATAAGAGATGGAGGAGTAGGATGCATAGCCAGAAAAGTAACCATAATATTTGGAAAGAGCATAACTGAAAAATTATCCAGTATACTACTATTTTTGGTATTTTCATGCAAGATTACTTTACTAACTTAACATTAGGATAAAACAAAAATCTGGCTTCATTATGTTCTGAAAATTTTTATTTTTTAAAATTTTTGTTTATAGGATTTTGTAAGTCCTCCTATTATAAGTACCTCAAATTACAAAAATTTTGGACAATTTTAGCCTCTACCATTCCTTTTCTTAAGCTTCCAATGTAAATTTGAAAAAAAAGGAAGTTGGGGGGGGGGAGGCTAACATGACTAATACTTTATTGTACAAAAAAGTAAACATAATTTTTTTACACAGAATAATTCTGTTTCATTAATTAACATTAAAATTTAAAAATGATTAATTTTTAGGGGTCTCTAATGGCTTCTGTATGGTCACAAAAATGTACTCTAACTTGTAAGCCAGTTTAAACAAATTTGATAAGCTTTGGTCACACCCAAAAGAATAAACTAAATTAAAAGATCATCATATGCCTTCAGCACACCTCTCTGTGTGGTATGCTATTATTAAAAAGTAATTTCTTTAGTTTAATCTTTATCACTGTTACAAAACGTGAAAAAGATCCTGGACCCCAATTGATCCCCCCCCTCCATTAATGAAGTTGGAATGAAAGGATTTGGGCTGTAGTCCAAAACCATAACCACCCAAAATCATAGTGACCTACCTCAATGTCCCCATGCTGAGCTTTCTATGCCAACATATAATTAAAAAGTCTTTCTTATTTGAAGAAATTGGAATTAATCAGGCAAGCTGATGTGGTTTTTACTGAATGCAATTTAAGGTAATTTTTAAGTTATTGTTTAAGCTTAAATTACCTTAAATCGCATTTTGTAGTAACTGATCTTGTATCAAAACAACTCCTTTACTATCAACTTCAGGTGAGTCATTTTCTTCCCAATGCTCAAATAATGTGTTTCTGTATGGAAACTGTTGTGACTAACCCAGTATATGACTTAGTTTTATTTATTTTTTCAGAAGGAAAGAGGAATTTTAGATTTGATCAATTATAAATGAATTAAGTATGATAATTTTACAAGGCAGATAATGCAATTAGCACATAATGATGTAGATAATGCAATTAAAAAACAGCACAATTAAAAATTCAAGTTTTGTGCTATTTGTTTTATGCAGTGAATTGATGTGGCAACCAAACCACTGATGTATTTTGGGGTCCCTGTTCCTTCAAATTAGTCAAGAATGTTTGCAAATTTGTTTTTCTTGTTTGAATTTTTATCACACACAAGAACAAACAATTATATGGGAGGGTTGACATACCCGTAAGATGGTTCTTAAAAACGCTTGTTCCCTCCCTCAGAAAAAATATAGTATTGAAGTTAAGAATAGAAAAATACGAACAGTGTTACTCAACATGATTAAGAAAAAGAAAATGATACAGTAAATTGGAAAAAAAGAAAATTAAAAAAAATATATCTTTTTCACTGATCTTAGTAAGTCTCTTAGGAAAATTCTAGAAATGTGGAATATGGCTCATAGTGACAGCTACATTGAGATCAATTTTCAGAAAAATAGTGTATAATCATATAGTTTACTAAAATGTAAGTTTTGGTCACTAAAATGTAACTTATCATATAGCAGATACAAAAAGAGTGGGGGGGGACTGGAGCAAACCGTGGTGCATATGATTTTTATGCTGTAAGTAAGAAGGCACGAGCTTATTAACATGTAAAATATAGGCATTGCACCCCCAACATGAAATGGGCCAGATGTACCCTCCAAATGTATGGGAAGTTACTGGAACTAAAATGTGTTATCCATGATAGTTTATACAGATGAATGTTTTTTTTTTGAATGTTTATGCTTTCATTTGGTGGTGGTGGGGGGGGGGGGTTTGAAGAAAATGAACCCTAAGTTAAGAAATATTCTGGTCATATTTTAACATTCTTATTGCTATAATGCTACCTGAAATTCTTGAGAGAGAAGGGTCAAAATCCGGAATCTGGATCTGCTGGTTGTATTTGCAGGGGCTTAATTACTTCATATAATACAGGTAGTTGGTGCCATGGTTGAAACAAAATATTTATTCATGTGTCTGCTCAAACATGAGACACAACAACCTAATTGTATATGTTGCAAAGCAAAATGGAGCCATATTCATCAATTATATAGGCTAATTTTCACATTTTTTATGTTGGTTAAGTCTAAAAAACAGCCTTTTTTGGTTGCTGCTCTAAAATCATGCTTTTTTTTGCTGTGGAAAATATGAGAATGTCAGGTATGCCTTTGGTTTCAAACAGGGCAGTATGGATTTTTTTAGAGGACATAGGTGTTTGTTAGCTCCCTTTTTATTCATTGTTTTTTGGCTTTTTATTTTCTACTCATGATTTGTTTTTTTTATTATTGATTAAATATCTTGGCTGATTAATTGTTTTATTTCTTCTGATTGTAATATTTTTCAGTCTGAAGAAGACAAAAAACTACAAGAAGATTTAGCCATGGTAATGGAGAGACTGAAAGGTGATAATTCCAATTTATGGAATCCGGCTTTGCAAGCTTTAAAGTCAGAAATCAGACAGTCCACAACATCAATGACAAGTGTACCCAAACCACTAAAATTCTTAAAGCCTTATTTTGATAGCCTCAAGGAAATATATGAAAAAATTGAAGATGTGATGACTAAAAAGCTGTGTGCAGATATCATATCTGTTTTGGCAATGACTAATGCAGAGGGCAGAGAATCTTTGAAATATAGACTCCTTGGCACTCCTGGAGGATTGGTTGATTGGGGTCATGAATATGTCAGGTAAATATTTTTTACTCAATTCTTGATATTGCTCCTCCTGCATGTATGGCTTAGCATATGTTGCTCCTGGTAAAATTTGAGTTAGCTTTAACCTAAAAAACATCACAAGTTCATATATTCTGAGTGGCTGCACATGACCTAAAGAAAGAAAAATATTCAAGAAGAGGCAAAACTCAACAAGGATAATTGCAGCCAATGAATAAAATGAAATAACAAGTCAGACATGGCGACGACTATTGTCAGCCATCCTCAATTCTTAAAAAAAATTATATATATATATATTATATTATATATATATATATATATATATATATATATATATATATATATATATATATATATATATATATATATATATATATATATATATATATATATATAGATATATATATATATATATATATATATATATATATATATATATATATATATATATATATATATATATATATATATATATATATATATATATATATATATATATATAATATATATATATATATATATATATATATATATATATATATATATATATATATATATATATATATACTACTACTAACAACTCACCGCAGCACCTAGCCGCCTGAGGCCAACACAGCTACGAACGCTCCTCCTCCGTCCCAATCTATTCAAAGAAAATTAAGGATAGTGTAGCAGAGGTCTTTGCTAAAATATCTGTTTTGTTTTTTTGTTGTTTATTTTATTATTTTTATTATTCTGCATTGGCTACAATCATCTTTATTTGGTTTTGTTTCTTTTTAAATATTTTTTTTGTACCTCTTGTAAGTTTTTTAAGGATGTCAATATCTCAGGTTTTGTTTTGCAAATAAATGGATGGTTCAGTGTTAAAGTAAGCCAAGTCTACCACATAGACTTATTTGCTGAAATAATTACTGAACTTGCTGAACTTCTTTGCTGAGTAGATAGCACATAACCAATCACTAATCTTCAGCTATGAAAACAATCATGTGATGTCATATATTGGGTACCCAAAGCCAAGCGAGTATTTATTGTCATACTGTTTTAAATTTCTGATGAATTGTATGTATTTTGAATCATAAAAAAAAAAAAATCGCATGCTGACCAAAGGTCTGCGTTGCGCAGGTAAGGGTTGTGATAGTTGAACATTAATATCAATTATGGGCAGAAAAAAAAATGGAAAAAAAAAAAGACAAATCTGTGACCATGACTGAATCTCAATTAATATGTGACACCAAAAACGTGGCGTTTTACTTGATAAGAGAGAAGTATGAGGACATTCATTTTAACTTTTTTATCGCCATATCCAATCCAATGTATTATAGCAATCAGTGCTATTAATTTTTCTGCAACAGCCATTTCCTAATTAATCTATCGGAAATATTGAAAAAAACGTGATGTTCGACTAAAAAAATAAAAAAAATAAAATAAGATCATTACAGATATAAGCAAAAGCTAAGCAAACGATAAATATTTATTTGAATAACGTGTATAAAATGTATTAAATAATGATATTAATAACCGTAGTCAGATTCATGCAGACTCATTTTCTTGAATCTTGCATGTTTTCAGGTAATGTTTAAGAGGTTTTTTTTTTATATATTTCATGAATAGAGCACATAATGTAGCGAATTTTATGAACTGACATAATAAAGTTTAAGGACATATTATTGAATTTCTAAAGGGAGTGATAGCTCCTCAGACAGATCTTCATCTTGGCTCTATAATCTTTCTCTTGTTTCTAAATTATTTGTTTAACACAGGGATGGGTCTATCACGCCTCTCAATCTCGTTAATCCATGACAGTTGGAGGGGGGATGCATTTTTCAAAATCTAAGGGAATTCCCAAAGAAACATTTCTTTATGAAAATCCCCCCTCAGAAAGTTTTTTTTTAAATCCATGGGCCAAAGCCCCCTCCCGTATTTGACGCTACTGCTTCCTCTAAAAATATTCATGGCTTGGTTGATAATTGACACCATCAAAAGCTTGGCTTGTTACTTTTGGAAGTGGGATAAAATAAAAGGGAAGTAGCATGGCAATCACCAAAAGGTTTATATTGCCATAACCTGTTGAAAATTGACTTATTCAACACAAGAATCGTGGTAATTTTTTGAGGAATTATAACTGAACGGTACGAAAAGGGTGATATTAACAAGAAAACTGAATGGACAAGTATTCCATATAAAAAAAAAGAAGCGATCATTTTATGGTGAACTTATAGGGGAAATAAAAGTTGTACCACTCACCTATGGCTACTAAGTAACTAGAGGACTCTTAGCAGTATAACAGCTCATTTTTGATAGCTGTCAGATGCAACCTGGGTTTGGGGCACAGTGCCACATAAAAATTGCTTTTACTTTACACTTTTCCACCTAGGAAAACATTTTAATGAAGCTGCCAGTCAATTTCATCTTAAAAAATATGGTCAAGAAAGAATTAATGGGATAATTACAGTAAAGATCAATAATACCAAGGAAATACATTATTTTAAGCTGTGACTGGCAAAGATTTTAGACAATCTCTCTTTTGCCTCACAGACTTACATAAATTAAAGTGAAAACTGTATAAAATTGTAGCCAGGCCAAAAGGGGTTCAGCCCCTTGGTGAATGAGATATTTTTACAAGCGTTGGTACAACCTATACCCAAGCCAGAGGGAGGGAGCCATGTTCTGGCGCCCATTTTTGTCTACAAAATGTTTTATTAATGTTCTGTAATATCATAGTCAGCAACTTAGGACATCCACAGCATTGTCTACAAAAAAAAAAATAGAGAAGGAGGGCCAGATGGCTCATAGATAGGGTTTCACAAACAAGGCAAAATGTTGCTTTTCAACTAGCTTACCATCAGTAATACCATATCCAGAGGGGGGGGGGGATAGGGGGTTTGAATTCCCTCCCCCGGAATGTTTGTCCGACTTGACATAACAAAACACAAATGAAAAGAAACAAATTTTTTATGTGATTTTTGAATTTTTTTTACACCCCCTCTCCCCCCCTGAAAAAATACCCCCCCCCCCCAAAAAAAAAAAAAAAAAAAAAAACACTAAAAATCCTGGATACGGCCCTGCTTATCAGTATCAACACCAATTTGTCAAAAGAAAAATGAAATGAAAGGAAAACTACTACTACTACTACTAACAACTCATCGCAGCACCAAGCCGCCTGAGGCCAACACAGCTACGCACGCTCCTCCTCCACCCCAATCTATTCAAAGCCTCCCTTTTTACACCCGCCCACGAAGTTCCCATTTCCTTTAAATCTTTCTTTATGACGTCCTCCCAACCCAGACGGGGACGACCTGCTTTCCGTTTAGCCCTAGATGGTTGGCCGAAAAGAACAATCTTCGGCAATCTGTCATCCTTCATCCGAACAACATGCCCTAACCACCTCAACCTTTCTTTCATTATAGACCTAGAAAGCGGTATTGAACCACATTTTTCGTATAGCCTATTGTTTGAAATACGGTCAGTCAGCCGGGTACCCAGAACAATCCTTAAGCAATTTCTCTGGAAAACATCTAGCAAATCTTCATCCGCTTTTCGGAGCGTCCATGCTTCAGAGCCATATTTGACCACTGTCATCACTGTAGCTTCTAAGATTCTAATCTTGGTTTGCAGACTTATCTTCCTATTCTTCCAGACTTTTTTTAACTGTGAAAAAACACCCTGAGCCTTGGCTATTCTATTTTTAACATCTTCACTGCTCCCACCATCTTTACTAATAATACTACCAAGGTAAGTGAAACTGCCCACCTGATCAATCTTTTCATTACCCAACGTCACCTTTTCATCTTCACTTATTCCTAGCCTTAGTGACTTGGTCTTCCTAACATTAATTTTCAAACCAATACTAGCACCCTGAACTCGCAAAACCTCTAAAACTTCATTCATTTTGCTCACACTTTCATCTAGGATGCTTAAATCATCAGCATAATCCAAGTCCAGGAGACTTTTTCCTCCCCATTTGATTCCGTGGTCTCCCATTGCCTTTCCTGTTCTCCTTAAAACAAAGTCCATCAAAATAATCCATATAAAGGGGGATAGAACACAACCCTGCTTAACTCCTGATTTAATACAAAACCAGCTGCTAACCTCATTTCCTACCTTAACCGCAGCAGTGTTATTCTCGTACATAGCACTAATCACTTTAATGTATTTGTCTGGTATACCATACAAGGATAAAACCTTTACTAAAGCTCCTCTATCAACAGAATCGAACGCTTGCTCATAATCTATAAAACTGAGGACCAAAGGTGTTTGAAAACTTAGGCACTTCTCAATTATTAACCTAAGAGTGAAAATTTGGTCAACACATCCTCTACCTTTTTCTAAAACCGCACTGCTCTTCTCTTAAAACTTTGTCTACGGCATCTCTCAGTCTAAAAAGTATCATATTACTAAGCAATTTGCTACCTACAGAGACCAGACTAATGCCTCGATAATTACCACACTCACTTTTATCACCTTTCTTATAAAGTGGCTTAATTAAGGTTTTCCTAAAATCATTAGGTACTTCCCCTTTTTCAAAAATCATATTCATAATCTCCAATAACTTATTTCTAACCTCAGAGCCACCATATTTAAGAAACTCATTTACTACCCTATCAGCACCTGGAGCCTTATTATTCTTTAATCCTTTTAGTACTGTTTCTAATTCCTCCTCACAAAACAAATCTTCCTTCACATCCAAGGTATCACAAACTTTTTCATTTTCCTCTATATTTTTTCCTGCAACTCTATCACGGTTAAGCAAATTCTCAAAATGTTCGGCCCATCTCGCTTTAGCTTTTGTCTTATCGCTAATTGCCACCCCATTCCTATCTTTAACTGGGACAAGTCCGGATTGACTACTACCTCTCAATTTGTTAACGTGCCAGTACAATATTTTACTATTATGCCGTCTAGCTGCATCTTCTAAATCCTCGGCAATTTTATCCATGGCCTCCACTTCACACCTCCTTAGTTCATATTTCAATACTTTCTCCACTTTCTTTACATTTCTTTTGTTTTCATGTGATCTATCACTCAGATAATTCTTGTACAAGTCCTTTCTCCTTTCTATTAAACTTAAAGCTTTTTCACTAATATTCTTAGCTACAGTTCTAGCTTTCTTCCCTAATACACCTTCAGCAACTTCACAAATTATTTTTCTAAAATTATTCCAACCATCTTCCACATTATCAAATTTTAAACTCTCAAGTTTAGTATTCAACTGTTCCTGGAAAGTTTCTCTCAAATTCTCATCCTGGAGTCTACTAACATCATAACTTCCCGGGAGGTAATTACCCTTCCGATATTTCAGCTTTAAATTAACCCTTGACACTACTAGATGGTGATCTTTACTTTTAACATCAATAACAGCACTCCTATATACCCTAGTATCTTGTATTGATCCTGCCAGTCTTCGATTTACTATAACATAATCAATAAGGTTTGCTGTCTTACCATCACGTGAATACCATGTTAGCTTATGAGCCATTTTATGACCAAACACCGTATTGGTTATAACTAGATTGTTATACCTACAAAATTGCAAAAGTCTGTATCCATTACTGTTTTCTTTTCCTACACCAAATTTACCTAAACTGGGATACCATCTATCCTTATTTCTACAACCTGGGCGTTAAAATCTCCCAGCAATAACATCATATTTCTACCTGGGACCTTGTCTATTTGCTCCTGTAACTGTAAGTAGAATTCATCTGAGTCACTAGTATCTCCATCAGTCGGTTCTACAGGGGCGTATACTACTATAACTGATACCTTGAACTTTCTAGTCATAAAATGAGCAATTAGTATTCTATTATTAATACCTTCCCAGCCTAAACAAGACTTAGCCGCTTCCTTATTCATCATGAGCCCTACTCCCTGTCTATGTAACCCATCCTTCCTGCCTGAGTAAACAAATTCTATATCACCTAATTTCATGCTTCCTACCCCTGGGATATGAGTTTCTGAAACTCCTAATAGATCCAGTTCGAATCGTCTGAATTCGTCAGTCAAAATGTCGATACGATAGTCATTTTTTAATGTCGTAACATTCCAAGTTCCAATTTTCATGTTCTTTAAATCATTGAAATTTTTTTCGCCTCAGGAAAAGCAATGATCCCGGATACCAGTGCAGGACGGGGATCACATATCTTCTCAAGTCTACACCGAAGTGCTTAAGCCGGCTTAGAACCGGACAGCAAGAAGTCCCTGGGACCTCCATGAATGGAGGCTTTGTGCAATCCTGGGCCCATCTTGGTCACAACATGGTTTTCAGCGCTTGGCGATGCTCTTCTATCAACAAGAGTCGAAATCCTGCACAGACAATCTCAAGCCTATTACCTCCGACTCATTATATATTCATGCCTACAAATATTATGCTACTACGGGGAGGCAACCCGTAATAGATAAATTAGCTAGGAAGAGGTTTTTCAGCCCAAAGACGCCCATCAAAACATACCAATCCAGAAGAATTGTCCATTAGTCAGAATCCCGTGCGAATGCTGTGTCGTTTACTAGGCTATAATTTCCTCGAGGGGCGCCACTCCTCAAGTGGGAATAGAGTTGACCGCAAGGTCCCCAGTCTTGCTGGAGCCCCGAAAAGGTCGAGGCAGCCCTTTGCAGAGGCCGTTGTCCATAGATCTGGATCTTACGCCCTGCCACAGTTGTCCTCCTATAGAGGATCCTCCCGCGATGGTGTTCTGCATCACCATGCAATTTAACCCATTGCTGGGAGAAGGTTTGCAACTCATGGAACTTGTGGATAAACAAGTGGGCCCTTTTGAGTGTACATTTGAGGGGCCTTCTTCCTCCTCCGCCTGTATTTATGACCCCGGGCAAGGGTGCCCCAGATTCTATTATGGACCCCCAGGGACAAGGTCCCCCCTTGGTCCATGCCTCCTATGGAGGTACCCTACATATCTGTAGAGCGTTCCCCTATCGCCACCTGGGGGACATGCTGAATGGCCTGGGGGAGGCCAGACAAACGGATCACTTTTGTTTTGCAAAGGCAATGACTCAGTGACATATTTAACCTACTACTTATAAATATACATAACTCACTGACTAGGCCTATATAAGTTATATACAGAAATATATAACTCAGTGATATATTTAGCCTACTACTTAAAATATGTGTAACTCACTGACTAGGCCTATATAAGTTATATACAGAAATATATAACTCAGTGACACATTAAACCTACTACTTATAAATATCTAGCCTAATTTAATGATTCACTTCAACTAATATCTGATATCTTCAACTAATAAACTAATATCTAGCCTAATTTATTGATTTACTTCAACATTAGCTTGCAAAACTAATGTAAAACCTATATCTAGCCTAATTTAATGATTCACTTCAACTAATATCTAATATCTTCAACTAATAAACTAATATCTAGCCTAATTTATTGATTCACTTCAACATTAGCTTCAACATTAGCTTGCAGAACTAATGTAAAACTAATATCTAGCCTAATTTATTGATTCACTTCAACATTAGCTTGCAAAACTAATCTAAAAACTAATATCTAGGCTAATTTATTCATTTACTTCAACATTAGCTTGCAAAACTAATGTAAAACCTATATCTAGCCTAATTTAATGATTCACTTCAACTAATATCTAAATATCTTCAACTAATAAACTAATATCTAGCCTAATTTATTGATTCACTTCAACATTAGCTTGCAGAACTAATGTAAAACTAATATCTAGCCTAATTTATTGATTCACTTCAACATTAGCTTGCAAAACTAATCTAAAACTACTATCTAGGCTAATTTATTCATTTACTTCAACATTAGCTTGCAAAAACTAATGTAAAACCAATATCTAGCCTAATTTAATGATTCACTTCAACTAATATCTAATATCTTCAAACTAATAAACTAATATCTAGCCTAATTTATTGATTCACTTCAACATTAGCTTGCAAAAACTAATCTAAAACTAATATCTAGGCTAATTTATTTCATTTACTTCAACATTAGCTTGCAAAACTAATGTAAAACCTATATCTAGCCTAATTTAATGATTCACTTCAACTAATATCTAATATCTTCAACTAATAAACTAATATCTAGCCTAATTTATTGATTCACTTCAACATTAGCTTGCAGAAACTAATGTAAAACTAATATCTAGCCTAATTTATTGATTCACTTCAACATTAGCTTGCAAAACTAATCTAAAACTACTATATCTAGGCTAATTTATTCATTTACTTCAACATTAGCTTGCAAAACTAATGTAAAACCAATATCTAGCCTAATTTAATGATTCACTTCAACTAATATCTAATATCTTCAACTAATAAACTAATATCTAGCCTAATTTATTGATTCACTTCAACATTAGCTTCAACATTAGCTTGCAGAACTAATGTAAAACTAATATCTAGCCTAATTTATTGATTCACTTCAACATTAGCTTGCAAAACTAATCTAAAACTAATATCTAGGCTAATTTATTCATTTACTTCAACATTAGCTTGCAAAACTAATGTAAAACCTATATCTAGCCTAATTTAATGATTCACTTCAACTAATATCTAATATCTTCAACTAATAAACTAATATCTAGCCTAATTTATTGATTCACTTCAACATTAGCTTGCAGAACTAATGTAAAAACTAATATCTAGCCTAATTTATTGATTCACTTCAACATTAGCTTGCAAAACTAATCTAAAAAAACTACTATCTAGGCTAATTTATTCATTTACTTCAACATTAGCTTCAACATTAGCTTGCAGAACTAATGTAAAAACTAATATCTAGCCTAATTTATTGATTCACTTCAACATTAGCTTGCAAAACTAATCTAAAACTAATATCTAGGCTAATTTATTCATTTACTTCAACATTAGCTTGCAAAACTAATGTAAAACCTATATCTAGCCTAATTTAATGATTCACTTCAACTAATATCTAATATCTTCAACTAATAAACTAATATCTAGCCTAATTTATTGATTCACTTCAACATTAGCTTGCAGAACTAATGTAAAACTAATATCTAGCCTAATTTATTGATTCACTTCAACATTAGCTTGCAAAACTAATCTAAAACTACTATCTAGGCTAATTTATTCATTTACTTCAACATTAGCTTGCAAAACTAATGTAAAACCAATATCTAGCCTAATTTAATGATTCACTTCAACTAATATCTAATATCTTCAACTAATAAACTAATATCTAGCCTAATTTATTGATTCACTTCAACATTAGCTTGCAGAACTAATGTAAAACTAATATCTAGCCTAATTTATTGATTCACTTCAACATTAGCTTGCAAAACTAATCTAAAACTAAATCTAGGCTAATTTATTCATTTACTTCAACATTAGCTTGCAAAACTAATGTAAAACCTATATCTAGCCTAATTTAATGATTCACTTCAACTAATATCTAATATCTTCAACTAATAAACTAATATCTAGCCTAATTTATTGATTCACTTCAACATTAGCTTCAACATTAGCTTGCAGAACTAATGTAAAAACTAATATCTAGGCTAATTTATTGATTCACTTCAACATTAGCTTGCAAAACTAATCTAAAACTAATATCTAGGCTAATTTATTCATTTACTTCAACATTAGCTTGCAAAACTAATGTAAAACCTATATCTAGCCTAATTTAATGATTCACTTCAACTAATATCTAATATCTTCAACTAATAAACTAATATCTAGCCTAATTTATTGATTCACTTCAACATTAGCTTGCAGAACTAATGTAAAACTAATATCTAGCCTAATTTATTGATTCACTTCAACATTAGCTTGCAAAACTAATCTAAAACTAATATCTAGGCTAATTTATTCATTTACTTCAACATTAGCTTGCAAAACTAATGTAAAACCTATATCTAGCCTAATTTAATGATTCACTTCAACTAATATCTAATATCTTCAACTAATAAACTAATATCTAGCCTAATTTATTGATTCACTTCAACATTAGCTTCAACATTAGCTTGCAGAACTAATGTAAAACTAATATCTAGCCTAATTTATTGATTCACTTCAACATTAGCTTGCAAAACTAATCTAAAACTAATATCTAGGCTAATTTATTCATTTACTTCAACATTAGCTTGCAAAACTAATGTAAAAACCTATATCTAGCCTAATTTAATGATTCACTTCAACTAATATCTAATATCTTCAACTAATAAACTAATATCTAGCCTAATTTATTGATTCACTTCAACATTAGCTTGCAGAAACTAATGTAAAACTAATATCTAGCCTAATTTATTGATTCACTTCAACATTAGCTTGCAAAAAACTAATCTAAAACTAATATCTAGGCTAATTTATTCATTTACTTCAACATTAGCTTGCAAAACTAATGTAAAACCTATATCTAGCCTAATTTAATGATTCACTTCAACTAATATCTAATATCTTCAACTAATAAACTAATATCTAGCCTAATTTATTGATTCACTTCAACATTAGCTTGCAAAACTAATGTAAAACCAATGTCTAGCCTAATTTAATGATTCACTTCAACTAATATCTAATATCTTCGACTAATAAACTAATATCTAGCCTAATTTATTGATTCACTTCAACATTAGCTTGCAAAACTAATCTAAAACTAATATCTAGCCTAATTTAATGATTCACTTCAACTAATATCTAATATCTTCAACTAATAAACTAATATCTAGCCTAATTTATTGATTCACTTCAACATTAGCTTGCAGAACTAATGTAAAACTAATATCTAGCCTAATTTATTGATTCACTTCAACATTAGCTTGCAAAACTAATCTAAAACTACTATCTAGGCTAATTTATTCATTTACTTCAACATTAGCTTCAAAGCTTGCAGAACTAATGTAAAACTAATATCTAGCCTAATTTATTGATTCACTTCAACATTAGCTTGCAAAACTAATCTAAAACTAATATCTAGGCTAATTTATTCATTTACTTCAACATTAGCTTGCAAAACTAATGTAAAACCTATATCTAGCCTAATTTAATGATTCACTTCAACTAATATCTAATATCTTCAACTAATAAACTAATATCTAGCCTAATTTATTGATTCACTTCAACATTAGCTTGCAGAACTAATGTAAAACTAATATCTAGCCTAATTTTATTGATTCACTTCAACATTAGCTTGCAAAACTAATCTAAAACTACTATCTAGGCTAATTTATTCATTTACTTCAACATTAGCTTGCAAAACTAATGTAAAACCAATATCTAGCCTAATTTAATGATTCACTTCAACTAATATCTAATATCTTCAACTAATAAACTAATATCTAGCCTAATTTATTGATTCACTTCAACATTAGCTTGCAGAACTAATAAAACTAATATCTAGCCTAATTTATTGATTCACTTCAACATTAGCTTGCAAAAACTAATCTAAAAACTAATATCTAGGCTAATTTATTCATTTACTTCAACATTAGCTTGCAAAACTAATGTAAAACCTATATCTAGCCTAATTTAATGATTCACTTCAACTAATATCTAATATCTTCAACTAATAAACTAATATCTAGCCTAATTTATTGATTCACTTCAACATTAGCTTCAACATTAGCTTGCAGAACTAATGTAAAACTAATATCTAGCCTAATTTATTGATTCACTTCAACATTAGCTTGCAAAACTAATCTAAAACTAATATCTAGGCTAATTTATTCATTTACTTCAACATTAGCTTGCAAAACTAATGTAAAACCTATATCTAGCCTAATTTAATGATTCACTTCAACTAATATCTAATATCTTCAACTAATAAACTAATATCTAGCCTAATTTATTGATTCACTTCAACATTAGCTTCAACATTAGCTTGCAGAACTAATGTAAAACTAATATCTAGCCTAATTTATTGATTCACTTCAACATTAGCTTGCAAAACTAATCTAAAACTAATATCTAGGCTAATTTATTCATTTACTTCAACATTAGCTTGCAAAACTAATGTAAAACCTATATCTAGCCTAATTTAATGATTCACTTCAACTAATATCTAATATCTTCAACTAATAAACTAATATCTAGCCTAATTTATTGATTCACTTCAACATTAGCTTGCAGAACTAATGTAAAACTAATATCTAGCCTAATTTATTGATTCACTTCAACATTAGCTTGCAAAACTAATCTAAAACTAATATCTAGGCTAATTTATTCATTTACTTCAACATTAGCTTGCAAAACTAATGTAAAACCTATATCTAGCCTAATTTAATGATTCACTTCAACTAATATCTAATATCTTCAACTAATAAACTAATATCTAGCCTAATTTATTGATTCACTTCAACATTAGCTTGCAAAACTAATGTAAAACCAATGTCTAGCCTAATTTAATGATTCACTTCAACTAATATCTAATATCTTCGACTAATAAACTAATATCTAGCCTAATTTATTGATTCACTTCAACATTAGCTTGCAGAACTAATGTAAAACTAATATCTAGCCTAATTTATTGATTCACTTCAACATTAGCTTGCAAAACTAATCTAAAACTAATATCTAGGCTAATTTATTCATTTACTTCAACATTAGCTTGCAAAACTAATGTAAAACCTATATCTAGCCTAATTTAATGATTCACTTCAACTAATATCTAATATCTTCAACTAATAAACTAATATCTAGCCTAATTTATTGATTCACTTCAACATTAGCTTGCAAAACTAATCTAAAACTAATATCTAGGCTAATTTATTCATTTACTTCAACATTAGCTTGCAAAAACTAATGTAAAACCTATATCTAGCCTAATTTAATGATTCACTTCAACTAATATCTAATATCTTCAACTAATAAACTAATATCTAGCCTAATTTATTGATTCACTTCAACATTAGCTTGCAGAACTAATGTAAAACTAATATCTAGCCTAATTTATTGATTCACTTCAACATTAGCTTGCCAAAACTAATCTAAAACTAATATCTAGGCTAATTTATTCATTTACTTCAACATTAGCTTGCAAAACTAATGTAAAACCTATATCTAGCCTAATTTAATGATTCACTTCAACTAATATCTAATATCTTCAACTAATAAACTAATATCTAGCCTAATTTATTGATTCACTTCAACATTAGCTTGCAGAACTAATGTAAAACTAATATCTAGCCTAATTTATTGATTCACTTCAACATTAGCTTGCAAAACTAATCTAAAACGAAAAGCAAGAGAAAAAGATTTGTAGTATCTCTGCGATCTTCCACATGACTCAGCCCTCAAAACTGGTAATTTTACTGTCAAGGGAGGCTATCAATGTATGAAAATACATACACCAATCACCTCTCCTTTGACCTTAAACCTGTAGCATTTTGCAGCATTATATTCTCCAATGAAAATCTTACAGAAGATGCCTGTCTAATTAATCACTTGGCACATAGGAATTTTAAGGGGACTAAAAAGACTCAGGAGTGACAAGCCTATTAGTATATGCAGCATAAGTCCTAGGATGCTAAAATATATTGCCCTGGCTGTAATGATTGCTCTGAAGATGGTGTTTGCATACCACACTTTGTTCTTGGGGACTGGAGGTGATCAGTCATCTTGCCATTACAGAAAAAAAGCCAGCATTTGCAACTGCATTAGCTAGTGAGGGATAGCTAAAGCAGTCCAAGAATCAGAGCAAGCCAGTGTTTTGTATGATTAATGTTCATGACATCTTTGTTTAATTAGCCATCAGATAGAAGAGACATCCAAAGAGTTCCTGCAGAAACAACCAATCCTTTGTCAACTTTCATATCACATGCCACACAAGGTCTTTCAGTTAACTAAAAAGGGAAAGGCAAGCTTTTCTTGTTTTTATTAATGCAATTTTGTGTAAAACAAAAATCTGGATACCTATGATCGGCTCAAGTTGGATAATGAAGAGTTTCTTTTGTAATCACAATGTATATGTAGTAAAGCCTATCCCCACAGCAACCAAGAGCATAAAACTGTATCGACGGAGGTGTAATATCTGTGGTTGACTAAAAATCGAACCACAATTATGTTTTGCACCTAACAAAGTTATATATATATATATATTTTAAAAATCAAAATGTATAATAACGGGTGCTTCACAGTCAGAGTTAATTTCTCGGAAAAGGAGGGAAGTCATCATAATGATCCCGAGAAATCTTTTCCAATCCCCCCCCCCATGAATGGATCACGTTCTTGTTTTTTCTTACTACTTTTTTTGCCCTAAAACCTATTTACCTGCCTCCCCCGCCCACCACTGGTATTCTGGCGTCTCCCCTCCCCCTGAAATTTTTGTTTGTGGGCACCATGTAGCACAGCAAAACATTTAGAACTGTCTGGGGATTTTGACCATATTTTCTTGAAATCTCGACATGATTCTTCCGTTTTTACTAAGCAGAAGCATTTAATATGAAATAATAATCACTTACCAGCCGAAATAAATATCCTAGTTGGATTCAAGGCAAGGATTTATACATAAGTTAATCTTCCCCTTTTTTTCGTGGATACTCTGCTCACAGGCAGGAAAGCACCGCAGCTTTGGCTACGGGTACGGGACAGGTTAAGCTTCCGATTCACTGTTGTTGCTTTATGCACCTCCAGACATAAAAGGACCTGAGAACTAAGAGTGGCTTGAAGGGGAAACTCCCAGTCACTTTTTTCAGACCGAAGTTGAAAAAATTGTTTGCCCGATCGGCAAATAGGAATTTGAGATCAATAAGAGGTTTCCATTCGTGTGCTAAAAAAATTTAATTACACTATATTCTTTTTTAGATAATAATAATTTAGCATGTCAGTTATGTCTGAAAGCTATCACATTAAGCTATTGAGCGAAAATTCTCTTTGGAGAGTGTACATCAGATTACTCATATGGTTTTCGGATACTTACAAGAGAGTATGCATTTTCCTTCTTTTTTTTCCTAAATGCAAGCACCTATACCTCATTATGTATATTGCATGCAGTCAATACGTTGGAAGGGGGGGGGGGAGGGAGGTGGTGAGGTGACTTAAAATTTGGGGGATTGGGAATATTTCTATTTTCTGGTCCTCACAAAACAATGTATGCTATGCTCTTTTTTGTTGTGTTTGTATGCAAAATAGTTTTGACTCTCCAAAAAGCTCTTTAACTGGTGACCAAATATTGAACTTTTCTTTCTTAAATATTTTAGACATATTTCGGGCGAAATTGTTGGTGAATGGGATGAAATACCCGAAATACCAGAATCTGAAGAGCGGAAGAATGTATTAATTGAATTAACTAAACAAATAGCACCTTATCAGATGAAGCTGAATGCAGAGGCTGAGGCGTGTGATCTTTTAATGGAAATTGAAAGACTGGATATGCTGGAACAATATGTGGATGAATCCGCCTATCAAAGAGTTTGCCTTTACCTTACCAGGTAAGCCTTAAATTTGTGTCATTCAGGTTAACCTGTTAACCTATATAAGAAAAATCGGTTAACACAAGTTAAAATCTGTTTGCAGAATCAAGTCACTAGAGGTAATTATTTCTGTTAGTATAGAAACCTACTTTAGAAGTTTACTTACTTTAGTTGATGTTTTAGAGTAACATTTGAGGATTCGAAGATTTGTGAATCTTGATCAACGTGTCTACTGAAGGGAAATTGGGTATACCAGAGTATTTATAAGTGATGAATCTTTAAGTTTAGTGTTAAAGTAAAAATTTTTACCCTAAATCCGGGTTGCAGCGGTAGCTAGCTACCTAGTAAGAGACGATCACGTCCAATGTTAAGAAATATAAAAACCCATAGCTCCTAAAAAAGAGTCAGATCAAAATAATTGAAAGGACCACACTGTCTCCATTTATAAATGAAATGAAAGTAACAGACAAGACTTTAAATTAAGACTATGATAAATGCACATTATTAAATACTCTAATATTTCGGCTAAATACCCAGGATCCAGGATTTTCTTAAATTTGAGTCATCCAAGAGCCAAATTGATTAACACAAGTTGACAGTTGTTTTTGAATTTATAGCATTGAATATATTTGACTTATTAGTTCTTTCGAGAATTCAAATATTTGAGAATTTTGATAAAGTTGTCTGCTTCATGCAATCCAGATATAGCAGAACGTTTATAGTTAAGAAATTTTTGAGTTTACTGATAAAGTATAGTTGTGTGTTCTAAATAATTTCTTAGACCACGCCGTTGAAGACCAAAGTCGAAAAATAAAGATCAGCAATGTATCCTACTAGTCATTTTTCTCTGTGATGAATGGAGTTGAACGTTTTGAATTTTGAGCTTTTCATTTCTTTTGCTAGTATTATGATTAGTTTGTGTTCTATTTTGTAACTATTTTTTTAGCTATTTCTTCTTGGATTTTTGTGTAGAAAAGAAATTTCTAAGTAATTCTTAAGAAACAACTGTTTTTTTTATCCATACATATACGGATAATCTGCGCCAAGGTCAGTACAATTTGCTGGATAGTAAAATAAAATTGATTCGTCCTAATTAACCTTTTAAATTATATGACCTTATATGGCATTAGTTTCTAGTAATTAAAAAAAAATGATTTGGTTCAAACAATGATTCCATCAAATTGGTATAATCCTTTACTTTTGCACTCAATCCTTTATCGCTTAAGTCCAATCATTAAGCGAGGAGGCTGGGAAGGTGTAAGATTTTTTATTGGGAGGACACAATATTCTTGAGTCTCCACCTATTCCTTTTTAGTTTCTCAAGATAGCCAGGGCCCTTGACCCCGTCGTCTCTATTCAGGGCCATTGACGTAACCTCTCTTGCCACACAAACCAACTTTTGTTTGTTAAACTATGGTTAGGTTTATATCAGTTCATGTATATTGTAGAGAATATTTGAAGGCTGGCCAGATTATAATAAAAAGGTATAAAAACTGGGCCTAAAATCTATCGACCTGCTAAAGAACCAGTCTTTAAAAAGAAAGAAACAACGAAAGACTAATGAGTAAAATAAACGAAAGTATTTTTGTCCTAATTCTCTCAATCCTCAGTAATTTAGTAGCAGGAATTACCAAATGGCATTCGGTAAAGCAGGAATGCCAACCGATACCTACGGGTTTCTCTGCTTGAATTATCATTTGTTCATATAAGCTATTTTTACCTTTATTCTAGTCTGAATATCTACAATTCTACCACTTAACTGTAGAAGCAGACACATAGAAATAGTTGATTTTTGGAGAGGAAGTGCAAAGGGGCAAGAAAAGAAGATGAATTTCAATTTTTTAATCATTCTCTTTCTTTCGCATATTTAGATTTATCTGTTTTATCTGTCTTAATTGTGTAATTTTAAGGATTGGAAAGTCTTTTTTTTGTTGTTCTTATTCTTGTTTAATTCTTATTATTATCATCGTCATTATTTATCTATTCTTTTCTCACTGGGTTTCGCTGTCTTCTGGTTTACTCCTTTTCTTCCCTTTTCTCAGTTCTTTTCCAATGACCTTTTATATCAAATTTTCTCTAATTTAATTCTAGTGTTCTTCATACGAGCTCGAAAAAAAAATATTTATCACTATATTTCTTTTGCAGCTGCGTGCCGTATGTGCCGGCTCCAGAGAACACCAATCTCTTATTTTGCGCCCTGAATTTATATAGGAAGTTTGGCCAGGCTCCTCATGCCATGAGACTTGCCATGCAGCTAAATAATAAGAAGCTGATCGAGGACATATTTAATTCTTGCTCAGATTGGTAAGTCACGATCTTCATGTTTCATTTGAATAATATTTATAATTATTTAATGAACCGATCGAGCTTATTCGGTCCAAATTTATTGGATTTTCGACGGTTGACTGAAATGGCGAATTAAAATTAAATTTGATTTTTTTTTTGTTATTGGGGGAGCCAAATATAAGTTATGCTGACTTCAGTCTTATAAAGAAAAATTGATTCTCTGAAGGAGGGCTGGCTTCTTGTAAAAACAAAGTATGGTTCAGGCTGATTCATCATTGTCCATGAACATTTCAAATATTTTATTTCGAGGGGTCTTTAATTCCTGAGCCTCGACTCAGTTCCCTGAGTCTGCCCATAATAATATTTTCTCGAAATATTTCTTGGGGGGGGGGGGGTGGATTCGTAGTGTTAGAAACCACTTCCTCCTTTTCCTCCAAATTTTGGAGATTTGTCTTATAGACTCTTAATATGTTTTCAGTCATTCTTCCCAGTATAAGAAGAAAAGAAGTCCTACTCTGGTCTGATCAATCTTCAGCTTCTGATCCCATCAACAATTTATGCTATAGCAGGTTTATGATTTGTGTATATCAAAGGTTTAAAATGACTGCAGTCTAACCATTCTGCTTAGCTGAAAGTTATTTCTGGTTACATCCAGGACCTAGCCAGTATATTCTGATGTTTGAAAAGTTTATTGGAGTGCAATGAAGCAATGTATTATGTGTTTTTTGTAAATTAGTTAAGATATAACGATCTAACACCCAAAAGGCTAGCTTGTGAGGGGCAAAAAAAACACCTAAAGCCCTCATAGAGAAAGAAATGATTGAGGAGGAACCCAAAATAGGTTGAGGAACGGTGGGATAAGAAGAAGGTGGAATAATTGAGGAAGATGGAAATAACCTAAATGACAGGATCTAATTTGAATACCAAACAAAGAATTCTCGAGTAGACTGTAGTTCCAAGTCGCCTGTGACTAACTCAGCTGTACACACTCTTCCTCCATCTTAATCTATTTAAAGTTTCACTCTTTACCCCCCCCCCCTATGAAATTCTATTTTTTTTTATCCTTCCTTATTACCTCTTCCGATCCCTTTTCAGGATAACCTGCATTTCATTTGGCTCCAAATGAATGCAAAAGGACACTCTTTGGCAATATGTTGTTTTTCATTCCATAAAACGCGTCCTAGCCATCTTAACTGTTCTTTTATTATAGCCAGAGAAAGTGGTTTGGAGCCACATTTTTCGCACATCCTGTTCTTTGACATACGGTATGTCAAAGGGGTACTTGAACATGAAAACATTTAACGAGTCTTCCTTTGCCTTTCGAAGCGCCCACACATGACCGTCCACACTTGATCACTGTCATTACCATACCTTTCAGTATTCTAGTCTTGGTTCAAAGACCTATCTTACTGTTCTCCCAAACATTTTTGAACTGCAAAGAAAAGCTACTTTTTACATTTTCACTGCATTCACCCTCCTTGCTAAAACTTACCTTTGTCAAATTTAGAGTGGAGGAGGATGGTTTCAGAGGAAACTGAAAGTGGCATAACCAACTATCTTTGGTGATGTTATTTTTTGCAAGAATAAATATTGAATAGCTGGGGGCAGCTTATTGAACACCCGGCTCTGCTAATTTTGAGGTTATTTTTGTTGTTTTGTCTTTCGGTGGAACCCACGGGTAACTTATAATGAGTGTGAATTGGTGCTAGTATTGGAAAAAAATACCAACGCCATCGAACGCTTGAAGTCTCTGGGGCTTTTTCAAGCTTGACAATTGTGTTGTTTTTCCAAATCTTAAGTCAGACACACTAATTTTTTAACTAGGACACTTGTAATGTTATTTTGTTTGCCTTATAATTGTATTAAAAACCACCAAGAAACGTCAAATGCTTTTCTCCGATTTAGATGTAAAAAAAATTACATTGATTTTCCGTACGTTTCTGATATACTAAATGTTTACATGCATCTCCTCTTCTCAAATAAAAAACCGATCTTACATACGCGCCAAGATCTAGCATTGTGATGTTCCGATAAAACCTTGTGGAGCCCCTGAAAAAAAAATATGACGAGTTATGTTATGTCATTAAATGGGCATAGGAGAATAATCACTTAAATTATTCAGTTTAGTTGAAAAAGGGTATCTACAGAATTCTGGAAAAAAGATATCCCTGCTTAGAGTCATTTTTTCGATTTATGAATAAACGAGATTTATGAATAAAAGAATAAACGGGAGGAAGACAGATTTGTATCTTCGGTAACCTCAGTATTCTCGTTTATGAATAAGCGAGATTTATGAGTAAAAGAATAAACGAGAGGAAGACAGATTGGTAACTTCGGTAATTCTTCGGTTACTTCGGTATTCTCGTTTACGAATAAACGAGAGGAAGGCAGATTGATAACTTCGGTAATTCTTCGGGAACTTTGGCATCCTCGTTTATGAATAAAGGAAATTTATGAATAAAAGAATAAACGAGAGGAAGAAAGATTGATAACTTCGGTAATTCTTCGGTAACTTCGGTATTCTCGTTTACGAATAAACGAGAGGAAGGCAGATTGGTAACTTCGGTAATTCTTCAGTAACTTTGGTATCCTCGTTTATGAATAAAGGAAATTTATGAATAAAAGAATAAACGAGAGGACAGATTGGTAACTTCGGTAGCGAAAGAGAAACCGAAAATTAGAATCTAGTATCTTTATATCTATACTTTATAGGACCAAGCCGCTGAGAGCAACACCTGCTCGAGCTCCTCTTCCACCTCACTCTATTAAAAAGTTTAATCTTTACTACCTCCCACCAAGTTTTAATTATTTTTAACTTCTTTATTACGACCCTTTCCAATCTCATGAGGTAGACATAAATGCATCACATAAATGCACCAGTAATGCAGCATTGGAAGTCTGGAATGATGATTGCAACAGGAGTCAAAATCTTTAGGCTGCAAAATTGTTAAAACCCGCAAATTGGAATTTTTTTATTAAATATTTAACATATAAAGAGACATAAATTTTGGGTGCACAGTTTTTTTTTGAAGAATTTGTTGGGTAATTTTGCATGCTGACCAAAGTTCTGCGTTGCGCAGGTACCAATCTCCTGATTCAATGCCTTCGGCCGGGAATACAATGCGTGGTTGGGGGGGAAATCATCCGACGCTTCCCGTGTTTTTACCCCAGATCTCTCCAGGTTCCCACTTAGAGCTGGGTTGGCTCTGACTGAGCGTACAGGGTCACACTGTTGACCCCTTAAAATCCAAATTTGAAATAAAAAGATAAATTATAATATTAGGACACAATGTGAAATAGTTATAAACAGTAGCGAAAGAATAAAACGGGTTATAAAAGAGAACAGTAATAAAGTACATAGCGAAAGTATAATAATTGTGTGTTACGTAAATCACGTTAAAATTACGTAAAGAGTATAATTAAAATTTTTAGTTATATCTATATCTCATTTTAAAGCGTCAACTTTACTATCCCGAATAATTTGCTATATAATAATGGAAAGTCATTTGCTAGGACCATGAAAAAGCAACTGGCTTTCATGATGGGAAGACAAAATACAGTTCTTCAGCTCAACGATGATGAAGATGACCGAAATGAGGATTTAGTTGAGATAATGTGTAACACCCAATTGAATGCAAATTTTCTGTCCCTCGCCAGAGAGGTATGTACCAAGACCTACATTTAAACTGTGTTTAGAGGTATGTGTCGAGATTTAAAGTCATTGCAATTTCAACTCAGTGTAGTTTTGTGCGTTATCTTGCTCACTTGCTTGCTGTGGATACAGAAGTCTTCATATGGAGGGGGTGTCCCAGCCCAATAGCCATTGCCGAACCATTGATTAATTATGACAATAGAAAAAAAAATAGAAGAAGACTCATACTTAATGTAAATAGTATAGCTGTATAAAGGGAGGGAAGGGCCGAGGTAAAAAGGCAAAAAAGGTTGCTTAAAACTTTAGTCTTCCTGTTTTTAATTTGACTTTAGATCTTGGACCAAAATGGCATTTATGGTGGGAAGACAGAATTTGGTTGAAGTTTACGTTTAGAGATATGTACTATTTCTTGACAGAAGTACTTTTATTTTAGATACGATAATTCATTTCTATTATATTCTTGTTCAAATTTTATCGGGCAATTCGTTGCTGCTTTAATATATTTCTTTTATTTAATTTCAGTTTTTTTCTGGGGCTTTTCGTTTTTATTATACATTCCCTTTTTCTTTTCAATTCAATTCAAACTTTTATTTCCTCCGAATACGAAGAGTAAAAATTTTAAAAGAAAATAACCGCAATCAACAGGCCATAAAATTCTTTTAAGGTATATAACAACAAGTACGCAAAGGCCTTCAGTCAAACTTACCACACAAATTAACACTTCATTCAATAAATAATAAATTAACACTTAAAGTTAACACTTCATTCAATAATTAATAAAAAAGTAAAATAATTAAGCTTCATGCGCAGCTTTATATAAATTATGAGAGAACAGAGGTAATTTGGATAAATTTTTTTTTCTTTTTCTCCAAAACATCAACAGGGTTCAATTTCCCGTCTCGTTTTTAAGTCAATTATTTCTATTGTAAATACTTTTCTTTCTTTTAAGATCTATTTTTATTATAAATACTTTTCTTCATTTCTATAAGGAATATTTTGATTTCTTTTAATCTTAGATTTCCGTTTTTGGTAAGTAATTTCTATTATCAGTAACTTTTTTTCGTTTAATTTCAAATTTCTGTTTCGGATGATTCTGTTCTATTGTAAACCGTTTTCTTTTTTTGAATTTAAATTTTGTCTTGGACATGGTCTAAAAAAAAGTCGAATGAAATATTTTAGGCTGAAATATTTTTTTTACGATCGTACCGTAAAAAAAAAGATTAAAATTTAAATCAGCATTAGACTTAAAGATTCTCTCCCCACTGGTAACTGTTGCAGGCCTGGTAAAAAAAAGAAAAAAAGAAAAGACAAACTCCATAATGGTGAAAAAAATGGAATCAATGGAAAAAGAAAATATTTTCAGCTGAGAGTATTGCAAATATGCAATTTGTGTAGCCACGCCCATGATAAAAAGAACTCTAAACCGGCTATTCCTTAGGAACATGAAAAGGTGCAGTTGTACTATAAGGTGCCGAGCAAATCTGTGGGACAGACCTTGGGTAAACTACTCATCAGTTTTGTTCCCGTTTACACGCTATTTGTTTCTACTTCATTTTGTTGTGTTCAGTGGTAATTTGGTTGTTGGGTTGTTTATCGAGTACTTTAAGCCTTTTATTGATTGCGTTAATTGGATGGTTTGGGGGTGAGAGGAGAGGTTGAAATATGTAATGCAACTTTGAATGAAAATTAAGGAAAAGTTTCAGGATTTTAGTTTGTTTTCTGCAATGATTTTTCTGCCACGCTTAAGCTTTGGTGAAATGGAAATGAGTGGTATAATTTCTATTTTGTTGTGTCCCTTTTATCAAGATGTGTATATTATATGGGTTGGGAAAAAAAAGAACATCAAGACAGTTCCCTTTTTTGTCAACAGTCAATGTTCCATTATGGCAAACGGCTCAAAAACTTAATTGGAAACAGGCTATGTTTTAAATTGTTATATTAGTTGGAATAATAATATATTTAGAAAGCGTTTCAGTGTCCGTCACACTGGACCAAAACTCTGGAACTCCATTCAGGCTAAAATTCGAGAGCATTCTGATAAACAATTACTTCAGAGGTTGCTGAAAATCTATCTAGAAGTTAAATCTATAGGTGAATAGTTACAGTTCTTTTCTTTTTTGTTTAACTGGTTAATTGAGGTGAATTTCGTGCTTGTTTGTGTTTAACTCGCAGTGCTTGTGTATGCCACTAGGCATATGTGCTGTTTTTCAAGATCGTATATATATATATATATATATATATATATATATATATATATATATATATATAATATATATATATATATATATATATATATATATATATATATATATATAATATATATATATATATATATATATATATATATATATATATATATATATATATATATATATATATATTATATATATATATATATATATATATATATATATATATATATATATATATATATGCGTTTAATAAAAAATGTTGTAATCTAAATGTAATCTGATGAAGCTTTTTATTGATCCTTTAGAAATAAAATCTTGTATTTTTGACAAAAATACAAGATTTTATTTTCTCACTTTTTAATATGAGCAGTCCGAGATATGGACTCTGCAATTCGATTAAAATAAAATAATTAACAAAGATTAGTATATTATTTTAGAAGTAAATACATTAGAAAAATTGTCATTTTCTGCCAAGAAGCAGAACCAAAATGGAACTAAATTGCACCATGCGATTGCACCACCCGATTGACTTGGAGAACTTCTTAGGCTAAAAATTACCGTAGAAAAATCTAGGTGGATGCCAAAAAATATAAAAAAACGATGGCCATTTTTCCCCAGTCAACTTAACTGAATACACATGAGGTACATTTTCAATACAGGTGTGCTGAGAGTTAAGACAGTGGCCTTGGGTGGAGTTTTTATGTCTCCCTCCCCGCCATCACCTTTTCTAAGATTTAAGCATGTAGGATTTATTCATGGAAAAAAGGAAAAATCTTTAAAATAAAAGTTCAAAATGACGGTCACTGTATATGTGACCGAAATATCTGGTATTTTTTTGTGAATTTCTATATACTGTCTATTAAAAAAGATTTCATCCCTATTTTGAACTTTTATTTTATCGTCATGGAAAGGCAGTGTGGTCTCCGAAATTATCTAGGAAAAACTTTCACTGTGGTCAAATTTGAGTCCCCCCTCCCCTATGGGGGGTTCGTCTCCTATTACCTCTTGATGGTTTAAATTTAAACACTCAATAAATGCCAGAAAATCTTGTGTTTTCAATCTGATGGTTAAGTCAGGGTATATACGAAATAAGTGCAACTTAGAATCGTGAAAAATGTACATTATATATTCTGATTTTGAAGGACATACCATTTATTTTGCTGCAAACCAAATTTTGGGCACATCATAAATTTTGTCTTTTCAGATTGATTTAATTAAATACCCTTTGTTACTACTTATTTTAAATAAAATAATCACTTAAAAATGTATATATTCTTTGTTTAAAATTTTCTTTATTTTGATTAAATTTATACAGACCCTTCATTTTGTTAAAAACTCGTCTTGGAAATTTTTGCGTTCGATGGTGGCCTCTCCCCTGATCATTGGGAAGCTGTGTATTCTTGGAAAAATAAAGAAATAATAATTTTATGCTTCAATTTGGGACTCGTTATCCTAGCCCGGACAAGATCTTAATATTTTTGAGATTCTTGAACGTTCTTTATATTTCTCAAATATTCGAATATTTTTTCGAATATTAAGTAATATTTGTTCTCAATATCCGAATATTTCTCATTGAGTTTTGTCTCATCTATGTTTTTTCTTTACTATTCTTCTCTCTGAAGCACACCCCTACCAAGATGCCTGGTAATTTTCAATCTTAAAAAAAAAGACCTCTTCTACAAACAATTCACTGCAGCATCAAGCTGACATATCAGCATCATCAACTGACTGCAGAATCAGGCCAAACACAGCTGCGCACGATCCTCCTCTACCCAAAAATATTCAAAGCTTCACTCTTTACCCCCTCTGCTCGGGAACAACCTGCTTTTTGTTTGGACCCAGATTTATGTCAAAAATGAAAAAATGTCCATCTTCATACATAAAAAGTGTCCTAGCCATCTTGGCCTTTCTTTCATTATAGCTTTAGAAAGTGGGATAGAACCTCATGTCTGGTATTGCTTATTGTGTGACATATCGTCAGTCAAACGACTACATAAATCCTTTTGTAGACAGTTATTCTCCAAAATGTTTAACAAATCCTCCCTTGCCTTTCTAAGCACCCACGCTTCAGATTCATACCTGGTCACTGTCATTACCATACCTCCCAATGTTTAGTCCCGGTTCGCGCAGACTTGTCCTCCTACCCTTACAAACTTTTTTCAACTGTGATAAAACACTTTGGGTCCTGGCTATTCTACTTTTGGCATCGTCACTGAATCCACCACCTTTACTAATGTCACTATCCAGATAAGTGGAACTCTTCACTTCATCGATCTTCTCGTTGCCCTACATCACCTCTTTATCTTCATTTATTCCCAGTCTAAGTCCTGTCAACTCTAGTTTTCAAACCTGTTCCTTAGACTTGAACTCTTTAAAGTCTCTCATTCATTTTGCTAATATTTTTATATACGACACCTAAATCACCTGGATAATATAAGTATAGTGGGATTTTACCTGTCAATTTGATCCCATGTTCTCCCATAGCCCTCGCCATGCCTAACCTTGTTTTCTTCCTTAATCGCAGGAATATTGCGTTTGTACGCCTGTTGATAATCTCTAAAACTGAGAATCAAAAGGGATCTGATGATTCAGACAAACTTTACCTACAACACCTCTTAGTCTTATAAGCATCATCATGCCAAATAATTTACTTCCTACAAAAACTAGGCCTATACCTATATAATTGTCACATTCGATTTATCACATTTCTTTTAGTGGTTTATGGTTTTTAGTTTTTTAAGTTAGTTTTTTAAGTTTTTATGATCTTCGGTCATATATCTCTTAACTTCGTAACCACCATATTTCAAAATCCCATAGGCCACATTAAAACCTCAGCACCTGAGGCCTATTTTAATCCTTTTATTAGTGTCTAACTCCTCTTTGGAAAAAAAATCTTCCTTCACAAAGGATAATTTCAAGGGGATAGGGTATATTCCTCAAGATTGTTTAGGGGTTAGGTACATGTGTAGAAATTTTATTTCCTAAAGATGGGAGCATCGAAAAAAAAACCGAATATGAAAAAGTATACAAAAAACTATAACCAGAAATCATAATAAAAAGACATTGAGTTTTTTTCTGGAGAAAGGACCCAACAAAGACCCAAAGCCTCTAAGTCCTTCTTATGTGCCTGGAGGAAACTGGTTTTGTCCCCCTTCGCTGAATATTGGTTGATTTAGGTCTGTCTTCATTTTTGTAGACAAAGCTTATGCTTATATTGTGCTTGGTAATGATAAGTAAATAAATGTTTATTTTAATTTGACATTTTTTAGTTGGATATTATGGAGCCCAAAACTCCTGAAGACATTTATAAATCGCATCTGGAAAACAATCGCCCATCTTATGCTTCTGCTCAAGTTGACTCTGCACGACAGAATTTGGCATCTAGCTTTGTGAATGGCTTTGTCAACGCTGGCTTTGGGAAGGACAAACTTCTTCTGTGCGAAGACGGCAGTAAAGCGATTTACAAGAGTAAAGAACACGGAATGTTCAGTACAACGGCATCCCTTGGCCTTCTTCTTCTTTGGGATCTAGATGGCGGTTTAACACAAATCGATAGATTTATGTATTCTAGTGATGAAAATGTGAAGGTAATTTTAAAACTATGTAAATTTTATTTAAGGGTAAAAAAGGATATAGATCGAACAGTCATTACTGGTGCATAGGGCGTCGAATCGACGTTTCAGTTGCTGGGTCTTTTTAACAGGGACAAGTAGCAAGCCTCTCGCCTAACCTTATTTCAGTGCGAATCGATTATGGGTATTGCTAAATTGACTACTAATTCACTGAACTTTTTATATTTTACATAGTTTATGATTTAACATTTAAATATTATTTTAGCTCTTTTTTTTCAAAAATAGAGAAGAGATTGATAAGCTGTCATACTCATGGGGGTCGGCAGCATCTTGTCTAGAGGGGGGAGCCGATTCTGTGATGGGGGGGGGGGGGGGGGGGGGGTGGAATTATGTCGGTAATATCTCTTGCTTTCTTCGTTGAACTTATTTGAAATACAACGAGGTAGTGTCGTTTGCAGAGTTGCCACATGGCTCCAGTTCCTAAAGTGCTAAAATTGTCCAATTTTGCGTGCTACACAGCGATTTTCGGTGCTACAGTAAAAAAAAAAAAAAAAAAATGTGCATGTTGCGGCTTGCGCCACGACACGCGCGTAGTCTGTTTAAGTCTACTTGGATTAGTAAGTGGTCAAAATTTTAATCTTCATGCCTTGTTATTTCAAACTTAGCGCCACTCTTTCGAAAAGAACGGCAAATTGGATTCAGAGCAACCTTCCAAAGGATCCCACGAGCATTGCGTAATTTGATCGAGAGCCATACATGATTTTCAGCTGAGAATGTCGCCACGTGTTTTCTTCAGGTTCCAATGACTGAAAAGGTCGTTGCGTCATTTGCCCCCTAAGCAAGGACAGAAAATCCAAATGCACGTGCAGTTTGTGCCAAAAAAATGTATGCACGAAATATACCAAGTTCCTCTGCCCCAAATGTGAATAGTGGAATGATTTTTGTGTATTAGTATTTCTAACTGATATATCTGAATATTTTGTAAGCGAAATAGGGATAAATTTGCAACTGTATTTTCCTCGAATTTTAAAAAGTGGGGTACCGCAGACCCCATCCTGCAGTTAGTGTAATTTTTTTTCTTCCTGCCAGTAAAGGGTTGAAGTTGGGCGATATTTTTTTTTCAAAGTTGATATGTCTGTATATCGACCAAAAATCAATATTGAATATCGAAATGTAAATATCGATATCGGAAACAATATTTGGAAATTTCTGTTTATTTCCAGCTGTTTCAACCATCTACCAGTGAACATCCAACAGAAAATTTCAACACAAGGAAAATTCTCGTTAATATCTAGTGTAAATTTGAAGTTCTAGGGGGGGGGCAGCTGCCTGCCCTGCCCCTCTTCCCTACGCCCATGGTTATACTAGAAATTTATAGTGGATGTGATGGTTCTATATTATCCCATTTTTATCCTAAAACGGAAGTCTTGTTTATCAGAAAGTTTTGGTAGTCGATTGGGAACAGAAAAGGAAACTTTTTCTTACAGACAACAGTACCTGCAATTTAACGGGGTCATCATCATAGGGGCTATCCTAGATGCGTATATTTTTAATGTTTTGGATATTGTTTATACTAGTTTTTTGCTTTTTTGCTTTTTATTTTCGTTGAACAGTCTTGTACGACCCGGCTACCCATAAAATCTAGCAATATCCGAAGATTCAATTTTTTAATTAGTATGTATGCTGAATATTTAACTTAATATGCTTTTTGTTCGTGATGTTTGAATAGTAATCCCAAGAACCCAAGCTTTTCAAGATCCCGTGATCCCTTTTGGATTCAAGGCCCCACGCTTTTATGCGGATGCTGTTGTTTTTTCGTTTTTGGCTGGCTTTTCTTGGATCTTCCTTGGACAGTCATCTAAGGCAGGGCTATTGCTGATGATCTAGTAATTTCCCAAGACTTACTTGTAAAAAAACCGTTGGCTGGCAAAATCCCAAGCTATAGAATACTATGTTCTTAATATACTTTTGACGTCAATGTTTAATATATAGATTTTTCCAAAAATCCTAAGCTCAGGAATGAAGCTTCACGGTTTTACGAAAAATTTCAATTAGTAAGAGTAACCTCGTTCAAGTGTATTAAATCAAACCAGAAAATTGTAATCAAAATAGATGCCTGGTTTAAACACGGAGTAAAAAAGAACAGAAAAAACTTACATATTCTAATTACAAAGCTAGGAAAAAGAACAAAAGTTACCTCTGTGGGTAACAAATTACAGAAAGACATTAATAAGCTATTCGTTGGTCTCCGTGCCAGGATGGCTTTAATCGGATGCCCGTAACTGTAGACTTGTTTGTTGCTTAGGGTCAGAAAATTTAGTTTTATATTAAGCAAGACGCCAGCATTTTCTGGGAGTAAAACTATCCGATCAAACTTATTTGTTTTCGTTATCGTTACGGCCTAAAAAAAGAAAAGAAAAACTGATACAATTCTATGAACTGGACTATGGAGACGTCAAAATTTTTAATCGTGTTTTTCTCGGAATGAATTTTCTAGCAACTTGGCAATCTTGCTCTCAGGTTGCAAACTTCTTTTTTTTCTTCATCTTCTAGTAAAATTGTATGATTTTTTAATTTTTTATTTTATTTGTGTCAAGTCTTGATAATTACTCTATTATACTTGTTTTGATGCTCAGTTTAGACTTTTTGAGATGAGAAAAAGTTAATTAAAATATAAAAAAGACAATAATGATTGTTTAACAAACCATAGATTGCGGTTTGAATCCCATTGGTAAGTTGTGCTTACAACTTACCTTGCAACTTTAGTTTTATTAGTTTATTTTGATTAAACAATAAAAGATAGTGATGGAAATTTTAAGCATTTTCACGGTTTCAAGGTCAAAGAAGTTCGAGACGGATTTTTTCCTTGGAGCTGATTTTCACATTACTAGTATAAGAGACAGTTATAAGAAGAAAAGAAGCTTTTAAATTTAAAAATTCTTGATAATGATATCCATTTTCAGTAATAAAGATGTTTTTTATTAAAAAAAAAATGAGATAAAAAAAAATTGTATATTTGATAACCAGAAATCAATTTTTCCAACATTTTTACATTCGTCATCTCAAAGATGGACGTCTTTATATAGAGATATCTATAGCGGTGTTCTGGAATGGTTCGTATGAAACTGTCACTTTTTGCCTTGACATGCCCTTTATTTTGCAAGAGCTGGCCAAGTTTTTTGTCCTTTTCACGACAACCATTGGCAAAAAAAACTTTTTTCTCTGGTGCTGCTGTACTTGCATGTGGAATTATATTAACTGGAATGTTGTATAATATGTTTAAAACAACGTTTTAAATTGTCAGATTATCCAAATATATATATGTGTATATAATAATTTCGCGTTATGTAATACTATGTCAATTCAAGCAGCGTAAAACAAAAAGATGTTTAGCGATATCATGAAATAATATAGGTTTTGCTCAACGCTTTTGTTTTGTTGGCTTTTGGTTCAAGTGTTTGCAAGTTTGAAATCATGCGCATAAAAAAAACAACAAAAAATGAAGAAGTCTAAGTCACTCACGAATAGTCCTGCAAATGACCGTATTACAGCCTAGATAAAACTAAATCTTCCAAGGGAAGCTCTGGTACTTGAAAAGAAGAGATTTTTGGAATTACCAATTAAAACCATTGCCCGACTTAGCTTAAATACTGCTTGAAAATTCAGGGTCACTTTGATTTTAGGATTTGGTTTTAAAAATATTGCATTTCATAAACACTTATCATATAAATTTTAATAAAGCACGAAATTAAAAAAAAAACAGTTTTAATAAATTATAGACAGTTATTATATTGAATCAATGAGTCAGTTTTGCAATGGTGCCTGGCATGATATCGAATAGCATGTTATTGTGATAAGACCCAAAACGCTTTTAATAGAGAAAATGACCAAAAAAACTTTTCAAATATTTTAAATATTTTTTTTAAGGCTGGCGCTTTACTTGCATGTGGAATCGTAAGTTCTGGAGTTAAGAATGACTGTGATCCTGCTTGGGCCCTCCTTAGCGACTACGTCTTGAACGAGAAGCCAACAGTGAGAATTGGTTCTATTTTTGGCCTTGGCTTAGCTTACTCTGGAACAGATAGGTAAGAACAGATTCGTATGTTTAGGGGATTAATTTTTTAAAGGTTTTTTTTAAAAAGAAAAGTAAAGAGCCACATTAAAAACTCACTGAGTTGGTTCTATTTCTGGAAATGTGTTTGCTTATTCTGGAACGAATTGGTAAGCCATTGATATCTTTTTCTAAACGTCTTAGTTAAATTTCACATGTTTAGGGGATCAGATGTTGCAAGCCAAATTTTTCATAGAAAATGAAAACCCGTATACAGATAGGGTAGTCGTCGTCTTTTAGTACTCGTGCCTATTGATTATTTGGTGGAGAGATGTGCCTAGTTTGCTTGTTGAACATTTGGAGATAAAAAGCGTTATTTATTTTATTGTTTTATTTTCACGTTTGTATGCGTTGGAATTGAAAAAAGACATAGCTAGGAATAAATTATGTATAAAAGAAAATCTGCTTCCAATTTTGAATATAGCGAACAGTAGCTTTAGTTGGTTCATGAATTTACTTACAACAAAAGACAATCTCAGGAGGAGAATGTAAGCTTATAATTGTTGTCCAGAGATATTATTAAGAAGATAGAAAAAGGGATATTATCAAGGAATTTACAACTATGTTTATCATATTTGATCCTTTGTCTTGCCTGAATGGAGCAAACTTCGGTATAGGATGCTTAAAGTCTTCACATAATACATTATTATCTTTAAAAAAGTTTTCGTTTATGTTAAAAATATTCTAAAATAAGAAAGAGGGAAAATTATTTTGCGTAGTTTAATGTATTTCTATGTGAAATTAATTTTATTATAAGCCAAAAAATGCCATGCAACTAAAATTAAAGCTAAAGTTTATTTTTTGTAAAGTAATTTGTTTATTGTCATCATTTTAATTAAAGATGGTGAAAAGTTTTGAATACTCGTGTGAATCTCGCTCCTCAACGCCTCGCTCTTTACGCTAAAGTTTGACTTTC
This sequence comes from Artemia sinica, assembly GCA_027921565.1. Taxonomy (NCBI): domain Eukaryota; kingdom Metazoa; phylum Arthropoda; class Branchiopoda; order Anostraca; family Artemiidae; genus Artemia; species Artemia sinica. The sequence goes on along the minus strand of CM051269.1, from coordinate 39,647,039 downwards.
TCACAACTCTTATTTTTTTTAAACAATAAAAAACTTTAGCGTAATGAGCGAGGCGTTGAGGAGGGGACAGCCCCTTTCATATACGGAATAATATCTGTTCGTTTTAAGTTTTAACGTCGTTCCTTACTTTCAGTTAAGAAAACTTGTTTTTTTTTATTTAATAATAAGAAAAACACAACATAAATAACCTAACAATATTTATAAATCTCTAATCTGCAAAAAAAAAAATAAGTGAGGGGGTCACTGGCACATATCTTCATTGGAGTATTGGTCCTCAGGTCCTTAGCGATGTTGTCAAGCAGCACTAGAGGGTTGATAAGTCCAAGATGAGAAATAATCTTGTGATTTCTGTGCCACCTTGGCAAATATAGCAGGAATTTACAATATTTAAAATAGCCTCTCCTTAGCTGAAGACGGTCTTTTTTGCGCATTAAAGGCTGCAAACCGGAAAGAAAAAGAATTGTAAGAGAACAAAAATTGCGGTAAAGTTTACATAATCCTCGGCGGCTGTACCTCCCTCTATTAGGTGAGATTTTACAATATGAGAAGCGAATACACTGCAGAGCACTAGCAACCAGAGACGAGCATGTAGTCTAAAGTGTTGTATCAGAAAATGTAATCCCAAGCCATTTCAACTTTGAGACACACTTGAGTAGCATTGTACCCACATTTAAAGGAGGAGCTGGTTTAGAAATATTAAAACACAGAAACTCGCATTTTGAAGCATTTAAAGAAAGCCCAATCATACTCAAAGCACTAATCAGAACATTTAGATTTTTTGTGAGATCTGACCTAGTATGACCAACTAGCAGAACATCATCAGCATAGGCAATGTGACTAACAGAAGTATTTTCTAAAATCCCAGTTGGAGACATCATTCGCAAACAGTCCGCAAGCACAGTTTTAAAAATTTATGGAGACAGCACATCACCTTGCCTGACTCCCTTCTTTACTGAGATAGGTTCGGATATATCAGACATCCATTTTAACCGAACCAACGGATTGGAATACCAATGTTGTAGAACTTTTACTACGGAAGAATTAACTCCTGCTTTAACTAAGTAGTGAAGCGCTTGCGAATGTACAACGTTGTCAAAAGCGCCTGAGATATCAACCGAGCAAAAATAAAGTGGCCTCTTTTGCGTTTTTGCCGAAACTAGCAACTGACCAAGTATATGATGGGCTTGAGAACAACCAAAACCGGCTCTGAGCCCAACTTGATAATCAGAAAAATCACATTTAGTCAAAACTTCAGGCAATACGGCATACTCGAACAGCTTGCTCATGAAGCAGGACACTTTAATTGGTCGATAACTGGAACACTGATCTGCGTCCTTTCCCTTTTTCAAAACTGATGTTACAATTCCCAAAAGAAAACTATCTGCAAGTAAGGACTGGGCTAAACACATCTGGAACAGGAGCTGAATTTGTGTTAATAATAATGGATGCTTAATGCTGAAGTGATTGTAACACAGACCGTCCATATCAGGAGCACTTGATTTCTTAACACTCTTCAAAGCCCGATAGGTATCACCACTAGATATTGACAATATATGGACTTGCCGAAGAACTCGAGAAACAGTATTATGCAATAAGGAAGAAAACATGGACTGGATAGAATGATTAAATGTAGAAAAAACACGAGTAAAATGAGCAACAAAATCACTGATTTTGATAATCGAAACGGTAGCAGGCACACACTTGCTGCTAATAATTACGTTGGACTAAGACTTCCGATCCGAGGGGCCATCCAAACATTCAGGCGGGCTTGACGCAAAGAAGATATAAACTGACGTTTCGAACTTTGCTTCATTTTAAATACTTCACCAGACTTGGGCCGATCACAACCAATTCAAAGGCGAAGCCATAACCTCGCGCGTTGTAAGCTTTTTTCACTTATGGGCATACATTCCATAATGGTTTTCTGGTGCCAAATATAACACGTTCGACAGGAACTGAAACTGAAGCAGCTGCCTTCAAACAATGTACAATCTGGTAATAGTCAAACAGTTTGTGGTAACGAACTGTAAGTAAGGAGCGACCCGGCTCAATGGTAACCAAACTCTAGAAAACGGGTTTTTGATACCAATAGATACATCAAAAGAATCAGATTTCACTGCTGATTTCAAATATATAACTTTCATCAAGTTTAGTCCTACCCATCAAAAGTTACGCGCCTGAGAAAATTTGGCTGATTTTTGAAAAAAAAGGGGGAAAGACCCCCTAAAAGTTATGGAACCTTGATGAAAATCACACCATCATATTCAGCGTATCAGAGAACCCTGCTGTAGAGGTTTCAAGCCCCTATCTACAAAAATGTGGAATTTTGCATTTTTTGCCAGAGGAAAGATCACGGATGCGTGTTTATTTGTTTTTTTTTGTTTTTTTTTTTCCAGGGGTGATCGTATTGACCCAGTGGTCCTAGAATATCGTGGGAGGACTCATTGGAGCTGAAATTAAAAGTTCTAGTGCCCTTTTTAAGTGACCTAAAAAAAATGGAGGGCAACTAGGCCCCCTCCCACGCTCATTTTTTCCCAAAGTCAACTGATCAAAGTTGTGAGATAGCCATTTTGTTCAGCATGGTTGAAAATATGATAAATATGTTTTTAGGATGACTTAATCCCCCGAAGTCCCCGTGGGGAGGGCTGAAAGTTATGAACTTTGCCCAATGTTAACATATAGTATTGGTTATTAGGAAGTATACAGACGTTTTCAGGGGGGATTTTTTCTGGTAGTAGGGGGGTGGGGTGGTTAGGGTTTATGTTGAAGGAGCTTTCCATGAAGGAAGCTTTCATGGGGGAAGGGACATTGCTATGAAGGGGGCGCCGGATTTCCCAGCATTATTTAAAAAAAAGATATGCAATTAAATATAAAAAAAAACAAGTTTTCCAACTGAAAATAAGGAGTAACATCAAAAATTAAAACGAACAGAAAATATTACGTGTATGATTGGGTTCACCCCCTATCCAGTACCTCGCTCTTTAAGCCAAATATTTTTTAGTACTTTCATAAGAGCTATTTATTCTAAATAACGGCCTTTGTGATTAAGGGGTCATTTTTAAAGAATTGGAACAAAATTCGAACTTTAGCTTAAAGAGTGAAGTATTGACTTGTAGGCGAGCCTCCTAATATGCGTATTAAAAATATATGAATATCGAAGTTTGTTACGTAAGTTAATTCGTAAGTTACGTATATTTATTACTAATAAAAACGTTCGTAAATAAAATTAAACAAGTTTCGAGAAAGCCATTTAACCAAATAAAAGTAAAATTAATATGCAAATTTTGTTTTAATTATTCCTGTACGGTGAGCCAAAATCAAAACCTGCATCAATTCAAAAACGTTCAAAAATTAAATAAAAAAAGAGTTTTTTTTTAACTTAAAGTAAGGAACGACGTTAAAACTTAAAACGAACAGAAATTATTCCGTATATGAAAGGGGCTGTCTCCTCCTCAACGCCTCGCTCTTTACGCTAAAGTTTTGACTTTCTCACAACTCTTGTTTTTTTTTAAACAATAAAAAACTTTAGAGTAAAGAGCGAGGCGTTGAGGAGCGGACAGCCCCTCTCATATACGGAATAATTTGTGTTCGTTTTAAGTTTTTAACGTCGTTCCTTATTTTCAGTTAAAAAACCTTGTTTTTTTTTTACTTAATAACAATTTAAATCGATCTTAGCTGTCGATGACCTTACAGAGGTTTTGTGGCATTATCTCTTATTTTCCTAGTTTTACAGGGTCCTATTACTAAGCTAAACAATTTCTGCTACATTATAATCATCTATAATGAATGGCCTTCTTATAATTAATGTCTCTTTACTTGTACATTAACTTAATTTCCATATTTTTAACTTTGATATTAACTTATTCTTCCATCACATCTCATAAATTGTACCGATCTTCGGACCAAATTTTATCCGAAGGATTTTTTGCAGCGCAGTTATATTTGGAAGGAAAGTAAGAATATTTGGAATGTAAGTTTGAGGAAGTAGGAGAAGGTGAACCGCTAGATAAGAAGTTTTCAGATTTAGATAGGGTTATGGATTTACCGTTGAGTGAAGATGATTCAAAGTTGGTTATTGAGGTGAAGGATAATGAATTGCGGGAAGAGATGAAGAAAATGAAGGGATGATCGGCGCCAGGAATAGATGGAATTCCATTGAAAGTATGGAAGTGGTGTAGAGTATGGATTATTTCGAATGTAAGCCTTTTGTTTTCGGCATTTTTGAGTAAAGGGTGCTTGGCATAGGGAATGGTCGACATCTATTCTGGTGCCGTTGCATCAGAAAGGAGATAGGCTATTCCATAGTAATTACATATGTCAAGGCCGTATCCAGGGGGGGGGGGGTACCCGGTTTGAACCCCCCCCCCCCCCGAAATTTTTGACCGAGTCGGAAATTAGTCTAAAAAATACCTGTAAAGACAAAACCTTACCAGAAAAAAAAAATATGCTCCCACACTAAATCCTATTGCATTTTGTGGGTAAACGGTGCTTATCAGCTTACGCAATTAGGTAACCGTAGGTAACCCCATGTTCACCTGACCTTGCATAGTAAATTAGGGTTAATATGCGCTATTATCCTTTTGCATTTTGTGGCATACAAAAATCCTATTGCAATTTTGTGGGTAAAAGGTTGTGATCAGCTTACACAATTAGGTAACCCCATGTTCGCCTTATTATGCAAGGTCAGACCTTGCATAGTAAATTAGGATTAATGGGGGCTCGAGGTAAATGTTATAAGAGTGCAAGATTGTCAGTTCAGTTCAGTTCAATTTCGGACTTGGATAAGAGAAGAGCGATTTTCAACATGAAGAGGAAGTGTGACATTACGTCGTTTTTCGACGCCCAAGCGGACCAGGGATGTTTCTGACAGTGGCGTTAGCGGGACGTCTGCGGAGCATTCATCTACACCTGTGGATCTGAAGGGCACTGGAGCCATCGTTGAAGCTTCTGAATCACGGACCCTGGAACCAACCACGACGCAACACGCACCTGCACCAACCCAGTCTCTGTCGTTGTTTGCAAATGACATCGGTCTTTTTGTCAACAAATCATCCAGTCTCGATGCAAATTCTAAACTTCGTTTGTTGAAGAGCCCTTGGACTCCAGATATCTCCTACATTTTTCAAGTATTCTAAAAACGGAAGCTGAAGTTTCACTTAACTTGGCTCGCTCGTTTCAGTTGGTTGTCCTACTCTCAGTCTGAGATTGCTGCTTTTTGCAGATTTTGCGTTCTGTTCTCGTCAGAGACAGCTGGCAAAGGCTGCCACCAGCGCTTGGGGAATCTAGTCACCAAACCACTCAGGAACTGGAAGGATGCGATAGAGTGCTTTACAGCTCACCAACAAGCAGTTTCATAGAAACTGCATCATATCGGCTGAAAACTTCATTTCTGTCTCGGAGAAAAGGCAGGACAATATCGCGCACCAACTAGACGCGGCAAGGAAAGCGCAGGTTCAAGAAAATCGCCAGAAGTTGCGACCAATTTTTGAGACGGTGATATTTTGTGGGCGGCAACAGCTTGCCCTTCGTGGTACTAACGATTCCGGCCCCATTTTGGTCTCGGATCCAGAATCTTCCCACAGATGATGGCAACTTCCGAGCACTACTGCGGCTGAGGGCGAGACACGGTGACGATGTTCTGAAGAACCATCTTCTTTCTGCGGCCGGAAATGCCACATATCTTTCTCCCATCATCCAGAATGGTATTATCGCCGCATCTGGGGAGCTTCTTCAGCAGTCTATTGTGGAAAGAGTAAACGCAAGTCCATGCTTTTCGGTACTTGCCGATGAAACGGCGGACGTTTTGAACACGGAGCACCTGTCTGTTTGCATCCGCTACACATTCAAAGGGAACCTGCATGAGGACTTCCTTGGTTTTACCCAGTTTCTGATTTGACTGGGCAAGGTCTGGCTTCATCAATCCTGTGGTTTCTCGAAAGCCTTGGTCTTAATCTGAACAAGATGGTTGGTCAGGGATATGACGATGAAGCAGCGATGAGTGGGCATCTTAGGGGTGTCCAGGCTGTTATACGTGAAAAGTATCCGAAGGCGCTTTACGTCCATTGTAGTGCGCACAGTCTCAACTTGGTCATCTCTTCTATATGCTCTATTCTGGCGTTTAAGCATTTCTTCGGTGTCTTGTCACAAGTCTGCAGTTTTTACCATACTTCCCCACTCAGGACACAGAATTTAAAAGAGAAGATCAACGAAATACTACCGGATTCGAGGAAACATACTTTAACCGGACTCTGCGAAACAAGATGGGTGGAGCGCCACAATTCAGTCGTGCGTTTTCTTGAGCTGTACCGACCAATCCTGCGATCCCTGGAAGTTCTTGAAGAGAACGGAAATGCAGAAACTTCTGCAAAAGCGGCGCAGTTGCTGGACACGATGAACCAGTTCGCAATTTGTTGTGTGTCTCCATGTGGTCAAAGAGCTTTTCTGCCTTACGCTTCCACTGTGCAAGACTCTTCAGTCAGTTGAGTGTGATTTGGCAGTTGCATGCAGGCACATGAAAACTGTCCTTTCAAAAACAAAGGAAATGTGAGGAAATGCTGCTACTGCTTTCGCATCTATTTTCGACGAAGCTCAGCGTTTTGCTCAGCGACTTAGGACTGGAGATGACTCGTCCAAGGACGAGAGGTGGCCGGAGTATGCATGCAGACGATCCAGACCTTCTCAACCACTATAGAACCTCGCTCTTTATTCCTTTCCTGGACCACTTCACTTCCGAGCTGAAACACACGATTTGTGCTTCACCAGAAACTGCTGTCAAATCTCAGCGTCCTTTCTCCTGCCAAAATTGTTTCTGTCGATCTGAAGGCATTAAACCTGGAGTCATTGGTTGAATTCTATGGCGATATTCTTCCCGAGCCAGACTGTCTGAAGCAAGAAATTGAGCTATGGCGCATCAAGTGGGAGAATGTTCCGGTATCAGAGAGGCCTACTTGTGCTGTGTCTTCGCTTCAGGCATGCGACGCCACGTTTTTTCCAAATGTTTTTCTTCTTCTGGCTGTTCTTGCGACATTACCTGTTAGCACTGCTACTCCGGAAAGAAGTTTCTCAACGCTCAGAAGGCTCAAGACCTGGCTGAGAAATTCAACAGGAGAAGAACGATTGAGTGACTTAGCCCTCCTTGCAGTCCATAGGGACGTTGACATCTGCCCAGGCAAGGTCATCGACATTTTTGCAGGGAAGAAAAATCTTTGCCTGGATTTCGTTTTATAGATATTCGCCCTTACTTTTAGCTAAAAAAAATAAAATAAAAAAATATATATAGACTACTTCTACTATTTGGCTTCTTTTTGCGTTCTGTTTTTGCTGTCTCAAAAAAAAAAAAAAAAAAATAGCTTGTAGTATTTAACTGTATGTAAATACTTGTCTTGTTTTTGCGTTACTAAAAAAAAAAAAAAAAAACCTTAAAGATACGAAAGTATGCCTAGTGGACGCGTCCTCGTTCGCAAGGGGCGGACTAACGGTCTCGAGCTAACGTAATGTTGCTCTAGGATGTTAGACAAAGTCCACGGGAAAAAATCGGGTACCAACCCCCCCCCCCCCCCCCCCCCCCCCGAACAAAAATCTTGGATACGGCCCTGACATATGTATCAGTAAACTTTTTTGTAAGGTATTATGTTCAAGATTAGATAAATGGTTAGAATCACAGAAGCAGATGATAGATATACAGGCACGTTTCAGGAAGGGATATAGTGCTATAGACCAGGTATTTATTTTGAGTGATTTGATAAGAGAAAATGCTAGAGGAAGAGAAAATAGGTTATGCAGCTTTTCTGGACTTGAGAAGAGTTTTCGATGAAGTAGTTAGGAAGCACCGTATCGAGAGTCTGCTACAATTAGGATGAAAGATCTTAAGCCGAACTGGCCAGCACTGACAAAAAATCAACAGAGAAAAATCTCAATGAAAAAAAAAAAAAAAAAAACAACCAACGAGACAGCGGCCAGTTGAAAGAAAAGACGAAAAATGCAAAACAAAACGGATATTTCGCCTGTATAAAACAAGGTGTCTTCAGCACAAGAAGAACAAGTTAAAATAAAAAAAAAAACAACTAAAACTAAAAACAAATAAAACCACCACCAAAAAAAATATATATACAATTGGCGCAAGCTAATCCACGTAGGGAAAAGTAGCTATTGGAGTTATTTCAGTGAGGACACCAAAGCAACTGAGATGAAAAAAACAAAAACAAAATGAAATTACGTTAATTATTCTGTTGTGAAATAATCCTCTCGTTGGCTATTACTGAAGCAAATCGTTTTGGTCTAGTAGGTAAAATAGTCCTTTGGTGATTATTTAAGATCTTAATTCCCTTATTGACTGTTGATTCACTTTTCAAAAGATTATCGTAAATTGAGTCAATATTTAAATTTCCTGTGTCTCTATTTGTCGAAAGGTTAGCAAACAAATGTTTTTTAATTTCTATGGCTACTCTCATCCATTGGGTATAACCGACATCATTTGAAATAGCTAAGGCCTCATCAAATTTTACAAAATGATCAGGTTGAAACCATATATGCTCTGCCAAGGCTGAAACAAAGGTTTCCGGAGGCTTGGTTAAGTGTAGGGGTTTTTTCTATTGAATTTCGATGCTCAATAAATCTTTCCACAAATTGTTGATGAGTCCTACCAATACAGAACATCCCACATAAACACAGAATCTTATACACCCCACTTACTAAATTTCCCCGGGTTAAATCCTTTCCAGAACTAAAGAAACTACCCATTGGTCTCAACGATTGGAAACATGTATCGATGTTAAATTTACGCAAAATCCGTGAAAGCTTCTCACCCAAGCCAGGTACATATGGTAATGAAATTAAACTTTTAAATCATTTTTTTTATTTTCATATCAGTTGCTTAGGTGTCCTCACTGAAGTAATTCCAATAGCTACATTTCCCTACGTGGATTAGCTTGCGCTAATTGTATATTTTTTTGGTGATGGTTTTATTTATTTTTAGTTTTTGTTTTTTTTTCGTTTTCTTCTTGTGTATCTCCTGTGCTGAAGACGCATTGTTTTATACAGGCGAAAAATCCGCGTTGTTTTTCCATTTTTCGTCTTTTCTTTCCACTGGCCACAGTCTCGTTTTTTGTTGTTTTTTTTTTTTGTTTTTTTTTTCATTGAGATTTTTCTCTGTTGATTTTTTACAATTAGTATTGCCCTGGAGATTTGCTAGGTTCTTAGTAGCTATGTAGCCTATAGTGTAGTTAGGTTCGTAGTTCGAGTTGGGAAACAGTTTTCTAGGGTAATTAAAAGTATTATAGGGGTTAAGCAAGGCTGTAGAATACCTCCTAAGCTATTTTCTTAATTTATAAATGATATAGAGGATTATTTTAGAAGTAGGGCAGCACTATGTATTGGGTTATCATGTAAATCTTTGTTTGCTTTCCTTTTTGCGGATGATATAATGTTGATTGTAAAAAGTGGAAAAGAGCTGCAAAGTGGTTAGATATGACCCATGATTATTTAGTTGAAAAGAAGTTAATTTTAAATGTTGATAAGTCAGGGGTAGTAGTATTTGGAGAAAAAGGGGACAAAGTGAATTTTTTTATGTGATTGGTAGTGAGTTAAAAATTGAAAAGGAGTTTGTGTGTTTAGGGTGTAAGATTACATCTAAAGGAAGGTGGAGTAGTCATGCTGATTTAATGGAGAGAAGAGGACTTAGGGCGATGTGGAGTGTGTTAAGAAGTAGTTTAAGAAAGATAGGCCTAAATGATATTAAATTAATAAAGAGGATTTTTGATAGTAAGCTAAGATCAGTATCTAGTTATGGGTGTGAAATTTGGGGATTTGAAAAAGGCGCTAAGTTAGAGAGGATGCGGTTAAGTTTTTTGAAAAGATTGATAGGTCTAAGTGATAAGTTTAATGGGTTAATTTTAAGGGTTGATTTGGGTTTGAGGAGTAAAAGAGTTATAAGACTAGTTAGTATGATTAGGTATTGGGAAAAATTAGTATTCCTCCCAGGAGAGGATACTAAAAGCAGCTTACCAAGAAGGAGGAACTTACCTTGAGAGATAGGAGGAAACATTCTTGGGCTAGCCAAGTTAAACATATTTTGGAAAGATGTGGAGAAGCTAGGTTGTGGGAAGAGGGGAAAGGTTTAGTGGTAGAAAGGGGGGGGGTAGCAAAACAGGTTAGGTTTATTTTAGAGAGCCAGGAGATCCAGAAATGGCATTATGATATATCCTCGTCACTTTCTCCATCTCTGTATGCTAGTATTAAGGACCTATGGGGGGAGGAAGTGTATTTTAAGGCGGAGCATAGTAGGGAGGAATTAAAATGGGTAATATCGGTAATGGGAAATGTTTTAGCATTGGGAGGAAAGAGGAAATATTTGGGGAAGTATAGATCGAAGGCTGGTCCCTATTTTTGTCCGATGTGTGGGGACGAAAATGATGATTTAATTCATTTTTTATGTTTATGTAAGGAGTTAAGAGGTTTGAGAGAGGAAATTTTTCTGGGGATAAAGAATTTGGGAAGGTTTATTGGACTGGGCATGGAGCATAGAGATCATTTTCTTTAGATTTATTTTTATTTTTGTTTTGTTTATAATAAGGATGTTTTCATTTATTATTTTTGAAGTGTATTGTGTATTAACCATGGCCCAGTAGGGCTTTTAGTGTTAATAAATCATATCATATCACATAGCATTCCAAGTCACTTTCCGTTTCATACGCAAAAATGGTAAAATAAACGAAAAAGCAAGCAACTTTATTTTTCAATAATATATTCATTGTCTCTCAGAAACGGATTTGGAGCGCTTTTTGTCGTGTGATAATTAGTTTGAAATTTATAGAAATTTCATTTTGTGTCATGCCGACGAAAATCCCTTTCCTTTTTCTTAAATCCCTGAGAGATGACTTAAGGAGTTTCGAAATTCTTGAACAAATGAAGCTTAAAATGTAATTACAGTCCATATGTACCAAAAATTTTGGATTGTACCATTAAATGTACAAATGTACCAGAGTACCAGGATTTCTAAATTGTAAAAACGGCACAATTGTAGCCCACTAGCAACGTTGGTACTAGCTTCTCTTGCAGGGGAAAATCAATGACCGTGAAGTGTACGAGGGGTAGTTGGTGCTAGTGATATTGGAATCAGCTCTTGATTTAATTTTTTTGGTGTTCATGGATAAAAGGAGGATCGTAGTGGACCATGGTCTAGGGGGCGAGGGGGCTTTCTAACCGATCTTAAATAGCAAAGGGCTTATGGAACAGATTTCCCGTTTCTTGCTTTGGTTGACATTTATGTATGTGGCGGTATTCACATAATTACGGTTACACTTCAAAATATAGTTTTGTCAACATAGTTTTGGATGCCAGTGTGGTTACCGTCACGGATTATAGGATTGTAATATTAAAGTTTAGAGATGTGAAACTCAAAGCATGTGCTGATCACTAAAGATTCCCGATCAATGCTGGGTTGTCTTTGCTGGTTCAAATAAAGACAAAACCGGTACAAAGTAATCTTGAACCAGTATCTAGAAGTGCTATCTGATCATCTGTCAAAAAGCCAGTGCTTTAAAAAAAATTGCTTAAATGAATAACATATTTTTTTTTTATCAGTCTTAGCCGAACATCTGATTACTGATGAAGCCAAGGCTCGTTGAATTTCTATTTTAGTTTAAATTGTTTTTTAGAGCTTTTTTGTGAGTTGCGTCATTGATTTTTTTTTGTTTTTGCTCTATTTCTGGGAGGATGGCCATTGGTTATTATAAAAATATTCATATGTTTGTTCATTTGTTTCTCGTCGAAAACTGATCATATATTGGAATTGGTTTGTATATTAGATAGCCTTGTTCTTTTTATTGTATTTGAATTATTTACAGATTGGACATCATCAGTCACCTTTGTACAGTGCTTTCTGATCCGAAATCATCAAATGAGGCTATTGGTATGACAGCTTTAAGTTTGGGTATGATTGCAGTAGGCACTTGCAACACAGACGTTACTCAAGCCCTTCTCTTAACCCTTATGGAAATGAAGGAAACTCGGGAAGCCAGCCTTAAGGAACCTTTCGCCAGATTCCTTCCTCTGGGTCTCGGTCTCTGCTTTTTAGGTAAGAAGTCGTATTTATTTTTACTCGAACCAACATATTTACAAGTACTAAGGACATTGGAAATGAAATATGATTGTTTGAATTGGTTATGTGGCAATTTGCACAACCAAATATGTCTTACAAAATCAAGAAATATCGGGAATTCCAATCTTGATGGAAAAGGCCTATTTATAGCTATTTATATAAAAGAATGTTGCTTACAGCCAATCAGCTGTAATGGCTTCAAATGTAGTTATGCTCCTCTAAAACAGGTTTTGAGGCGTGACCCCAGGCTATTAGGAATATTCCCATGTTATCTATAATTCACGTGCTTTCTGGGTTTTAGACAACATTTTCCCAGTTTTTCTTTTTTTGACAAGGAGCTGTAACAATGTAGTCATTAGGGTGGTCACAAAAAATCAATGTTGGAATTTTTTTGAGGGGACCCCCCTAAAAGCTGCCAATTGGCTAAGAATTGAGATTGGTGAAGTTTAAGCTCAATCGGATAAGGTTAACCCGTGCCTCATCAAGGTTGAATTTTTAACTTTTTATAAAAATGGATTTTTTTTTAACAAAATACCTAACAATATTGCAAGATTTAATTGCATCTGCTGTCCAAATTTTGCTTTATTTATTTTCTCAATTGGTACATAAAAAAGAGTGTAGTTAAAACTGTTTTCAAAGTAAATACAGCAACAATCCAAATTGAAAATGATGGATTTAGGAGATAAGAAAAGGAAAAAGGTATAAAGAACAAGAAGAAATAATGTTCAAAATTTTATTATTTAAAATATAAAAAAGAAAGCATTATAAAAGAAAGAAGTACAATTAATTATCAGATTAAGGTGGTAATGGCTTAAATAGCGTGGCTTTTGAAGAGTCAGGAAATATTTTTCGACATTCCGATACAACTTGTAACAGAAACTGACGTTGTTCTTCGTCTTTTGTCAGACAGGAATTGAAGTCTTGGATTAATTTTACCCCTCTTTCAGCTGTGTCATTGACAACCTTAAAACCGTTCACTTTTTTTTTGCTTTTAAGTAATGTGCATTTTCACACCATATATCAGGATCCGTATTTAAAAATTCTGTATCAATTTCAAATCTTTTGAAAAAATTTAGAGTTCGATGAGAAACAAAAAAATCAATATCTTTGTCCAATAAATTATCCACTTGATGGAGACTGAGTTTTGCTTTCACATCCCTATTATCACATGTTTTTTCTTCAATTGGAATTAATTGTAGACTTTTTACAGCCATGCTTGTTTTCACACTTTTATCTACATTTTCATCGAAGAAAGAAAATGCGACTTGCTCAGAATTGAGGTACCACAAACGATTTATCATTTTAGACAGTGCCTTGTCTGCAAGTTCTTTATCGATTTCTCTATATTTTACAAGAGACTTTAAAAATTGTAGGTCTTGGTTGGGGGCCAAAGTGGGCTTGGAGGCTTTGAACCACGCTTTTACATAAATGTTTATTAAAAATAAACAAATGTCAGTGATAGCTTTTTCTTCTAAATTTGTTAATGTAAATTGATCCCTGAAAAGATATATTTTGATACAATAAATGGCCTTTGCCATCCATCTAGCGTGATGAATGGCACCAGGTACTTTGAAAAAAGTGTCTTTTGGGGGAGTACGTCCTAAAACAATTAACGAAAGTTGAATAAATTCTTTGTAATCATCCCTTGGCTGTTGGTTTTTTAATTGTTCCATAAGAAAAATTGATAATTCATCTGAATTCCCTATTTTATGTCTAATATTTTTATCTTCAATAGCAGTTTTGTATTTTGTCTTGTCTAACTTCGACCATCCAGTCTGAAACTTTTTAAAAATATTTGGGTGGGGGCCAGTTGTTGTGCCCATTTTTAAATCAAAAACTGATTTGAGAATAATTTCGAAAATATGGTGGCGACATGCTAAATAAAGAGGATTTTTCTCTAATAATTGCTCCAACAAAACGCAGGTTCCGTTGAGGCGACCAGTATTTACCGCAGTGGTATCAAAATACATTGCCTGGATTTTCTCAACTGCCCCCCACTGTTCAACTGCTGCAAATACAGCTTTTGCCTGAGTAATTCCCGTACCATTTTCAAGCTGAGGAACTCCTATCAACTGTTCTTCATCCCCACAACTAATCAAAACCGCTACCCTTTCTACATTTTCTTTACCCAAAATATCTGGAAGTAATTTTCCGTCCCAGTGCAAAACAGCTCCTTCTAAATCTGAATTTTTGAATCTACGTTTGATAAGTTGAGTCCTTTGTTTTCGGAATAGCTGTCTGCGAAGTCGTATTACACTTCTACCTACAATTAAATTCTGTGAGTCAAAACCTAACGCCTCTGCAGTAGCTGATATTATTCGAACTGCGTCTCTATCAGAAATACTATATCTATCTAACAATAAAGATAATTTTTCGGTTATAATCTCTTCACTTCCTCTAGCGTACTTCTTTTTCTTTATTTCTGGTTCTCCATCCTCTGTGTCGGGAAAATTCACCTCCATCTCTTCTTGTTCCTCTTCTGTTGATGTGCTGCTTGCTGAAGATTCCAGTTGTGCAATGAAATTTACATCTTCAAAAAAGGAAAAAACTCATTAAACGGTAACAAGCAATAAGCAAAGCACTCACGGAATAGGTATCAAGTCAAATAATCTCAAGAGAAAAAGAATAGGAAAACGTGAAAGAAAGAGAGAAAAACTCTACTAACCTAATTCGTTTTGTGATTTTTCCAATCTCGCCATCTCAGCTGCTCATCTCTTTTCTCTTCGTTGTTCTGCGTTCACAAAATTCATGTCAACACCTCCCATGCAGGCAGGACGTCCTTTTTTTCTCTGGAGTAACAAAAACTGCTTGTCTTCTTCAACAGTGTTTGTTAATGCATCCTGATGAGCAATATCAAAGAGGTCATCATGGGTTGACTTGAAAGCTTCTACTTTTTTATTTTGAGCTGTGCTTTTAGATCTGTTAGCGTTTTTTTGTAGTTTTCTCCACTCTTCGTACAGTTTTTCAAGCTTTACAACACAATCTTTAAAGTGTTTGGTTGGTATCTTAGCTTTCTCCCAAAAATGACAACTTTCTGTATTGTAAGTCTTGCAGCTTCTCTGGTGTTCAATTTCACTTGCCGTATATTATAAAATAAGCTGCGTAAAACTTGACAATTAGAGGGTAATTTACTGCCCGTGATTTGATGAGACATGTGGCCAATCAAATACACCATTTCTTTCTGCCTTGAACTCGAACCCGAACGAGCATGGCTCGTTGACGCTGTAGAAGACATAGTCCCTCAAACCTCACAAGAAAAAACTCACTAGAAGAGCGTTGTTCAATAATGTCCACTGTTTGAAAACCAAACGTTAACTGAAGCCCTATAATAAAGTAAAATTAAAATAAAAATCTGGAAGAGTATAATCTGACAGGTAAAAATACAAAGTTAAAAAAAAACAGAAATAAAGATATAATAGTAAGATAAGACAATTAATAAGTTAATAAAAAGAAAACACGACAGCAGAGTAACAGATAATAGATATCTTCAAATATAAACGTTTTAACAAAAAAGTGGTTGGAGTAAAACTTGATGATAGTAACATTTCCTATGAAATGAAATAAGAATAAAATTTCTAGGACAAATAGTTTTTATTTTATCAGGAAAAAACGGCGATTTTGTGCAAAAAAATCGTTTTTTTTCACTTTTAATCTCGATGAGGCACGGGTTAACATTAACCGATTGAGCTAAAACTTTCCAAATCTTATTTTCTAGACCAATGGCAAATATTAGGGGGGTCCCGCCGGCATTATAACGAAAATATTTTTTTACCTTATACCTTGTGACCACCCTAGTAGTCATGCTCATGGAGTTTTGTATATAAATAAGTTAACTTACAGACAAACATACCTAGCAGCTTAAGAAGGTGTTGATTTTCTTTCAAGGTATAGTTATCTCTGGAGATCAACATATTGTTAATGTTTGAATTTTTATGGAAGAAAAGTGTTTTCAATTTTAATTAATTAGTTTTGTTTATTTAATTTTACGTTTCAGCATGGCAACATTGACGAAAATGTGGTACTGCCTTAAAACCTTCTTAACTTTGAAAAAAGAGACATGTTCCATCTTCTTCTGGGCGCAATTTTCATTTATATATATACGAATATTTCCAGAGAGAAAAAAAGGGTCATTTGAGTTTCAAGGTTAAAAAATCTCAGAAAATCTTAAGGAAAAAGAGGTCATACTTACTTACTTTGATCCTCCTATGCCTGGGGGTGCATGGGGCAGCAACGATTGACCTCCAACATGACCGATCTTGTGCCAAAGACCAAAGTTCGTTCAGAATAGTTCGGAGACTCGTCGCCTCTTTCTCCAGGGATGGACCAAGTGTGCTGCGTTGTCTCCTACTCCTTCCAATGCCGAGTGGGGTCCAACACCAAAAATCGTGTGGGAGGCGTCCTTCGCACATGCGGGTCATATGCCCCCAGCACTTCCATCTTCTCATTCGGATCTCGTCGGTCACCAGTGGTTTTTCGGTATCAGCCCTTATCTGGGCACTTGTTACTGTATCGGTCCAATGTACTGCAAGGATTCTACGCAGGCAATTATTCTCGAAGCCAAGTAGTCTTTCTCAGCATTCCCTGATAGGCTCCAAGACCCGCATCCATATAAAAATACAGAGAGTACATTACTCCTAAACAATCGCAATTTCAACTTCTGAGAGTATTTTCTACATTGCCAAATATTCTTCAGCTGAGAAAATGCTCCACCTGCATACGCTATGCGTAGCATGACTTCTCTATCACAATTCCCATCTTGGGTCACTGTACTACCGAGGTACTTAAATTCTCTGACCTCTTCTATATCAGTGCCTTCGTATGGAATGCCAGCTGCAATCGTCGTCACAACTCCGTTTGACATACTTTTCGTTTATTCAATATTAATCTTCAGGCCCAAAGGGGGCAGCTTTCACTGCTAGTTCATTCAGATTATGTTGAATGTCCTCTTGGCAGTGAGCCATGAGAGCGATATCGTCAGCAAAAACACAGTCGTGTATTTGACGCTCGGGGCTTAGTTGTGTGCCTCCTCTAAAGTGGCAAGCTCGAAGCACAAAATCTATAAGTGTTGCAAATAATATTGGAGACAGTAAACATTCTTGACGTATACCAGATTCAACAAGGAGTCATTGGCAAATTTCATTTGAAAAGAACTCCATCTCTTCAGATCAGAAGAAATGGAACGATTTGTATCAAATCTAAACAGTTTTTGTGTCAGCATTTTTGTTTTTTGGGTTCTTTAACATTTGTTTTAAATTTCTAGCAAATTCCTAAGAAATTTATGTTGTGCAGTGTAATACTGCACAACATAATTCTTCGCAGATCCTAGCGCTACTATTAAGTCCTATTCGCAATCAGTCTTTACTCATACCGAAATCCGCCTGTTCCCAAGTCGTCGGATTTTATCGTTCCTAACGGCTAATTTCGGCTAAATCGTTTCGGCTAATGGCTAAATCGTTCCTAAACGCTGAATCCAACTAATACCATAATTAATCCCGCGTATTATTCTTAATTCCAGATTTGATGTAGCCCGTGTTTCTCTTGTTAAACAAATGTTGTTGAGGCCTGAGGAGCTCCAGTAGCTTCTCAATTCTTGTTTTATTTCACTTTTTTATTGATTATTCCTCTTCTTCCTCGTGTTTGTATTAATATGAAGATGCTTTTGCATAATCTCATCGCCGGAATCAAATTCCGAGCCCTGCAGTGTGTTGCTACTGCTGAGTTTGAACTCTGGGTCTCGTATTACTGAGCTGAGATCAACTCCCCTATACCACTGTAGGACTTCAATCTTTAATTTTGTTTTTTAGTTTTTCTCTTTATGGATATGACGCAGTTAATTGTCAGTCAGAAATTTTGCGAAAAAAAAAGATGGTTTCGACCTTAACTAAGTTCAACTTGATTGGAGTTCGGTTTCAGCTCGATCAAGCTCTGGATGCTAATTGAATGTACTGTAAACGGGTTTGGTTTCGACTGAGTTCTAGCTACATATTGACATTAATAAAATCTCATTGTGAATGGGCCTTCATCTATTCCGTTTGATAATCTCTCTTAAGTTTCTCAGAACAAAAACACAAATGAAAAACGGCTGTAGCAATGTAATATTTCCCTATCTATTTTTTTTAGTGAATCTTGGGTATTGCTGAATTCATAATGACGGCAATATCTAAAGCAGTCGCATTTACTGTGTTTTGGGCACTATTTTTGGCTCACTTTTTTTCTCCCTTTTTACATTACTCACGCTGCCAGGAGCATCAATAACGTATAGGGTGGCCATTAGTAATACAAATTTTTGGTAACAGCTTTAACCCATGCTTTGTTTTATAGAACCGCATAACTAGTAAAAAAGTTGACGCTTGGTGAAGCCGTACTGTACCTTTTAATTATACACTATTTAAATGAATGATTTGCATAATGAATACACCACAGGTTAAAGCTTGTTTTAAACGACTTAAAATTATGCTAAAATTATTTCAATTCTTGTTTAATCGCATAAAGAAGCTTTTTGACGAATATTCCCGCCCATAAGTTCCCTAATAAAGTTTTTTTTTCTTCTTAATGGACAATTTTGTCTAAGAAACTGCTCATTTCAAAGTTATCAAGTTCAAGTTCGCTTATTTACAATATATTTATTGAGTTTTTCAGCAGACTAGACTAGTCTAATTAACAGTTTAAAGTCTCTTTCTAGTCCGATTAAAGTACCAAGGACGTCAAAATAAAAATATTTTTGCATAGGCCCAAGGCCGTAACCAGAGGGAGGGGGGGGGTGTTGGAGGGTTTGAACCCCCGCCCCCCGAAATGTTTGTCTGACTTGTAAAAGCATAACAAGAATGGACATAAAAAAAAATTTGTATGCGTTTTTTGAGGTTTTTTCTGTAATCCCCCACCCCCGGACTCCCAGATATTTTTTTTTCAGTAAAACCCCCTCCGAAAAAAAAATCCTGGATATGGCCCTGCCTAGGGCCATAACTAGTTGTGGCTTTCATTTGTTGGAGTGTTTTTGTAACTTTAAGTGCCTATATGATACCCCTAGATTTTTAGTGAAATAAATAAAAATATACAAAAGACGATTGTAATAATAGTAAGTCTTGCATATATTATTTACTATCAAAGACTACCTTTAGACAAGAAACTAAAGCATATGCTATATAACCAAGGCCGTATCTAGGGGGAGGTCACAGAGTTTGACCTCCCCCTCCCCCCGCAAAAAAAGTTTGCCCGACTCGTGACAAAACGTAACAAAAATGAATAAATATTTTTTTTTGTACCCCCCCTCCCCCCGAAAAAAGATCCTGGATGTGCCCTTGTATATCACAATTTGAAAAGAAAAGGGCGACTGTTAAGGCTAATTTTCTGATTAGAATGTTAGTTTTTTGACGAAGCAGCATCTTTCAACGAAGCTGAATAGCAGCATCTGATATTAGGTTTATATTTCTTGTGAAACATTCAATTTTGCAAACAAACCTATAATTGTTACTTGTACTGAAACGACAAGGTAATTATAACATAGAATTTATTATTTTCAGATATATCTATTCACAGAGTTAAAACTATGCTCTTCTCTTACACAGACTTCTTTGAGAATGAACTTAAATTTGCATCGAAAAAAAAATATTGCATGCTAATCAATGGTCTGTGAGGTAGGGTACCGACCTCCTGATTCTCTTACTTCGGAGAGGAGTGAAATGCGGGATTGGGGGCAAGAAAAACAACGACAAAAAAATACACACACACCAAAAAATTAATGTCATCTGTTGTTTATGGATGTCCGGTGGTGATGTTTAACACTTCTAGTTTAACAATTCTAGGAAAACAAGAGGAAGCGGAAGCCACAATAGCGGCCTTAGAAGGTCTTCCAGAACCCTTCCACTCTATGGCCTCCACACTCATTGATGTTTGCGCCTACGCTGGCACTGGAAATGTTCTCAAAATCCAGCAATTGCAGCACATCTGCAGTGAGCACTATGAGCCAGAAGAAAAAAGTAAAGAGAATAAAAAGGAAAAGAAAGAGAAAGAAGAGGCAAAGGATGACAAACCGGATATGTCAATGCAGCAAGCTGTGGCCACTTTGGGTCTTGGTCTTATTGCAATGGGGGAGGATATTGGATCTGACATGGCTTATAGGTCCTTTGGGTTGCTGGTATGTATAACTACGGTCTTTTCGCACAACTTTAGATTTCTCAAGCTGTTTTCCCTATCTACGTGTTTTCCCATTTATGTACTGGCCTGTAAGCTGGAGACTTGGTATAGTTTGAAATTTTTTTTAATTTCTTCTGCCAGTTTTCATAATTCATATTTTTCTGGTTTGGCGTACCCTCCCCTTTGTTTTATTGTTTAGAAACATGTTGAGAAATGGGGATATCTTTTGTTGTTAATAATCATATCCTGAATTAGATTCCAATTTTTTCGTCATATATCATGAGGATAATGATTAAGAAAATAGATTAGATGACTAGATGAGCCCATATATTTTTGGTAAAATTGAATCTATACCTACCCATTTAAAAATAAACATAAGAAACAGTTTTTCTAAATAAAAAATGTAATTAATTCTTGATAAATCGCTGGGTTTCGGGTAGGAGCCCGCTAATTGTCTATTTTCTTTCAAGACTCCTTATGAAAACTAAACAATTTTTACTTCTGCTTCATCTCCACATATGATATACGAAGATAAGTTTCGGTAGTGGGTACACAAAAACTTAGATAAGGGCCGTAAGTAGCCATTCTGGCTTAAAATCAAGAGTGAAGTCTAAGTCTCTATGACAGAGTTTTCAGACTACATTCTTTGAAGGGTGTTTCTTCCTTTCAGGTTGCATCAGTTTGCTCCAGGGTTTTTTTGCTTTCTTATTTTCATACAGACGCCTTTTGCATTGTTTGAAGCACTTTATATAAATATAATACAGTATGATCATCCCCTCTCTCAACCATTATACAAAAACGGACCGAGATGCAAGTGCTCCGGAGAGCATTTAAACAAGTATAAACATAAGCGACATTCGATTTTTTACCGGTTAGACAAGTCAGATTTCTCTTGAACTCGAATCTTGGCTTCACCTGTGTAACACTAAATTTTAAAGAATCTAATTTTACATTAATTTATTCCAATACGTTTATAAAAATCGGTAGTTTGTAGTGCAATGTTATTGTTAGATGTTTTTAGGAATTAAAAATAGGTTTCGAAGTCTCGAGTTGATTTCAACGGCATTTTGATAAGTTCCTGCGAAAATACGTGTTCCAGGGTAATAGTGGACCACTGATGGCAGATTAAATTGGTGGATCTTACGCGCTGAGTATGCAGTAGCCAAAAATAACTGAGCCGTGATCTTGTATATTATGGTATATTATTGGATATACTGCTATATTATTTATATACAGTGGTTTGAAGTATTTGTGAGTAAATAGAAATCGTCTGAGGGGCTAGAGAAATCGAGGATTTTACTGTTTTAGGTCCTCGCGCACCCCAATGACCGCAAATGGTGTCCCTGATAACGTTTTATTAACTTTTGATACAAAGTCTTTACTTCGAAATGTCAACAATATCAAGAGATCAAAGAGAATGCTGTTATTTTGACGTTATTCGACATAATTTCGACTAAATTTACTCAAAATGGGGCAGTAAATTTGGACATACTTCCAAAATAACTTAAGTATGCTAAGAAAAGAATTCAAAATAACTATGAAAAGTTCGAATCTGTGTTTTAGAAATATTTTCTATTCAATTTGGCTGTTCAAATAATTTTTTTATGGCTGTTAAATTGTGGTCGGCTGGTGGACAGTGACAGTATATGTCAGTTTCATATTTGGAATTTTGCAATATATCTTGTGTATGAAGCTTCTTTGTTCTCTTAATATATTCAGCGGTGGTTATATTCGTTATAGACTTATATTTAGTAGGGACTCTCATCTGTAAAACAAGGACCACCCACGTCACTTAAATAAATAAGTTTATAGGATGCAGAGGCAGCTCAGTTTTGTTGTACTTCTGTCTTTTTTATTTCTTTGTGTGTTGGTTTTAGTTTTGATTTTATTTTTAATATTGGTAGTTTTCTGATTGGTCTAAGAGGTCGTTTTTTTCTTTAATATACTTCTTGTTATTGCTATAAATTCCCGAGTGTTAAACTAATTTGAAGTGTTGCGAGCGGTAAAGTTACATTATTTTTTCAATAAGAATTTCCCTGTGACTAGTGTTTCCCAGAGTTTCCCAGAATGTAGAATCGCCTGCAAAGTATGCAGGAGACCATGGGTATGGCCATCCACCGATGGCGTATTTTACAGTAAACTTCCATTCTTTTTTTTTCTTTTTTTAAACAAAGGGGATTATGGGGGAAGGAACTGAGTGGAATTGAACTATTTTCGCTTATCCAAAACTTACCGATCTTTTATTGTTTCTAGTTGCGGTACTCTGAGCTGGCTATACGTAGAGTTGTTCCACTAGCGCTTGGATTACTATATGTCTCAAATCCTAAATTGAATGCTATAGACACATTGTCCAAGTTCTCTCATGACGCTGATCCAGAAGTTGCCTACAACGCAATTTTGGCAATGGGTCTTATAGGAGCTGGCACTAACCATGCGAGGTAAGATACTTATTTTGATTACTCATGATGACCACAGTTGAAACTAAAGAGTATGGGAAACTTATACGAGAAAAAGTTGGTATTAATGTAGAAAAGAAGTCACTAACTCTATCTAGGGTTTGATGATTTTTTTCCTTTTTTTAGTCTACTCTCGACTGATTCATACAATTCCGGTATTTTAGGATGCAGAAGAGGATACAAAAAGCAGCGGTCTGTCACCATTAGGTCTACCAGCTTAAAAACAACTATCCCTCTTAATGTGCTAAGGTTTTTCCAACCTAACCTAGGCCACCTGTTTGCTGACTGGGTTTGGGTTGAAACAGTTTTTGAAATATAAAATGCTGATTAGTTATCACTTAAAGAGAGATCACACCTTCAATCCTATATCATTGCAGATTATTTCTGTCCATTATAATGTTCTTTACTTTTTCTACTTTTTTCCATGAATCTGCCAGACTGGCGCTAGTAGATTTGTATTCCTCTTAAGTCCCCTGAAATTCAATTCTCATAAGGTTCCTTTCTTGGGTCCAAACCTTTATGACTAGAAGACATTTTAAATTCACAGCGTAGTCTCCTATGGACAATCCTTGGATCAACCGTGAAGGAATCCTCTCACTTAGAAGCTCTTTCCTAATATGATATGAATATATAGCTCTCCTACAAATCAGGTTTTGTAAAATGTTCAACCTGCGTCAGGCTTGTATGAAAGCAAAAATATGCATCCTAGAGCTCGAAATCAGTTTTCTTTTCATCATTCAATGTCAGGCTATCTAGGGAGGCTACCCACAGTCTTGGAGCTATGTTTGTTATTATTCTAATCATTATAATTATAAGTTTTACCCAGACAGGGGCTTTCAAAAGTTTCTACTGTAGAAGGAAAATAGGTGGCCTTCTAAAACACATGGTCGTGGATGGAGAACACATCACTGCTGTGACAACTAATAAATTACTGCAGAACCAAGCCCCGTGAGAACATTACAGCTGTACATGCCCTTCCTCTGCCCAATCTGCTCAAACCTTCACTGTTACCCCCTCCCAAGAACTTTCAGTTTCCTTTAAATCTTTCCTTATCCCCTCTTTTCATCCCATTCGGTGACAGATCTGCATCTGCCTTCTGAAATGCTCACACACTGTTTGAGTATTTTCCGATATTTCAGTCTTGATTTCTTTTTTCCGATTTTTTTTTTTTTTTGGCTCGCAGACTTTATTTTCTATTCTTCCAAACTTTTTTTCAACTGTGGAAAAACACGTAGAGCCGTTTTTTTTTTTTTTTTTTTTTTTTTTTTTTTTTTTTTTTTTTTTTTTTTTTTTTTTTTTTTTTTTTTTTTATGCATCCTCGTTGCATACACCATCTTTACTAATAATACTAGCCAGGTAAGTGAAACTTTCCACTTGATCGATTTTCTCGTTGCCCAATACCACCTCTTTACCTTTATTTACTCCCAGTCTAAGCGACCTAGTCTTTTTAAGGTTAATTTTAAAGCATATTCTTTTCCCTGAACTCTCGAAGCCCCCCAAATTCATTATTTTTGCCAGTATTTTATCTAAGACAGTCGAACCTTCTTCTTAATCTAAGTCTAGGAGAGTTTTACCTTGCGATTTGATTGCCTGCTCTCCCATAGCCTTTATCGTGTTCCGTAAGATAAAGTCCATCAAAATAATCCCTATAAACAGAGATAGGATATACCCATGGTTATTTCCCAAATCAACATCAAACAAACTACTAACCTCACTTTTTACCTAAACCACAGTAATTTTGTTAGCACCAGTTACTCTGTTACACTTATCTGGTATGCCATAAAAGGATAGGACCTTCTCCAAAGTTTTTCCACCAGCTAAAGCAAATACGTATTCCTCTTCTATAAACTGAGGCCCTAAGGGTCTGATGATTCAGATACTTCTCGACTGTTAATGTAAGAATTAAAATTTGGTCCTTGGGTCCTAGCTTCTTCTTAAGACCGCGCTGTTTTTCTCTTACAGCTTCATCTACAGCATCTATTAGTCTAATGATTATCATCAAACCAAGTAATTTCCTTTCTACTGAAATTAATGCCACTATAAATACCACGCCCTTTCTTATCACCTTGTCTTTATAAAGTTGTATTTATTTTTATAAAATTTTATTATGTTATTGATTATATTATTTATTACGCTATTTATTGTTGTATATTATTTTTATTCGTTTATAAAGTTTGATTGATTTTATTATAAGTTTTATTCAGTTAAATATTCAGTAATTTAGTTCCAGCTTACTACTACTACTAACAACTCACCGCAGCACCTATCCGCCTGATGCCAACACAGCTACGCATGCTCCTCCTCCATCTCAATCTATCCAAAGATCCCTCTTTACGCCCTCCGAGGAAGTTCCCATTTCTTTTAAATCTTTCTTTATGACATCCTCCCACCCCAACCGCAGACGACCTGCTTTCCTTTGGTCCTAGACGGTTAACTGTAAAGGACAATCTTTGACAATCTGTCATCCTTTATCCGCAGAACGTGCCCTAGCCATCTCAACCTTTCTTTTATTATAGCCCTAGAAAGCGGGATTGAGCCACACTTTTCGTACAGCCTATTGTTAGAAATACGGTCAGTAAGCCAGGTACCCAGAACAATCCTTAGGCATTTTCTCTGGAAAACGTCTAGCAAACCTTCATCCGGTTTTCGGAGCGCCCATGCTTCAGAGCCATATTTGACCACTGTCATCACTGTAGCTTCCAATATTTTAATCTTGGTTTGCAGACTTATCTTCCAATTCTTCTAAACTTTTTTTAACTGTGAAAAAACACCCTGAGCCTATTAGCTACTTATTCATTTTTGACAAGCCGATTTTTCTTCTAAGAATTTCACCAAAATTTTAAATTGTAAATCTCTGATTTAATGAATGGTATGAGTTGGAAAATCGTGTTTGAATGGTCACGTTGATATTACACTGCATTGGCATTTACATCAGGTTTCACAGGAAGGTTTGTATCCTCAATAATTACCTATAGATATGCTACTACTTACAACTCACTTGAAGCACCAAACCGCCTGAGGCCAACGCAGCTACGCGCACTCATCCTTCATCCATATTTATTCAAAGCCTCCCTCTTAACACCAAAACTGTCATCGTACTATCCTATAAACCATGTAAATTTACAATTGTACTATATTATAAAAACAAACCGTAGGCCTACAATTCAATGATACACTGTATCGTTGTTATAGAGTATCAATTATTCTGTAATATAAAACATACTAAACAACTGTGCTATAAGGAATAATATTAGGATTAATTATACAGTATAAGTAATATACCATTATAACAATATTACAGCTAGACAATATCTAATACAAATTGGGCTACAATTGTACTTTGGTTTCAGTTTAGACAGTTTCAAAACTCTACAAAAGTAAGTTAAATGTCCCATTTAATCCAGGAATGATCAACAAGTTTTGGTCACTACTCAAATAAAGTTTGTCTTGGTTTTGTTTTTTGCTTTACAACATTGTTAATTTGGAAAAAATTTTAACGTCGCTTATACGTGCAATTAGAGGCTGAAACTTAACATTGTGCTCATTTGTTAAGGGAATTAAATGCCTTAATTTACGAGACTCAGATCGGCTGGCCGTCTCAAAAGACAAAGAATTGATTAGCAAATTCTCTCAGGGCTAGCCACCATCAAGAGGTGTATAGAATATGTGATTTGATTATAAAATTTGATTGAAAAGATAATCAAATTTTACGGTTCCTGTATCGGTAAGGTTTTCAATCAAAGCGGGTAGCATCGTAGAGAACTCACAAAGCAGCCAAATTGATCAAATGATATTTCCTTTTAACTGATTTTTAGTGTTTTCCTAAAAGGCCCCACAAACTAAAAAATTTCATAATGGACGAGATAGGATGGTCCTTTAAGATACTGAATCCGCTCAAATATCAATATTTGTAGTATCTAAGGATTCTTCGTTGAACGATTTTACTTCAGTTGGCTCCATACATACATCACTTGGTTCATTCTTGTGACCCCCCCCCCCTCCTGCATGTTGGCATGAAAGCATAGCAGATATGAGAAAAGATTCTTGGCCGCAAACCGGTTAAGAATTTGTGCTCCTTTGAAAACGTTATTTTTACCATGGTTTACAAAGGTAGTGTTTACTTGAATGCTTACGCTATTATGTAGTCATCAAAATGGCCAAAACATAGTGTTTTACAGCGAAGCGGTGGAAATCATGAATCGAAATTGACATGGAAATGGTTAAATGTCCACTTGTATACGCAATCTCGTTCCAACATTGTTCTTTCAATGCGGACATTTTTGATTTGTAAGTCGCTCATACACGATGTTGCTTCTACACTCACTATTTGAAACGGAAATTGTAATTTACGTGCATTTGTTACACATTCATATCTTCAGTGTCTGACTTAGTATATTTTCGAGCATATATAGGATGTGTTTTGTTGGTTTTTGTCGGCTTTTTTTCCAAGGCATAAGGAAAGATTTCCTGAGATTCCTTTCTAAAGCTACCCATCTAAGGCTTCGATCTAGAAGGCAATATTATCATTTCAATATTATATCAATTTCATTCATTGTGGTTTAATTCAATCATTTTCATCATTTGGGTTTTGTAAATTGTTATCCACTTCTATATTATCTAGAATTAATTATCAATCATGGCAATTAGACATATGTTATCATGTGCGTTCCTAAGCCACACTAGATAATATAGAAATTTGGTCAATTTTTTATATTATAAGCATGGACTAAACTTAAATCTTAACACCTTTTGCTTATTATGGGAAAGTAGTAGAAGTAGCATGCAGTTAGTGGCTTTTGCTTAGTTCAAGGTCCCCCTCAAAATACCTTGAAATATTCAACTTAGTACCCTAGGCGGTTCCTGGGATATTGCTTATACGTCTTTTTGACAACCTGCATGCACATAGTGTGTTTTGAATTAGTTAAAATCCCCTCAACATTTCCTGAAATATTCAACTCAATTGTCTTAGCCTTATTATTAGTAGTAGTTGTAGCAGTAGAAGTAATAGTTGGCACATAGTGTCTTCAAGTTGGTTCATCGTCCCCTCAACATGCCCTGTAAGTTTCAATTTAATGCTCTAAGCCGCTCCTAAGTTATTACTGATAAACTCTTTTGATAACTTGCTTGTAAATAGTGTGCTTTCTGCTTTTTATTTAGTTCATCTTCCTCCTCATTATTCCCTGAAATTTACACCTTAAATATCCTGAGCCTTAGTAGCAGTTTAGCAGTAGTAGTAGTACAAGTAGCTGTAGTAATAGCAGTATACACATATTGTCTTTTGGTCAGTTGAACACCTCCCTCATCGTGTTCTGAAAGCTTCAACTTAATGCCCTAAACACTTCCTGAGATGCGCCCTTTCGACAACCTGTCTGCACATGATGGGTTTTGATTTTAGCTCAACACCCGCCTCAACGTTCCCCGAAAGGCTCACCTAAATACCCTTAGTCTTTTAAGAGACCAAGGATCAAACATGTCCCCTTTTTCCAATAACAAATGCTGTATGTAAACAATGGACAAATTGAATAACTTACCCTGGGAGTTGGGGGAGGGGTCATGCCATCCCCAGAGGCATAGTTATTAGACCTTTCAACTGAGCAAACAAAATTGCTATCTTTAAATTTTTATCGGATGTCTTTGGGGGGAAAGGGGCGTTGGAGGTGCATCGGTATCACTACAATCACTTTTCACTCTTAAAAAGGGCACTAGAACTTTCAATTTCCAATCGACTGATCCCCTTCCGAACTTTTTACGAGTACTCATTCCAAACGAAGTGGCTTGGTGAAAGAAAAGAAAAAAGATAACACATACAGCTCACTTTGCTCTTTACTTGGACAACACTATTGCGCAACACTATTAGTGTTTTTCCTGAATTTTATAATACTTTACAAAAACACTCGTATGCCTGAATATCTGGATTGTTAAAGAAAAAATCCAACGAAGGGATTGTTAAGATCATAATATGACATAACACGGGGACTAATTCAAGCCAGTCAGAATTTTTGAGCTGTTCAGAAAATTCTACGGAAACTATTGGCTCAAATTATAGCTAACTAAATCGTAGTACTTGTTAAATCTCATCGTGAATGGCCTTAAAAGACTAACGACCAAACGACGTCATTGTGTGAATTTCAGCTTTTACAGTTTATCGAAAGAAACAGTCTCAATCCTCCTAGACATTTTCTAGAGTATATTATAGAGAAACTATCTAGAGTTCAATAATTTATCCTTCAAATAGAATGCCTTAATTCATTTTCAACGAAACGTTGCAGTCGGAAAGACGAATTTTTCAACTTAGATCTGAAACAGAAGTAAGCCGAACATTCTTGCATGTGAACATTTTTTTTCATCTGGCGACGACAAATATTCCTGCCGAATTGAAATCTTCCTCTGTCTTAGAACCTAGATTTGCTTGGGAGAACGTTGTCCGTTGTCGCGTTGAGTCAAAAACTGGAACACTGATTTGTTCATTTTTTCCTAATTCTTCTCAATCTTTATAGATTAGCTACAATGCTGCGACAGCTTGCACAATACCATGCCAAAGATGCCAATCATCTGTTCATGGTAAGAATTGCACAAGGTTTAGTTCATATGGGAAAAGGAACCCTGACCCTCTCACCTTATCATAGTGATAGACAGTTGATGAGACCTGTGGCTGTTGCTGGCCTGTTGGGTCTCCTTGTAGCGTGCATTGACGTCAAGCAGAGTAAGTCTTTTTCCCTCATTTTCTATAAAAAAAAGAATTCCAGGCTTTGGTTGGGTATTTAGATATTGTAGATTTTCCAAGGGCTAAATATCTAATACCTAATGAAAGAACTTTTATGCTCAAATATCAAATTTTTTAAAGAAAAAAAATATTCAGGGTTTGCGATACTAAGTCACCCCTTAGCAGTAAAAGTTTATCGGGAAAGGGATAAACAGGCATAGGGTTGTGTTGTAATGACATCAACCAGCTTTGTACAGAAATGAATCGGCCGTTCTGGATATGTATCTTATGGACACACAAAGTTGATTTTCTAATAAAAATATTTTTGATGTTTTAGCTTAAGTGCTTTGACGTGTAAACTAAAATTAAGCAAAAAAAGGCTTGACAAATTTCGTATTTGGGTGGCTCAAATATAACTGAAAGTTAGTTTGTTAAAGTAAAGTTTGTATGTTCTTTCATTTCCTTTCTATTAAATCAACGTATTACCATTTAGGATAATTTTCCCTGTTTATTTATCCGTAAATTGTTTCGAATTGTTCTCTGTAAATTGAAAAAAAAACTTTTGTTTTTGCAGGAATTTAACATTTGAACACGTCTTTTCTAGAAACTCAGTCCACATTCTATAAAAAAAACTGATATTTTTAAATTTTATACTTCCAACATGTCTTTCGAAAATAAAATCAAATGTAATTTGAAGCTGAATCTTAGCAATCGAATGATAGTGAAATTTTCTTTGTTTTCGAATGACAGTGAAATTTTTATCTTCACGTTAAAATATTAAAACTTTTAAGACTAAATAGAAATAAAATACTCTGAACTTTTACAGGGAACATAAACTTTAATCCCTTTATTTAGATTTTAATCTAACGTAAATTTGAAACTGGCGCCTTGTTTGCCTGCTTGAATGGAGCTATCCATTCGAATGTGAAAAAATTGCTCTAAGAAACCAAAGCTGGTGGGACAACTTCATATGGTCCTCTCTGACGTTGATCATAGAACTCCCTTTCAGCTCGCGCATTATAGGATCTGGCTCAAGGGCAAGTGAAAACCATCCTTTTTGACCCAGGCAAGAGCTACCGCTATTTTCCAAAATGTTGTGTCACATTCATCAATCCAGCCGTAGGTTCACACGTTCCGTAAATTCTCAGACTTCATCTTAATACTTTTCTAATAGATTAAGCGGAAACTGGCAGTATACTGAGAAAAAACAAAGTACCGCTCCTGCAAGATAATATTAACGATTCTTAGACCTCACCAATCGTTGCAGTGGGCATAATTTCCATAAATGGTGCGCTAACTGGAAACGCTTCAAGCAGAAAATATGTTTGTTTAGAAGGCTGACACTAAATATAGCGTATTTAACTAAGATAAAAACTAAGTATATGTTTCAGATTGCAACTGCAATTTCAAAAACAAAAGCTATTTCAAAAACAAAGTTTTGGGTTTCACGTTTCTTTTATTTAAATTCTAAATAGTCTACACCAATTGCTATTGGACCAAAATCTTGCAATTTCTGCCCATTCCAAAAATACACTACTGGGCAATGTTAAAAGTGCTTTAAAGGAGCTTATTTTGTTGATTTAGTCATGCTACTCGCGCCGTTTGTCCATGCTGTCTACCAAACCAATTTGAAAACTATAGGTCTAGTCGTTCGCCTTCGAGTCCAGGGGACTTGTTGGTCATGTGTCAATCCTAAAACACCGTAGTCTACCTGAGACATTAAGCAGGCGAGCCTATTAGGCTTAGGTCACTTGTTCGCCTGAGTCCAAGCAAATTCAGCCCTCCCTCCTTTTGCATACAAATCCAGTCAACATTGTCCGTCATGAATTAACCCGAAATGACATCATTTTTATCATTCCTGAAAAAGGCTTATACCAGCTTTGCCTCTCACTCAGACTATCAACTGTTTTTGCCTTTTCTACAATTGGCCATGAATTTGCAGCAACTTCATTTTAATTTCCATCTAAAAAGGGAAGTTTCCTGGGTTTTTTTCCTACTGAGGTAATTTTTATGGAATTTCTAATAAATTTGGATTTTTTCACATGAGGTGTTTTATAAAATGTCATATTGTGCTATAAAATCACATTTATAAAACATGTAGCGTGATTAAATTTCTAAATAATAATGAATGCTTCAAGAACAATCTATCAATCTATCACATCTATCACACTAGTTGTGATATTCCTGACAAAAATCAGAATTATCGAAGCAGCAACTTACCTCACGTGATTTTCTTAAAATTCATGTCAAGCTTGAAGGTGGTTGGGCGAGACATCCGTGCCTAGGCGTGTATCTCCCTAGGCCGACAGGCTATGCTACTTCAGTGATGCCTTCTTTTGGGAGGAGCGTTGGGGTAGGTAAATGCATTTATATCATACTGATACTTGTATTATTTCAGCTATTCTTGGTAAATCGCATTACCTTTTCTACTCTGTGGCAGCGGCCATCCAGCCTAGAATGCTTGTTACCTTCGATGAAGATTTGAAAGCGCTACCTGTTTCTGTTCGTGTGGGAACGGTATGTATCCTTTTATCCCGACTTTTCCTGAGCTGGTGGGTATAATAATTAGGACTTTGATGTTGCTCTTACTCGGGAGTAAGATATCTTTTCATGCTATTCCTTCTAATTTACTATTACTGGAAACGCAGGTTGTTATTAGCAGATGACTCATTGGGCTCTTTTTAAAACTTATTATTCCGTTATATTCAGTTGGTAATCATGAATCAGAATTCAAAAAGCTGTAGTAGCTGATTTTTTTTTTGTAGTAACTGAAAAAAAAATCGAGGCTAGTAGAAGTACTGACCTGGATACGGTAAAGTTGATTTGATTATCCATTTTGCTTTCTGTCTGTTTTAGGTTTCATCTGTTTATTCATTGTACCATCTGTTTTTGTTTTAGTTTAATCAGTTATTTTAGTTTTATATAGGATGGTCAATTATTATGTTCATTTAGTTAGTTGGATGTTGAGTAGTTCTTTTCGTTATAGGTTTGACTCATGTGGCTTTATTTCTCATCTCTTTAGGTTTTTTAATACTCCCTTTTTTCTGTGAAAAACTTTTTCGGATAATGTTTCTCAAAGTCAATGTTCCATAACCAACAGATTTGAATATAATCCATCAATCAATTTGTGCATGTCAGTATATGTTTCATATGCTTCCGTGGCGTCTGTATTGCCCGATTATGACTATATATTATTGACCATCTGGCCATTTGCGGCTCAAGATTGGCCATCCATCATGAGAATATCCCATCTACATATTCTCTTTTCTGGAAGGATAACCTAAGATTTTTACTACCGTTGAGGATAACCATTAGATGCCGCAAATTCTAAGGAGATATTTGCAGCTATCAAATAAACCGGTTTATTCTATTTAATTTATGTTAGGCGTCGCTCTTCACTGACATTATTTTAGTTTATAAGCTACTGGTTGCGAGATTTTTGTGGTAGCAGTAGCAGTAATAGTTTTTGGAGTAGTAATGATAGTTGTGGTAGGAAGAGATGTTGTTCAAGTAGTCATGGCTAAAATAAGTTTTGTGAAGATGGCTAAGATTCGAAGGGGGTGTATGTGTCAATATCTATGAAGCTGGGTGTAGGGAGGGGGAGAAGAGGTCCCTTACTCTGGTCTGTTTAATTATACAGACAATACGTCCTTGCTTAATTTTAATTTCAACGAAAATTTATTGACTGTTATTTCAGTTACTAAAGGTATCTATGAAGCCCACACTCTGGAATGGACAGTGCTTTGGACCCTTTATCTTGAAGCTGTGAGCTTTATGACGCTCCAGGGGCCTTATTGTTTTAGACTCCATCCGTTTTGATTACAATTTTTTCTAGAGATTTATATCTGATACTATATGACCTTAAATGCCCAAAAACAGTATCTGAAGCACAACTTATAAATCAGTTTTATTAATTAGCGGGGCACTGGAACATCATGAAGATCTGTTTAAGGTCTCATTTTGAAAGAAATTTCTACATCTAGTGCCTTTTCTAATTAGTGAAATATAATTTAAAAAATAAAACCTTTTTTTTCAAAAATTTGCATCTTCATATACAGGATGGCGAATGAGGTCATAATCGTAGGTAAACCTAAAAGGATTACCTAAAATCGGTTTACCGATTTTAAGTAAACCTACGGTTTACCTAAAATCGTAGGTAAACCGTAGGTAAACCTAAAAGTCGACTTAACATTTAAAGTGTGTAATTTATAGGGAAGAACGAACAGCAGGGAAATCTGAAGTGCTTTGGTAATCAACCAAACACAATGTTAAAAATGAAATCCTTTTTTGACAAAAACAAATTGTATCTTGGTATGCAAGATAATGCTACATTGAGTATGATGTCAAAATTGAGTGACTTTGCTTCCCGATCCCCTGGCTTCCTTCAATACTATATTATGTCTATTTAATATTGCAGCTACAATGGCTAAAATTACTAAATTTTAACTTTTAAAATCATGTTTAATGGTTCATTTTTTTTTTTTTTTTTTTTTTTTAATGAGCCATTTAGTATCTCCCTTTTATGTTCTGATAGCCCGCTAGCCATAGTGGAAAAAAAAAGAAGAAAAGGGACACATCAGCGCTACAAATGCAAAAAGAGTGATTTTCTTTCTTCAAGGTAGGGGACTGTAGTTCCCCTGTAATATGTTTTCGACCACGGTGATTTCAATGATGCACTTTTCATTTTGGCCTGAAACCATTTTTTGAAGGGTTTCATGCTTTTTTTTTCGAAATCACCATAATTTCTTTTCGTTATAAACTTTTACTTTTAAGATGAACGGAAAAAATAGTTACCGTTCTTGAATCAGGGTCAGATGGAAATTTTTCTCTTTTTAACTTTTGGTTACAAGGGGCTGTGGTTCACTCTACAATAGGTTGCAGCTATAGCTGCAACCATGACTTGAAAAAAAATGCTTTTTATTTATTTAATTTCGAAAGTATCTTTTAATGTAAATCCAACATTTTCAGGTTATCTTCATCGTTCTAGATCTAAGTTAACTTTTGTTATTATGTCGTTATGACCTTGAATTGTGCTTTCCATTGTGCATCTTTCAATTGTGCATCTTTTTATTGTGCTTTCCAAATTTTAGGAGTTTTTGTAATGATTCTGCTTATCACGTTAATGGGATGACATTACATATCAGAATGTAGTTTTTTCGTGTAATAGGAATAACTGGAAACAGGAATAGTAAATATACCCTGTTACTACTGAATCTACTTTCTGTCCTACTTTCTCAAATTTGTAAATTTTTCGCGGAAAGCCATTTTATGCTTTGAAATTTTCTTGGAAGTGGCAGATGCCATGTGCTAAATGTTTAAGGTATAATTTTTTAAGAAAAGGAGAAAGTACTTCATAAATTTTGTAAAAATTTAGAACCAGAGTTTTCTTTCTGTTGTGGCCTTTTAGACGGATGGGGATTTACTTAAAAACCCATAATCGTGGATCTTTCTTCCAATTTTGAAATTGGAAACTTTTTTCTAAATCAAACAATTTATCATAAATTAGACTAAAATTAAAAAAATATTTAAATGAAATAAATGATAATTATGCATGGACAGAAGCCAAGCTTTTTTTTGGGGGGGGGGATTAGGTGGCTGTGATTATTTTATCCTTCAAACAACGAATTTATTGCCTGAATTTGAGCACGAAGAATTTTTGTGGATAATCATAGTTTCAGAAAAGTTTTATTGGTTCTCGTTCTGTATGTTAACGTGTTTTGTAAATTATGTTGGAAAAATTTGATGGGCCGAAAAAATCACCTGCAGTAGATAGGAGATTGGTGTATATTTCAAACATATAAACAAGCCATATGAAATTTCCAAGACCGTGAAATTTGTTGAAACCTTAAATGAATATTTCGGCTCTATATCCAAGAGCCGTCCTCAGCAAAACACTTTTATAAATAAAATAAGACTTGTATAAATAAAATAAGTTCAGCCATGACTGATAGATAAAACAAGACAAAACGAGAACAATTGCACGCTAGAACCATTTCTATTGTGAATTAGGAGTGACTGTACTAAATTGTTTGTCGTGTTCTAGGCTGTTGATGTTGTCGGACAAGCTGGCAAACCGAAGACGATTACAGGATTTCAGACTCATACGACCCCTGTTCTTCTTTCTCACGGCGAGAGGGCCGAGTTAGCTACCGATGAATATTTGCCGCTAACTCCTGTTCTGGAAGGTTTTGTCATTTTACGAAAGAATCCTTATTTTGAAAAATGATTTAACGTTTTTGTATATTTTTGTCGATTTTCTAAAAAGTAAAACTTTTCCCTTTTAAGTTATTGCAAAATGCTCATATTTTGGATTTTATTTTCTTGTTAGTTGGATGCTTTCTTGATTTGAAAAAAATGTGTTAGAAGGACATTTTGGCGGATAATTCACTTGTCTTACAATAAAATTCAATCAGTTTACACGAAGAAATTTATTATGGTTGTCAGGCTTTTATACATACATTTTTGTATGGTCGTTTGTTTCCTTCAATGGTGAAATCATTTCGTATGGAAAGTACACCATATATTGTATTGAATGGTATAGACAGGCATTTTTAGCGGGGGGGGGGGGGGGCTACCAGGAGGCTGTTTTTACCTAGATATAAATGGATATCAATTTCTTTCTGTTTGAATATTTTCTTTATATTTGAAAAAAAAGGAAAAGATTGAATGTGTGAATGCTGTCAGCTAATTCGTCGGGAAAGATTATGAGAGAATGCTTTCAGCTAATTCAATTCTATTTGTTTGGTGTACTATCTCTGCAACTGGAAACCACACATAATTCTCGTGACAGGTTAGGTTATATGTGCTCTATTTATCTTTATGATAGATACTAGCAGCTGAGAAATTCTTATCTTAGTTTAATTTTAAAAATGGCAAAAGTTGTAGTCCGTAAGGAAAAAGTAACTCATGTTTGAACTTTATTGGTTCGACGAAACTGTTCTTTCTAAAATATAATTATTTGAAAAAAACTACGTTTTCTAAAGAGTTAAAGAGGCTGAGTCACAAGTTCGAACCTTAAAACGTACAGGGATTAGAAGGTACAGTTGGGGGGCTGCCCCCCAAACCCCCCGCTTTCGCAGCCCTTAAATGAAAAAAAAAATTTTAAACTGAAAGTAAGGAGCGACATTAAAACTTAAAACGAACAGAAATTATTCCGTATATGAAAGGGGCTGTGCCCTCCTCAACGCCTCGCTCTTCACGCTAAAGTTTGACTTTCTCACAACTCTTTTTTTTAAACAATAAAAACTTTAGCGTAAAGAGCGAGGCGTTGAGGAGGGCACAGCCCCTTTCATATACGGAATAGTTTCTGTTCGTTTTAAGTTTTAATGTCGCTCCTTACTTTCAGTTAAAAAAAAAAAATTTCATTTAAAGGCTGCGAAAGCGGGGGTTTGGGGGGCGGCAGTCCCCCAACTGTACTTTCTAATCCTTGTACGTTTTAAGGTTTGAACTTGTGACTCAGCCTCTTTAACTCTTTAGAAAACGTAGTTTTTTTCAAATAATTTCTGCACGTTTTTGTACAGTTTATTACTTATTATTGCTTGACTAACTGTTAGATGATTGTGTATTATTCTTTTCTTTCTCGACAGGGTGTTTTAAGGGTCGACCTTGTAACTCAGCCTCTTTAACTCTTTAGAAAACGTAATTTTTTTCAAATAATTTAAAAAAGAAACTGAGTTTCTTTTTTAAACTTTAAATTCAGTATATAAAAAATTTCCTCTGACGGTGAATCGAACCCGGGTCTTCCGCCTGACAGTCAGGAGTATCGACCGCTGTACTAAAGAGACACAATTGTAATCGTTTTTTAGTAAGTGGAATCTATTTTTGACGTAAGCAAATCCCCACAAAACTTGATATTTGGTTTTTGGAAAACAGGGAAGGAGTGATCAGATTGAGCTGAAATTTCAAGGATAAGCTCCCAGGCTCCAGGAAAGCTTATCCTCTAAATTTCAGCCCGATCAGACAACGTTAAAGGGGGGGCTGTGGTGGGAAAAATTAACATGGGCTCTTATAGGAAAACGAGGTTTTTCGTAAATGTAAATTCGGCGGATAATTTTTTCGGTCTGAAAATATCAAAAGGCCCTAACAGGTTGAATTCTGCTTCAAATGAGTCCTCATTCACCCGGATCAGTTGCCAACTGTGGCCTGTAGGCGTGGCTAAGAAGAAAAAATTTTTTTTGAACTTTAAGTGGCTATATTTGGTTTTTGGAAAACATGGAAGGAGTGATCGGATTGAGCTGAAATTTCGAGGATAAGCTCCCGGGCCCTAGGAAAGCCAATCGGACAACGTTCAACCCAATCGGACAACGTTAAAAGGGGGGCTGTGGTCGGAGGGTCGAAACTTCCGGCCCACTTTTACCCATGAAGATAAAGTCGGAGGGGGGTGAAATTTTGCACGTTTCTTAGTTTGAGCTTGGGCTACAAAATGCAATTACCGCTGTCTCTCTGCGACCGCTAGGACCGGAAATCGCTTAACATTGTGGTGGGTCGCCTCTTTATAGAGGCACAAGTGTGCCTCCTTGATTATCAACTAGAAGAATAGTGCCACTTGCTGAAATTGTAAAACAATGAAACTTTTTGAACACAAAATTAAAATCTATTACACATAAAAACTTTGTTGGAATCCTCACTGTTTGTTTTGTTCCATTTCCCAGCCAAGAGATTTTGGCGAAATCCATACTGCCTGGTGGTGATCTAAGAGAGTCAAGTGGCTCATATGGAATCGCGCCCTCTTGTGCAAGATAGATGGCGCAATGTTTATAGACAGCAAAATAATGGCCATCTGCCTTTTATTAGGGAGGTTTCGGAAATGCCGTTATACGCTATTGCGCTCATCTAGTTCTTTTACGGTATCCTTAAATGATGTTAGTGATGTAAAAAAGATAAAAATCTTCTCTGATCCTTTACCTATTATGTGCGCTCACGATATATACTCAGCTGTAACTTAATACGTAAGAAGCTTAATGTTCTTACGTGATTTATAAAACTGCAAAAATTTCACGATTCTAAAGATAATTTTATTTCCAAAAAAAAGCTATTAAGTGGATTAACTGATTAAATAGTCATTTAATGGATTAGTAAGACTTGCAAGTTATGGGCTGCATGGCCAGGATTTAAGTGTGCAGTGGAGTTTATATTACTTCTTAAGTTGATGAGGTTAAAGAATCTGTTTAGCTAAACATAATAAAGCTTATTATGTAGACTTTTTTCGTAAATAATTGCTCTTTCAGCCTAAATATAACGTCCAAAGTCTTGCTCAAATAATTTAAAGATCAAACATTCCAGTTCAAAATTCTTCACTGGATGTCACTTCTGAAACTAATGAACAAACAAAACAGGAAAGATCATTATGTACAGCTTCACCCAAAACTAGATTTGATCTTCCAAAATTTATTGCACTCGTTCAAGACCAGACTACCTACTCAAAAGACCTAGAAGCGATTGGAGGAAAACAGTGTTTTTGCTCTTTCTTGGGGTTTTATGAATCGATACAATGATATTTTTCACAATATCTGTTTCTTGTTATTTTCGTTTGTCCAAGTGTATATGCCCAATAAGTTTCTAGCCGATCGCAGACAGAACAAATTTGTGTTCATTTTGGTTGTCAATATCCAGTACAAGAATTATTTTCTTCAGTTTTGTCTTCATTTAGGTCTTGTTGTGTCTGTCTTCCTATCTTCTTATCTCTTCATTGAGGTCTTCTTATCTCTGCACAGTTTTAGATGTTTAATTTGTCGGTACCATTCTTCAGAACAAT
Source organism: Artemia sinica (assembly GCA_027921565.1). NCBI lineage: Eukaryota > Metazoa > Arthropoda > Branchiopoda > Anostraca > Artemiidae > Artemia > Artemia sinica. Next base: position 39,607,896 of record CM051269.1, on the reverse strand, counting down.
TTTGCTCACTGACATCTACTAACCTTGTCTACATGCCATTTAAGGGGCAATCCTACCAGACATAAAACAAATTTTGAGCGAATTATTGGCCTTCACGAATCGACATAGCAAAACTGGTTTCGAGTTTGTTTTTTATAGGATCCTCTTGGCCATCAAACGTATGAACGTTATTTTCAAACTGAATGGAGAAGCAAATCTAACTGCCTGTTTTTTTCTGTCCCTAGTAAAAAATAGTAGAAATCTACTATAAAATATCTAGATAAAATAATCTAGTAAAAAATAGAATTACATTATCAGTTTTTGATGTATGAAACTATTATTTCGCCGAATAAGCCAGACCCTGAGTAATGCAGGACATGTTGTTTTTACGGAAGAGAGTTGATCAAACAGTTCGTGGTAACAAACTGTAATTAAGGAGCGACCCGGCTCAATAGTAACCGAAACTCTAAAAACCAGAATTTCCATACTAATAGATGTATCAAAGAACTGGCTTTTTATCCTGATTAAATAAAAAAAAAACAAGTTTTTTAAACTGAAAGTAAGGAGCGACATTAAAACTTAAAACGAACAGAAATTATTCCGTATATGAAAGGGGCTGTCTCCTCCTCAACGCTTCGCTCTTTACGCTAAAGTTTTTTATTGTTTTAAAAAATAAAGTTGTGAGACAGAGTCAAACTTTAGCGTAAAGAACGAGGCGTTGAGGAGGGGACAGCCCCTTTCATATACGGAATAATTTCTGTTCGTTTTAAGTTTTAATGTCGCTCCTTACTTTCAGTTTAAAAAACTTGTTTTTTTTATTTAATTTCTGATCGTTTTTTAGTTAATGCAGCTTTTATTTCGGCTCACCGTCATTGAATAAGTAAACAAAATTTGCATAAAAATTTTACTTTTCGTTTCCTAAATGGCTGTCTCTAAATTTGGTTCTGACGTAATTTACAAATTAACTTACGTTATGAACTTCTATATTCGTATATTTTTCTTCTGGCAAAAAATACAAAGTTGCAGATTTTTGCAGATATGAGCTTGAAACCTATGTTATAGGGTTTTCTGATACGCTGAATCTGACGGTGTGATTTTCATTAAAATTCTTTCACTTTTAGGGGATGTTCCCCCCTCCCTTTAAAAAATCAGGTAAATTTTCTCAGGCTCGTAGCCTTTGATGAGTAATACTAAACTTAATAAAATTCATATATTTAGAATCAGCATTATAAGCCTATTCTTTTGATACATTTATTGACATCAAAGTTCCGTTTTTAACAGTTTCGATTACTATTGAGCCGTATCGCTTGTTTTTTTTTATTGTTTTTTTTTATTACGTATATGTTATTACGTATATGATGGGGTTCTCCCCTTAGTCAATACCACGCTCTTTACGTTAACAGTTAAAAAAAAAATTTAATTCACAAACCCCTGAATCACAAAGGCCGTTTAATTAGAATAGATAGCTCTTTTGAAAGCACTAAAAAAAAAACTGTAGCGTAAAGAGCGAAGTATTGACTTGGGGGAGAACCCCCTCATATACGTAATAATTTCTGTTCATTTCAAGTTCTAATGTTGCTTCTTACTTTCAGTTGAAAAAACTTGTTTTTTTTAATTTAATTTCTGTTCGTTTTTTAAATAATGCTTGGAAATCCGGCGTCCCCTTCATAGAAATGTCCCTTACCCCAAAGAAACATTCTCCTCGGAAAGATTCTCTCGAGTAACCCCCTCCTTTAGCCCCCCCCCCACCAGAAAAAAATTCTTCCTGAAAATGTCTGTATACTTCCCAATAACCAATACAATATGTAAGCAATGGGCAAAGTTCATAACTTGCAGCCCTTCCCCTGGGAACTGTGAGGGATTAAGTCATCGTAAGACATATTTATTAGATTTTCGACTATGCTGAACAAAATGACTATCTCAAAATTTTAATTGGGTGACTTTGAGAAAAAAATGAGCGTGGGAGGGGGCCTAGTTGCCCTCCATTTTTTTGGTTACTTAAAAAGGGCACTAGAACTTTTAATTTCCGTTCCAATGAGCCCTCCTACGATATTCTAGGACCACTGGGTCAATACGATTACCCCTGGGGAAAAGAAAAAAACAGAACAAACAAACAAATAAACACGCACCCGTGATCTTTCTTCTGGCAAAAAATGCAAAATTCCACATTTTTGTAGATAGGAGCTTGAAACCTCTACAGTAGGGTTCTCTGATACGCTGAATATGATGGTGTGAATTTCATTCTATAACTTTTAGGGGGTCTTTCCCCCTTTTTTCGAAAATCAGCCAAATTTTCTCAGGCGCGTAACTTTTGATCGGTAAGATTAAACTTGATGAAACTTGTATATTTGAAATCAGAATTAAAATCTGATTCTTTTGAAGTATCTATTGGTACCAAAATTCCGTTTTTTAGAGTTTCGGTTACCATTCAGCCGGGTCGCTCCTTACTTACAGTTCGTTACCACGAACTGTTTGATTTCAAATATATAAATTTCATTAAGTTTAATTATACCCATCAAAGGTAACGAGCCTGAGAAAATTTTCCTGATTTTCGAAAAGAGGGGGAAACACCCCCTAAAAGTCGTGATCTTAATGAAAATCACATCATCAGATTCAGCGTATCAGAAAATCCTACTGAACAGGTTTCAAACTCCTATATACAAAAATGGGGAATTTCGTATTTTTTGCCAGAAGAAAGATCACGGGTGAGTGTTTTTTTTTAGGGGTGATCATATCGACCCAGTGGTCTTAGAAGGTTGGACGAGGGCTCATTCGAACGGACATTAAAAGTTCTAGTGCCCTTTGTAAGTGACCAAAAAAATTGTAGGGCAACTAGGCCCTCTCCCCGCCTCTTTTTTCCCCAAATCGTCCCATCAAATTTTGAGATAACCATTTTATTCATCATAGCTGAAAGGCCCAATAACTATGCCTTTAGGTATAACATGACCCCCCACAGCCCCAGGGGAAAGGTCTTTAAGTTATAAAATTTGCCCGTTGTTTGCGCATAGTATTTGTTATTGGGAAGTATGCATACATTTTCAGGTGGGGGGGGGGGCAATTTTTCTGCTGGGTGTTTTTCAAGGGGGAATATTCCATGGGGAGGGAAGTTTCCAGGGAGTGAACTTGTCGGGGGAAATTATACACTGGGGGAATTTGCCAGAATTTTAATACAAAATTCTTAAGAGTAATTGTCCAGGGGTCAATTTTCACCGGATTGAATTGTCTAGAGGATATTTCCATGGGGAGGGGGTGCCTGCGTGCAGGTGGAGCCAGATTTCCTTGCATTATTTAAAAAACGATCAGAAATAAAATTAAAAAAACAATTTTTTTCAACTGAAAGTAAGGAGCAACACTAAAACTTAAGACGAACAGAAATTATAACGTATATAAAGGGGGTTGCCCCCTCCTCAACGCCTCGCCCTTTACGCTAAGATTTGAATTTTACCTTCCAATTCTTTAAGAATGACTCCTGAAACAAAAGGGCCGTTTAATTAGAACAATAAAACGCTTTTTTAAAAGTAATAAAACACTTTAGCGAAAGAGCAAGGTGTTAAGGAGGGGGCAACCCGCTTTATATACGTAATAATTTCTGTTCTTTTTAAGTTTAATGTTGCTCCTTACTTTCAATTGAAAAAGCTTGTTTTTTCTATTTAATACCAACTAAAATAGACTTGAAGCCCGCATACTAAATTAGGCCTTTGGGCGGTTCTACAGGGGTATAGTTTCGTCAAAATTCTCGGGGGGGGGCAAGGTTGGAGCTGATTTTCCTAAGTCAGGTGAAAATGACCAAATGAAAAATGAGCCATAATGTGGCATAAAGGCAAAGGTGTACTAAAGAAAAATTATCTGTTTCTGTGGATGCTTGAATTATTGAAGGCTTCTGACAAGATTTTTTAAAACGCTAAATTTCAGCTGAGGGGCAAACTTTTTTTTGGGTGGGGGAACGTGCTCTCCCCCACCCCATAGAAAATTGCGTCCCTGCTTTACTATGGTCCAAAGAATAAGAAACATAACTAAACTTTTTGACTAATTATTTTTATAAATAATAAATTGTAATGAGTTTGTTGGCCGAATCCCTGAAAAGAACCAGGATGAACGAAGAGAAATATTGGAAGATTTCATGTCTGGAAAATCACGGGTGCTGATATCAACTGATATCTTAGGTCGTGCATTGACATCCAGCAAGTAAAGTTTATCATCAATTACGATTTACCATTCAACGAAGAGAACTACCTCCATAGGATTGGCCGGGTGGGGAGGTTTGGACATCCAGGTACCTCAATCAATTTTGTCACTTCCAGTGAGAAAAGGCATATGGAAAGAACTGAAGAGTATTATGCAATTAATATTGAAAATTGCCAGAAAATGTTAAGACAATTGTATAAAGATGTTTTTGGCAGATATTAAAGACAAATTTTGAATACAAAATAATTGTAATTGGTGAAGGTGTTGAAAAAATTTATGCGAAGATAAAAGTTCGACAAGAATATTTCTGAGGAATGAGAAATAGCAAATTTAAAGTATAATAAATTTGAAGAAGAAATGGGATATTAGAGTTGGAAAGGTTTTAAAAACGAAGCTGTGTCAAGTAGATATGTCTTCCTGTGAGCAATACTTCTTATTTATGTATGTCTAGGGCTATTTCAGTAACCCGTAAATCATTTAGTATGAAAATAAAATATCGTTAATAAGTTTTTTTATTATTGAGGCGAGGAAGTCGGGCCATGGACGGAGGACCAGAAGTCAGCTCCCATGATTTATTATTGATAAGTTCTTTCATGGGGGTGGGGGGGTTCTGGCCATCGAGGGCCAGGGATAAACTCCCATACGTTTTGAAATAAAATATCGTTAATAAGTTGTTGTTTTTTTTTCAGGGGGGGGGGGTCTAAATCATGTAGTATTTGTTTTTTTTTACCCAGTTAACAGCCCTTTGGGATTTTTTTGGATTTTAGAGTTTTTTGTATTTATTGAATAAAAGAACTTGAGCTTGAACTTGAAGCATAGACGAAGAAGGGTTTTTATTGTTCAGAATATATATCGTGTCATTACTTTTCACAGTTATTTTACAGCTAAGGATGTGGCTGCAGAGGTGGTCTGTCGGTGATGGTTCCATTTATAGGAGTGACTATGGTAATTAGAAAGGGATCCATTCAGGTGATAGCTTAGCAAAACTATTTGGTAAGGTAGTAGATAGTAGGCTGAAAAGATGCTGTGTTAGGAAGAGGTGCTTAGTAAGGTTTAAGCAGGTTTGAGAGAAGGACTTGGAACTGTACAATTTTTTACTTTACAAGTTTTAGTGACCCAGTTAACACCAGTTTTATCCAGTTAACACCAGTTTTTACCCAGTTAACAGCCCTTTGGGATTTTTTTGGATTGTAGAGTTTTTTATATTTATTGAATAAAAGAACTTGAGATTGCATATATTAAATTCGTAATCTAACCTAACCTAGGTACCTTTTTCTCCCCTAAATCCCAAAAAACAACAGTTTAAGAATGAAGCTAAAGAGTGCTAGGGCTAGGGGAGGAGGGTTATTCTAAATTTGGATTGAATAGAGAGAATTTGAAGAGTTTTGTTTTTGGTGAGAGATAGTTTGGATTTAGGAGAAAAATTTTTTCTAGGAAAGATTAGGTTTGTGGGCAGCCTTTACTTTGGCCTGATGTGTAAATGTGTGAATGAGAATCTCTTGCATTTTGTGCCCGAGTGTGACGAGCTGTCTGAGTTGCGGAATCAATGTCTTGGAACAGTGTTCGGGAGTGAGTTATTGACAGGATGTCTGAGAGGAACGCGTGTGCTACTAACAACTGTGTAAGTTTCTTCGTATATGAGTTAAACATAAGGACCAAGTTTGAGGGGATGGATTGTTAAGGTTTTCAGGATTTGAATTTTATAGGATGGTACAATATAAGTCAGGAGTAAAGCAGGGCTGTCCCTTATCGCCTCAGCTATTTAGTATGTATACAAATAGTTTGGAAACACTCACGGAGGAATGGAGCCCCAAAATTGATATTGGATGCGTCAAGGTCATGCATACTCCTCAGAAGTTACAGAAGTTATTGAATTTATTACAGGAATTTTTATTACATTGCTCTCAAAACATCAAGTGATCTTAATGAAAATCGCGCCGTCAGATTCAGCATATTAGAGAACCTCATTGAAAAGATTTCAAGCTCCTATATACAAAATACGGAATTTTGATTTTTTTTTTGCGAGAAGAAGGATGACGAATGATTATTTATTTGTTTATTTTTTTTGTATGTTTTCTCCAGGGCGTTCGTATCGAACCAATGATCCTAGAAGATCAGGAGAGGGCTCATTTGATCAGAAATCAAAAAATCTAGTGTCATTTTTGGGTGAGCAGAAAGATTAAAGGGCAAGTCCGTCACTCTTTTTCCAAAGTCGTCAGAATAAAATTTTGAGATAGCCATTTTTTGAGCATAATTGAAATATTCAATCGCTATGCTTTTGGGGATAATATGACCCCCCCCCACAAAAAAAAACCCGAGGAAGGGGCTGTAAGGTACAAATTTACCCATTATTTAGGTATAATATTTCTCAGCGAGGATGGAATTGTCCGGACAGAATTTGAAGGCGGGGGGGGGGGTATTTTACCTAGGAGGAACTTTCCACGGAGTAGTTTCCTGTGAGGGGGTATTTTTAATGAAAGGGAGCCTGATTTCCCGGCATTACCTGACAAATGATCAGAAATTAAATAAAAACAACAAGTTTTTTCAACTAAAAGTAAGGATGAACATTAAAACTCAAAACCAAAAGAAATTATTGCATATACGAAGGAGTTGCCCCCTCCTAAGAACCTTTCTCTTTACGTGTAAGTTTGACTGTTTGTCCCAATTTCTTCAGAACAACTTCTGAAACACAGTTTAATTAGAATGAGAAACTTTTTTAAAAGTGATAAAAAAAACCTATATGCAAAAATACCCCGTATGCAAAAATATGGAATTTTGTATTTTTGCCAGAAAAAAGCTCACGGATGAGTGTTTATTTGTTTTTTTTTTCCGAAGGTGATCGCATCGAACAAATAGTCCTAGAATATACGAAAAGGGCTCATTCGAACGGAAATTAAAAGTTCTAGTACTCTTTTTAAAGGTATGCAAAATTAAGGCTCTTGACGAATTTTCTCAGACTTCTGACCTATCTAAATCTTTTTTAATGCAAGAATATTCCAAGATATTCTCGCATTAAAATATATACATATATATATATATATATATATATATATATATATATATATATATATATATATATATATATATATATATATATATATATATATATATAATATATATATATATAATAATAATAATAATAATAATAATAATAATAATAATAATAATAATAATAGGTACATGCTGCCTTTTCTAACGACAAAGCAGTATCTTCCCACATTTTGTGGGGGTCTAGACGAGGAGAGTACTTGACCAGTTTGCGTAACTTTTTTGCGACATCTTTAGGGCCGCTGATCTTTTTCTTTCGCTGTCCGGCTATTAACAGGTTCTGGTGGCAATTCAATGCTGTCGTTTAACTTTCGTTCAGCCTAGAACTCTTCGATGGTCTCTCTCATCACTGTTTTGAATTTTTAAGCATGGTTGGAATACACAAAAAAGTGAGATAGAGTTCAAAAAATATATTTATTCGGCTAAATAATACGAGATACTAAAAAATCAACTGCTCGAGATTATTACAAAGCTCAGGACAAAAAGTACAAACACAAAAAAAAGAGTTAGCTAATTAATTATCACTTTTTAATGAGCCCTACAATTGCCTTGAGTAGCTCAGGGCTACTTCTAAATGTTCAGAAAACGGCAAGATAGAGGAACTATTAAACAATTTTAACCACATGACCAACCAGTTGGCTGAGTGGTTAATGTGATCGACGTCTTTTGTTCTAGATCCGGAATCTGGTGGAGGAATCTGTTAATGAAGACTGAACTTAACAAAGTTGTTTTGCAACAAACTACATCTTTTTATTTTACCTTCCATTATCTTGCGATGTTCTATCTAAGCAACGTAATTTGCCATTCTATCTCCTTACATCATAAGTTGCGCTATGGGGCGGAACTTACAAAATTAGATAGAAAATGCACGAACCAAAAAATTGATAGTTCCTGCCTGGTATTGCGAATAGATTTTTAGTCTGGGAATTGGGATTTCTGTCAGGTTTGCAAATGGTCTTTAAGGAAAATCCTATGTGTCTGAACTTAAGATGCAATTAAAGGATGCAGAAAACCGTGCAGAGGTGTTCACACGTTTTTCCATGCAGATTGAACAATTTTATTTTCAAGTTTTAGACCGTGTAGGTCATCGTAGGTCAAAATAGACATTTCGTTACTGCAGCCGTTCGGACCTAGTTACACCCATAGATCCTTAATAGCTACCGAAGATCAACGACTCGCATCTTTTTCGCATAACTAATGCAATTATCGAAGTGAAAATGAGTCTCGATGATTGGTCCTTTACTTTCCAACTAAAATAGGTAGCGGTATTTATATAAAATTTCGCTCTGTTGACATTCTTATGACGATATCTTTCTGTCATCTATTGAAATTGAAAAGCACTATATGTAGTTTATATGTATCGTTAATGTCAAAGCTGGAAATACCTGCAGAACTCATGCAGGGAACAGACCGCAAGGTAGCATGCCACTTGATTTGCTAGATGTTTTCCAGAGAAATTGCCTACGAATCGTTCTGGGTATCCGGCTATCTGACAGTATTTCAAACAGCAGGCTGTACGAAAAGTGCGGTTCAGTCCCGCTTTCTAGGGTTATAATGAGATCAAGGTTGAGATGGATAGGGCACGTTCTGAGGATGAAGGATGACAGATTGCCGAAAATTGCCTTTGCGGCCAACCGTCTAGGGCTAAACGGAAAGCAGGTCGTCCGCGGTTGGGATGGAAGAATGTCATAAAGAAAGATTTAAGGGAAATGGGAACTTCCTGGGAGGGTGTAAAGAGGGAGGCTTTGAATAGATTGGGATGAAGGAAGAGGATGCGTAGCTGTGTTGGCCTCAGGCGGCTTGGTGCTACGGTGAGTTGTCAGTAGTAGTATTTGTAGTTAAGGGCACTCCCCTCTCTTTATGATCGGTCTATACGACGCCTCCCGGAGAAAAAATGAAATTATAAAAAATTCCATAAAATTGGAAAAAATGTTGTTTTTTTTGAAAAGGGGTAGTGTATTTACTTTTGTTAGTTTCAGAATGGGAGACTGAAATGAGTAGAACAGAAGAGACGCATAAAAAGAGCAAAGGAACAGTCCTAGGTTGACAGCCGGAGTAATATCTGCTCAAGTTGATAACGTAAAACTCTTTTAGGTTGAAAGTTCTACATCAGTCCAACAATTTAATGTGCCTGGCATCTTATCAATTATCGATAATTTAAAAACTTCTCACCAGCGTGTAATCTTCTATCCTTAAGGCTTTATACTTATAGCTTTATTACATGAATGGACAGCTATATAATATAGAATCATAACAATATAATCATAATATAAATATAATAATATAATGCGCAATAATATAAAGAATATAATGATATAAAACAGGCATGATAATCTATATGTTTTACTATGATAGTTCACGTGTTAATGTAGATGCTGGCAAAAATGGTATATTTCCACAGCAAACTTAAAATAATAGATAACGCTCTGGAAACAAACCTTTAATAATGGTATGGATATAAAAGCATGTAAACGCTGTGAATACCCATATTGTTATTTATTGTAAATTAACAAGTCGCTAACCTATAATCGAACCTTTGATAGCGAAATAGGTTGATCTCTGTCTGGCAGCACATGACCTGGGAATTGAACCCAACAGCTGCAAGGTTTGGCGATAGGTTTGTTACCTGTCCCGTGGGGAAAAAACTGGAAACTGGAATTGCGACATTTTTCGATGCCCTATGCGCCATCTACGGCTCTGGAGGATCTTTGGTCTTTTATCTTTTAAACCAAATAGTATTGGTAGTAGTTAGTTCACACGGATGGGATTCCATCATTCCTCAAAGGAATTCTTTTCAGGATTGATCGTTTTCCCTTCATGTCTTTCTGTTCGAATTTTTTCAACTTTTCCCTTTGGAACCCGATGAGTTTAATGAGCATTCCAAAGCGAAATATTTAAAAGCGAGAATCATGTCAAAATAAATCACACGCAGACCCATAATCTTATAGCTATGGTTGAGAATTATTCATGTTTATTTAACACTTGTCACAAACAATATAAAAACATAAAGAAAAAACAACAAACATGGCAGGAAATTTCCTGAAACAGGAAATGATGAAATGAAAATGATGGGCGGACGTGCCATCTTAAATTTTTTCTGGATTAACTAATTCCTCAGATTCTAGTGAACTGGAGCAAGCTAAAACTACTAAAATGCTGCCAAGGCTAAAGCTTCTGAGTCTGAATCTCTCAGGCTGTATTGATATGAAATTTTTGCTTCCCTTCATTACGTCTGGTGCTTTCGAACACTTTCCCATGAGCGTGAACAGTTTCCCGTCGATCCTTGATAGTTTTCGCTAATCGTTTTCCCATCCGTGTGAACTAACTATAACTAACAAGAGTGGAAGCTGGCGCTAGTGTCGAAGACAAAATCACCAATATTGTCTAGCGCTTGATGTTTCATGGCTTTTTTTTTTTTTTTTTTACTTAAGAATTGCTTTTATCCGAAACTGACATCGGACACTTATTACTAAACTAATTTTGCCGATTACACTAATTTTGCCTCACTGTTACACTAAAAATGCCAAGAAACACCAAACGCTAGAATCTAGCATTTGGTGCTTGGACAACCAGCCGGCCGCATGCGGAACGGTGTCATATGTAGAATTGCTATATTATTTATGAAATAGATAATTCTATTTTGAATAAGATAAAACTGAAAGAATAAAATTTTCCGTTTCCAACACAAAGTGTTTGTGAAAATTCATCCTACCTACTCGCTTACATGTTACAATTCTGTCTATTTAACGCAATATCCGTTTTAAAAACACACAATCAAGTTTTTTTTTTTTTTTTTTTTTTTTTTTTTTTTTTTTTTTTTTTTTTAATACTTATAAGCCTATTACCTATTACCTATTTGTGCATTAATAACTGTGAGATAACGTTTCCAAATAAAGTGAATGTACCTGATATTTTATTATGTATCTTAATTGTCGTGACCTCGAATATATTTCTATTTGAATCTATTGTGGATTGGAGTCCTGCTCATGGGGTACAGGAAATTGATTAGTGTAAAACGCTTCATATTCAGTTTGGATTTGTCCACACATCTTGTAGTTGTAGTATTCAATCTGTGCTGCAGAAATTGGATGTAACACTGAAATTCACAGTTTTCAGTTTGCATTTGTCCACACATCTTGTAGTTGTAGTATTCAATCTGTGCTGCAGAAATTGGATGTAACACTGAAATTCACAGTTTTCAGTTTGCATTTGTCCACACATCTTGTAGTTATAGTATTCAATCTGTGCTGCAGAAATTGGATGTAACACTGAAATTCACAGTTTTCAGTTTGCATTTGTCCACACATCTTGTAGTTATAGTATTCAATCTGTGCTGCAGAAATTGGATGTAACACTGAAATTCACAGTTTTCAGTTTGCATTTGTCCACACATCTTGTAGTTGTAGTATTCAATCTGTGCTGCAGAAATTGGATGTAACACTGAAATTCACAGTTTTCAGTTTGCATTTGTCCACACATCTTGTAGTTGTAGTATTCAATCTGTGCTGCAGAAATTGGATGTAACACTGAAATTCACAGTTTTCAGTTTGCATTTGTCCACACATCTTGTAGTTATAGTATTCAAGCTGTGCTGCAGAAATTGAATGTAACACTGAAATTCACAGTTTTCAGTTTGCATTTGTCCACACATCTTGTAGTTGTAGTATTCAATCTGTGCTGCTGAAATTGGATGTAACACTGAAATTCACAGTTTTCAGTTTGCATTTGTCCACACATCTTGTAGTTATAGTATTCAATCTGTGCTGCAGAAATTGGATGTAACACTGAAATTCACAGTTTTCAGTTTGCATTTGTCCACACATCTTGTAGTTATAGTATTCAATCTGTGCTGCAGAAATTGGATGTAACACTGAAATTCACAGTTTTCAGTTTGCATTTGTCCACACATCTTGTAGATGTAGTGTTCAATCTGTGCTGCAGAAATTGGATGTAACACTGAATTTCGGCCCCATCGACAGGTAAAAAATAGCAATATTAGCTCGTATTTTATACATGAATAAATTGGTATATATCTTTATATCCTATTTAAGAAATGTAAAAATTGAATCATGTGGCCCAATTGAATCAGCAAATTAATTCTAAAAAAACGTGAATCGAGGGTACAAATAGTGCTGAGCTTGGTTAGCGCACGAATAATGACATTGTCTTATAGACGTTTATTATGTAAATCTTAATTGTATACCTAGCAGGCCAGTCATTAATCAACTTGTTAAAACTACTTCCATGAGCAACCTTGGAGAGACTTGTAAAAATGTTTGAAGGATAAAAGTTGACAGTATAGAGTTATTCTTAGGAACAAAGAGTGATATATCAATTTTTTTTACTCCTTCTTCCTCCTCCTTTAGAAGTATTTTACCCCGTTTCTCTTTTTCTGCCACTGGCGCATGCTCCTTAGCTGCTCCTCAGCTACTCAAAAATTTAATTGGTAATTAATGAGCGTCTCTGTCATATAAATTTGAAGTAGTACACATATACTCGTACACAAAAAAGAATTTTACGTAAAAATAAGGTTCATTGCATAGTTTATCGGGATATAATCGCAGGAATAAGATATAACAGATTGATTTTGTTGCCCTTGTTCCTCCTCCTTTAGAATTATTTTACCGTTTCCCTTTCTCTCTGGCGACTAGCGTAAGCTCTTTAAGCCACTCCGCAGCAACTCAAAATTTTAATTGGTAATTAATGAGCATTTTTATCGTATAAACTTGAAACTATACGTCACACATTCGTGTAAAAATAAAAGTTCTACGCAAAATATATTTCAGTATATAGTTTGTTGGAATATATTTATATGAATAAGGAGTAACATATTGAAGTTATTTTTGGTATCCCTCCTTCGTTGGAAATAACTTCTACTGTTTATTCCTGCTTGCATGCCACTAGTATGGGCTCCTTAGCCTGCTCCTCAACTAGTCGGTATGGTAATCTGTAATAGTGGGCAAGGCCGTATCCAGGAAATTATTTGGGGGGACCTAATCCATGTCTAATCCTCGGGTTGGACCTAATCCATGTCTAACGGTAAAAGAAGACAATAGATAGGAATGTAAAACCCTGTATATTGAAGTTAAGAAACGTAATAGTTACAAAATGAATTCAAAGAACAAAATCAATTCGACGTGTTTTTGAGTTGCGAACATGTCAATAACTGCATCAGTATCAATAGCAACATCCCTGTGCACTGACAGTAACGCTAGACCTGTCAAACATTCTTCACCGGTTGCATTTCGTAGCCATGTCTTAAGCCGTCACAAGGTAGAGAAAGTCCTTTCCATGTAGCAGTTGAAACAGGCCAAGTAGCTACAATTGTAAGAAGGCGGCTGATGTTTGGAAAGAAATCAGCATTGCACGTATCAAGTGCAGCCAAAGCCGAGACAGGTCTTTCTTTGATGTTAACTTTCTGCCACTTCGCTTTCCACAATTTCAGTTCGTGGCTTTGGGCATCTGGCTCTGGTAAAAGGTCGGAGTAAATATCATTATTCTCACTGATTTCTGCGTCAGACAAGTTTCTTTTGTCTGAGTTCGCATGTATGAAGCCGCTTAAAGTTGTCAAAATTGTACGATGCACCGTAAATCTCTCTTTGAGTTCTGACATGAAGTAGTCCATGAATGGAATGTATATGGAAGCTCTGTACGCTTCTTTTGGCGAACCGATGTCATACTGGTTGTTTCGACGACGACAAACTCTTGGAAACATCAATTCTATCTTCAGATCTCTGGCAAAATCTTCAATTTTCGAATACAAAAAGTCGAATGAAGAATTTGTGTCATCACGTAGGCCCACAACTGGCCGCACCACAGTTTCAACGTGGTCGCACTCAAGTGCCAAGTCACAGTCAACAGATTAAGAACTTTACACAGCGGCAACGTAAGACCAAAGAGTTCTTTTGCTACGAATAAACTTGTCAGAAACTGTCCTTGCTCTATTGAGCTTGCTAACTAATGGGCCTTTGCGGAAGTCTCAGCATTCGCGTTTCCTTCTTGAAGCTCTTCCAGTGCTTCTAAAATTGGCTTATAGAGCTCCACAAGGCGGTTAACGGCATCGTGCCTCTCCACCCACCGTGTTTCATCAAGGGTAATGAGAGCAGTTTTTCTAGATTCTGGCATGCATTGTCGAATTTTGTCTTTGAGTATCTGGGTACGGGAGGGGGATGAGCCAAAAAAGTTGCAGATCAGATATTGTCCCAAAACACGTTTTCATGACGGGAATGGAGCAAGCTGAAGCGATCGCCAGGTTGAATGTATGTGCTCCACAGTGGACATAAATTGCTCGTGGATACTGCTGTCTAATCAAAGCTTGAGTGCCTCTCAGGCGCCCACTCATAGCAGCTGCTCCGTCATATCCCTGTCCTACAAGCTTGCTCAAATCCAAACCATGGTTTTTCAAGGTTTCTAATATTGTGGTAGCCAGACCTTGTCCGGTTAAATCTGATACGGAAACAAACCCAAGGAAATTTTCGCGCAAAGCTCTGTTTGAAAACATACCGAACACAAATGGACAGCTGCTCTGTGTTTTTATGTCAGATGTTTCATCCGCTAAAACTGAATAGCACAAACTTTCGGTTACCCTTTTAACAATATCAGCTCTAATCATTTTTCCGCTTTCAAGCGTTTAATCTCGAATAATTTTAGTAATAACTGTATTAATGCATAGCTTAGATTCTTAGCTATTCATTGATATATACAATTCTTCCCAATTCCTCTTTGGTAACAAGATGTGAGAGTTTTGGTTTTACATAATTTTGCTCAATCGCATACTGGTCTTTTACCCTAACGTACCTGTTCTGAGATTCGCATTCTGTCTCTGGTTGCTAGGTATCCACGCTTTCTATTGCGGGCCTTTTCCATTGAAAGTATTGAAATAAATCGTTATCCGCTTGTTGCTTTCTCATTGTTTCAGTGTTAGACACAAACTGACCTGGGATTGGATTGCACCAGCTAAAAGAAGGCTGAGCTGAAGAAGAAGATGTGCTGCCTAATCCTAATAATTGGCTCTATTGTTCACTTAATAGAGTCAAATCAAGGAAACCCTAGGAAATCAAGCCGGCTTTCGGACAGGTAGAGGCTGTATGATAGTATCTTCGTTTTTCGCCTCATTATCCAGCAGTTTGAAAGGTACAATCTACCCCTGATCTTGATGTTCCTGGACTTCATTGCCGCCTTCGACTCTGTCACTCGCCAGAAACTTTGGAAGATCCTAGAGAATGACGGAATGCCGCTGAAGTTGTTGAACTGATGAAGGCATACTATGACGCGTCAGTGAGCCGAGTTCGAGTCTATGGCGAAGAAAACTGAAGAATTCCTGGTTGAGTTCGGAGTAAAACAAGGGTGCGTCCTCTCTCCGCTCTGTTCAATTATTGCGTCGATTGGGTGCTTGAAAATGCACTGTCGTCCTATCCAGGAGTTCAGATAGGACAGAATCTTTCACTGACTGACCTCGATTATGTGGATGATGTTGGCCTCCTGTCAGACCCCGTAGAAGCTCAAAACATGCTTGAAAACGTGGTGGCCTGGGCAGACCTGATCGGCTTGAAAGTCAGCACAGAGAAAACGAAATTCATGGCTATTAACCACGACACAGGACCATTCATACTAACTGTCAATCAAATTCAGCTGGAAAAAGTCAACCGTTTCACATACCTAGGCTCCCAGATATGTACTGACGGATCTTCCGACGCTGATATCCAGCAGAGAATACAGAAAGCGCAGACAGTCTTTGCCTCCCTTCGGAAACCCTTATGGAATCGCCGCGAAGTCAGTGTCTGAACGAAAGTTGAATCTACATGGCACTAGTCCGCACCGTTCTCCTTTACGGATGCGAAACATGGTCGGTAAAACTACAGCATGAGAATACACTGAAGGTGTTTGAGCATACCTGTCTGCGAAGAATTCTCAGAATACAGCTGCGTGACCGTATCTCCAGCGCGGATCTACGTCGAATGTGCAATATTCAGAGAGATGTTGCGCTCACTATTAAAGAACGCCGTTTGAAATGGTTGGGCCATGTATTACGGTAGCCGCCAGAATACCTGCCTCGCCATATACTTCTAGTCGAGCCTATTAGCTCCTGGAAGAGACGCCAAGGAGGACAGAGGAAGAACTGGTGGAACCTGACCAAATCAGACCTTGAACCTATCGGGGGATTCAGAAAGTTCGGACACAGATGGTCAACTCAGTGGCTCGCTTTTGCAGAGCAGCTGGCAGAAGATCGCTCAACATGGTCCAAGAAGGTCTCCAAGATCATCGATGCCGGGCGAGGTGGAAACGCCTGATTCCCGCCACAAGTAAAAGTAAGTACTCAACGGCAACTGGTTGAAGCTAAGCCGGTAATTATAGTGACCTTGTCATTTGGTAAGCATAAAATATGCGGGTTTCATAGAGAGGACAAAGTGTTAAAAAAAAACAATTTTCTCGGACATTTCGGGTGGGGGGGTGTTCAAACCCCTAATCATCCCCTGGATTCGGCCTTGTTAGTGGGCAATTTTCTTATATAATTTTAAATATAAATTTAATTTACAAATTTAAAATAACTATAAATATTCCGAAACAGGTACGAATTTATGATTTCCGGTATGTTTTTCAAAAAAAAATTGCTGATATTTGGTATGTGTCCTTGAATTTTATGAATATCTTCGAATTGCAGATCTTTGATGTGTTGCATTGAATTTTATGCCTAATTAATTATATATAGTGTACTAAACAGTATAATCAGGTATTAGTCCTCTTCAAACAAGGCTAAGAGACTGTCGAGTGACAAGCATAAACAAGAAAAAACTGCACCCTCTCCCCCTCATAAAATAAACATCCCGAAAGCATCTCAATGCCCCAGGTGTGAGAGTAAGCAGGGTAGTTTTACCAAAACTATCCAAAATTTGTCACCATTTTAACTAATTAATTCACCATTTAATGAGAAATGCTCAATTGGTTTTAGGCTTCAGGTACCCATTGCTGGCTATAACATCAAAATGCTGTTTTCACGGGTAAAGATTTGTGATTGGCGGGCTCTTACCGAAATATGTAATTATATAAGCTGTTATTCGTTCTATTTATTATCAGTAGTAATTGTATTTATTACAAAATATTCCTTGAATACTTAGTGACTTGTAATTTATCGAGAATGTCTGCAAGAACTGGGAACTTATTTCTTTGCAGGTGTAACTGCCAATGGTGGTTCATACGGTCGACGATTTTATCCAAGTGATGTGACATTTGCCCAAGTTCATAATAATTGACACTCTGTTCATGGCATAGGTGGAGTTTGAAAATTGATTTCATAATGAAATAATTCAGGTTGTGAGAAATCCATAAAGGAGTTCTGTGTATTGTTTCTTTTTTCTTTTTTTATAGCTCAATATAGGGGTGTAGCCAGATCTTCATTTCTAAGAGTTTTATTACGGGAGTGAAGGGGGGCGCAAATATTACATGGTTGGGAAAAGAGATTTCTGGGAATGGATTTTAGTTTATCATATAGCTTATTTTAAAGGGAATGCAAGGTCGTGTTGTAAAATTCCAAAACCTGTGGTCTAGAAAAAGTTAGAAACCTGTGGAATATCGATTTTTTTTTCATGGCTGCAATTTAAAATAGTGACAGATTCTACAACTTAACTAAGGACTAGTTATTAATGGCTGTAATGTGATTATTAAGTGATCACTTTATTTTACAAATATACTTTTATCCATCGGCGAACTTCTAAATCTGATTATTGGAAGCGTACATTTTTTTTTTTTAGAAGGACTTGTAAGAGAAGGAGATTGATTCCCTAGCTCTTCTCACTTTAAAATATTATGCTAGACACTGCACAAATATATTTTGAAGATTTTCTTGGTCTGGGAAGGGGTCCAAATCTAAAGCCTCCCCCTCAAATCAGGCTATGCCCCTGGCTATATCGCTTTGCCGAACTGTATTTTCCGTGTCCGTCCTTATTTCTTGTTTTTGTCTACAGTATTAGCTGTTTTTTCAGGCACGTACGCTGGAATTTAAAGAAAAAATATTTGATAATTTGCATATGAATTGCCCAAAAGTCGGATAAATTTTCCCTCTCCCCCTACGTACGTCCCTGCATTTCTTATATAGCTTTTATAATTACCCATGTATTTTGCTCTGGTAAGCTAGAAAGTCACATTCACAAATTTTGAATTGAGATAAGTTGCCTCGGATTTTGTTTTTTTTTTTTCTGTTTAAGGGCTAAAAATAGCAAATAAAAATTATTTTAGTCGATTTCTCATTCAGAATGATATTTGCTTCTTTGGTTTATTTGTATTTTTGGAATTTGCTTACAAGTTATGCTCTGTTTCTATTTAGGTGCTAGAATTCACAAATAGGACCCAATTTATAATTAAGGAACACAATTAGGGGTAAATAGGGGCAAAAACACTTTTTGCACTTTAGATTCATCTTATGTCTATTCCTACCCGGAAAGTGAGATTTTCCAAGATGTATTTGTGCGGTTTAAAATCAAGAGCGGATCCAGGATTTTTGTTCGGGGGGAGGGGGGGGGGGGTTACCCGATTTTTCCCCGTCTTTACAGGTATTTTTAGACTAATTTTCGACTCCGCCAAAATTTCGGGCGGGGGGTTCAAACCGGGTACCCCCCCCCCCGGATACGGCATTGTTTAAAATTAAGAAAATATTAGAGCAGCATCACATTTATATCAGTGTGTGTTGTCACATTGAACCAATAAAATGAATGACCAAATTTGACAGCACTCCTTATCCATTGAATATGCTTTTAGCTTATTTTCATTGATTTTTTTACCCAATTTTTTTTTAATTTATTTTGCGCCCATGTACATGGAGGTGTTTTTCATCAAACATTGAATTCCCTATTTTTATTAGTTTTTAAGCTATATCTGGATTGAGTTATACCTCATTTAATAAAACAATAGTTCATTGAAACATCTAACACGTAGCCGGCCAAGGTCTTGTGTAAGCTGTAATATAGAAGGTAGTGTAAAATAATTAGTGAGATTTTAACTAACTAATTAAAAATTTAATCAATAAAATTTTACAACGCTTTTCTTCCATAAAAATTCAAATATTAAAAATCCGTCGATTCCTAAAAAACTACACCTTCAAAGGAACGCAATAAATTCGGATTTTGTAAATTCGTCGGTAGAAAAGGTCAGAAATAACATTCAATTGAAAATTTGACATTTTTGATGTATGGCTTTCATCATTATCAGGATAATTTTTACCATTTAATGATGTGTTTTCCTCTTTTTGCCTAATTTGAACTACTTTTTCTTGCTGTACTGTTAGTTTAGATTCAGTTTTTATACCGATGTGGTTGAAAGCATATGTATCTAAACACTCAGCTTTGAACTGCTGAAACATTAATTGAAAGTTAATGGAACTCATTTTTTCCCGTTTATTAACGGCACAAACTAGAATTATATAATGGAGATGAGACTAATTCATATGTAGCTAAACTATTTAGTGAAAACAACTGAAGCACTAACTGAATTACAACCAGTCATTCTGTTTTTGCTATTAATAGTCTATAACAGTATAGACTCAAGGCGTAAATGTAATCATGATACTGAAAACATATATAGAGTGTTCAACTAATTAGTTGGATTGTATAATTACGTTCAAAACAAAAAGGCTTATCTGAAAATATTTTCAAAATTACCTCAACTTCAATCTCCAGTGGAACTTTTCTATTTCTAAGAGGTAATGTACGTATTTGCACCTGAATTTGGGAAAAGGAAGAATATGTTTAAAAATTATTTACAGAAATTACTCTCAGAATCGTAATAAGAAATTTCCTAGTGTCTCATTGTTTTGATGGTAGATTTGGATTAAAAAGTTCAGTTCAGTTTCCAGGGAAATTTATGAAACCAAACTTAAATTTTTACCTAGTCCTCACAAACTAAATAAAGATAATACTTAAGACCATAGGACCATTCGAAGGAATACCTAAATAAAACTGTGAAAACTACTTTAAAAGAATCCTATATTCTTACTTATCTCATTCCTAAAGGCGCTTTGCCTTAATTTAGCCCGAGCTTGTCCTCTAATGGAGTAATGTAGCGCCCAGCTTATTTATTGCCATTACATTTTATAATATCACTACTCATTGCTTGTTTATCATTTCTACAGCGTGTGCTAATCAAACGGCGAGAAGAAAAATATATGGGCTAGGATTTATTTATGCCAAAAATTATTACTAAAGCTAAACTGCTTCCACTTAATGGTCAAAACATAGATGTGATAAGTGTTTGTTTGGTCTTGACACGTGAATCTGATGATTTTTCGTTCTGAAAGTCCATTCCAATAGATTTTGGGTAAATATATTTTTCCAATCCCGAAATTAACCCTTTTCTAGTTCGATTTTAGTGCCATCTTGGTCCCGAACACCTATATTTTTTTCTGCTAAACACCAATCGCAAAAAAAGGGGGAATTACTTTCATTTAGGGACGAAACTTGTAGATGTCATAAGCATGCATTTGACCTTGTTTTAGGAATGAAAGATTTCTCATTCAGGAAGTCCATCTTAACAGATTTTGGCAAGCGAATTGTCCTAATTCTGAAATCTCTCCCATTTTGCAGAAATTCGAGTTCATTTATCAGAAGTTTCCTTACTCTTTGTATTCGGCATGTTTGATTTGGTTCAATGAGCTTCATTCTTTATTGTGTTGACCCAGGCTCAGTAGCATCATTTCATAAAAATGAAGGCAGGGGGAGTAACTTATTTTTCAAAATAAAAGGGGGGTAATCTCGCTGCTTTTTCTGATTTTTGCAGCGAAACTTGCAAAAAAGGTATTTTAAAATGAAAATACCAAAGAGGTATTTTTAAAAATTTAGGGGGTGGGGCAATCAATCTGGAGCGGAAAAATACCCCCTCTCCCCAATAGACGCCCAGGCTTAGGTTCCATATCTTCCCTTTGCATGGAGTTCAAACCCCACATTCTCCTTTATTTATCTTTCAATAGTTTTGTGCACAATTTTCCAGAATTTTAAATTCTTCAGATTTTAATGCTTATCATAGATTTTTGATGTTTTATTGCTCGTTTTATCCTCCAAAACATGCTATATACGTGTGTGTGTGTCTTGTTTTAAAATAAATATTTTTCTACATCTGAAACCAGTATTCTTCCTCTCCGGTTTTATTTTCGGATATTTTAATAGTCTTTCGATTTTCATACATTCAAAAAAATTGCTTACTTTCACCCTCCCTCCCCCTAAAATTAATTGATTTAAACCTATGATCACAGTTTTAAACCAAAAAACACAGAAACATTTTTTGTTTTTACACCGCCAGGTTTATATGAAAAATACATGTACAAAGGGGGCTTGCCCTGGAGAATCACCCAAAGATGCCTCATTTCCCAAAAAATAGTGGCCTAAAAATGCGTATTTTCAATACGCTAAAAATGCGTATTTCCCAAAAATATTCCTCAGAACAGTATTAATTAATTATCAGAAAATATTCTGTTTGTCTTATTTTAAAACTGTTTCTTCTTTTTTGTTTGTTTGAAACGCATGGCCTGTCTCATTTCGTTCAATAATAGTACTCAAGTGCCTGGTTTGGTTATGCTGTTTAATATTTTTATAAAGATGTAAATAAGCGCAGCGTTGCGATGACCAAAATTGTGTAAATAGTTTGTTAATCTTCAAAGATTCTACCGGATATTTTCCTTACAATGTTTCATCTTTTTTTTGTCTAGTCGTTATTTTGAATGTCTGCGGGTTTGTTACTCAAAAGAGATGCGCTAATTGTACTTAGAAATTTAACCTTTCAGTTTTATCTTGTTGTTTGCTTTATTACTGTTATAATTATGTAATTTATTTACTAAAAATAGTTTATTTGAACAATTTTCTAGCCGTGTTACTTATTTTAACCTAGCAAAGCGATTTCAACGTTCACAAACCGCCCTAATACCTTAATTTCTACTAGTGTGTACAGTGGATAAACTTAAGTCAAACCGGGCTGTGAAAATAAGTCAAGCGTAGGTTAATCCTGCTAGATGTTTAAACCGCACTTAAAAAAAGATATTGCAGAGAACCACTCTCTGCAATATACTTTTTTTTAGAGAATGGGAAAGATAGTGTTTTGCATGTACTATATGCAAAAGAATCGTACCTTAATATGACGCTAGCTTCCAAACATACAAGAAGAGAGAAAGCGAGCGAGAGAGAGAGGGGAGGAGGGGGTAATTCTAAACTAAAATCCCAACGATTAGAGGGATTTTGGCGCTAGCTCACTAATAGAGAAGAAAAAGAGACAAGGAGAGCGGGGGGGGGAAGCAGAGGTGGATTCTACTTGAAAATTCTGACAATTAGAAACAAGAAGTAAAACATAAACAAGGCTCACTTGTGGATGAGAGGAGAATTCTGAACTAATACGAGAAATGATATGTTGAAAAATTAAGTGGAAGCCAATTAATGCTAAAACTTACATTTAATAAACAGGGTAGTAGACATTTATAGTTGTTGCCTCAAGTTTGGCTTCAACGCTGAACCAAGCCCTAGGGCTAATGAGTAAAAAGTAGCAAAAAACGGCGTTTGGAACCATTAAGGCCCATTCAGAGTAAAATGTTGCTATACAAAAATTTATACAAAATATAATATATATATATATATATATATATATATATATATATATATATATATATATATATATATATATAATATATATATATATATAGATATATATATATATATATACTATATATATATATAATATATATATATAATATATATAATATATATATATATATATATATATATATATAATATATATATATATATATATTATATATATATATATATATATATATATATATAAAGTATAAATATAATATATAATACAAAAATTTACTAACGACTTGAATCCAAGTCTATTTGCAATAGAGGTTTAGCTAGTGTCCAGAAATAGATCCCTTAAAACCGTTTGATTTTATCTTAGTTAAGCTACCGAATCAAAAATTATGATCGACGTATCATTAACCAAAAAAGAGTATCATTTTTATCTTCAAAATTACGACAGCAAATTACGCCATTAACTTGATGGCATTATTTAAATCAGATTTAGAGCAGGTATGAATAAGCCTTTAGTTATAATCATTGATCCCAATATTCTTATTCAGTTTTTTGATGAACCACCTTCTGATAAATGAGTTGAATAAAATATGTTGTTATTATTATATAATAATAATAATAATAATATAGTATTGTTTATTTACAATTATAAATAATATTTAATTAATAATATAATATTATTAGGACATAGAACAAACAAAAAATTAAATAACACAAAGAAAACCCATGAAGAATTCCTTGCGACTTGCGGGATTGAACTTGCCACCCCTCAGTCAAGATGCACAGCTTTATCCACTACGTCATCGCAAGGTATTTTGGTCAATAATTCTTTTATAATTTTATTAATTTACTTTAATCAGTAAAATTCTAATGGCTTGTGTACACAGTTAAACTAGGATGAAAGTCAATACGTAACATAATGCCCTTTTTTTATCCTTTTTCTTAATTTAATAAATTCTTCTGTAGGAAATTAAATTTTGAGCCCCAAAAGATAAAACAGTTCATAGCGACCAAAAGTTTAAAAACATATTCCTAACAAAAAATGTTTAGTGAGAAAAAATAGCCGTTTATAACCGATTCAGAAATGGTAATTATTATTTCAAGTACTCTCAATATTGCAATACTATTATGGAAACAAATTTGCAGAGTTTTAGAGCGCCAGAACCCCATCAATAACGACGTCAGGTTGACTGTGACGTCAGTTCTGTTTTTTTTCGATTTCCTTTAATGAAAATCCGAAAATGCTACCAAGTCTTTTGTTTTTCTTTTAATGAAGATATGAAGTACATTTTAAAATTCAGGTAAGATCATTTTATTTGTTTATTTTGCTCAATGGAAACATGAAAAAATATATATATATTTTCTAAGCTTTTCTGGGGGAAACGATTGTTTACTAGCATCTCTGCCTGTCGTTCGAGTAAAATTTTGTCTTCTATTCAATTGAATCTGCACAATCTTTTCACATTCCTCTGATCGAAGACGTGATTAATTATTTTGCGTCAGAATTCTAGGTCTTCACTATTTAAAAACTTAGGCTCAAATCGCTTCAACAGTCGATCGATTTTGATGACTATTTAAAAAAAATGAAGTATAGTGATTTGACACCAAGTGGTGTCGTCCAGTTGGCTGGGTATAAAAAGGAAAGGGGCTTGTAAGTTTTCCAATCAAAAATATTATGTTTTTATATTGGCCAAATTCTGGAAGAATTGGTTTTAAAATTGACCTATGGCTATTACCTGAGTTTGACATTTTTATGAGTGTGACCTCTTTTTCAGCAGCACTTAGGGTTTAGGGAACAAAGAATTGAGGTCAAGGTAGAATTCAGAGGGAGGGGAAGGTGGTTTGACCCCTTTCCCCTCCAGGCCTAGAATGGGGCAGTAGGAATTCCTGGTGCTTAGTATTTTTAAAGCTTCAGGTTTTAATAGGAAATGCTTGGTTAAAGTCATTAATTACCACAAGGGTGCCCACAAAGGGGGCTAGGCCTCTGGAAAATCAGGGACTAAATACTAATTTTGAGGAAAACAAAGGAAAGACAGCAGAACAGGGGAAAATCATTGAATCATAACAACTGAAAAAAAAAGTGTTAACCTATTTCGGTCTAACTTTGATAACAATAGATACATCAAATGAACTGGCTTTTTATGCTGATTCCACACATATAACATTTATTAAGTTCAATGTCACCAACCAATATTTAGAATCCTTAGAAAATTTGCTTTATTTTCGAAAATGGGAGAAAACAACCCCAAATAGTCAACGAATCTTATTGAAAATTGCAACATCAGATTCAGCAAAATAGAGAGCCCAACTGTAGAGTTTTCAGGCTCCCATCTTTAAAAATGTGTAATTTTTAAAAATTTGATATTTTACATTTTTTTTTTGCCAGGAGAAAGATCGCGGATGCGTGTTAAGTCTTCGCCCTTTTATTCCTCCCAGAGGTGATTGTATTGAACCAATAGTCCTAGAAAATTGGTGAAAATGCTCATTTCAGCTGAAATGAAAAGTTCTAGTGCCCTTTTTAGGTAAATGAAGAAACTGGAGGCCAACTAGGCACCCTCCCGCAACCTTTTTTCCCTAAGGTCGTTTGATCAAAATTTTAAGATAGCCTTTTTCTTCAGTGTAGTTGAAAGGTCCAATAACTATGTTTTAATGGATGAAATGATTCGGTACACTGACCCAGACCCCGGAGGAAGGGCCACAAGTTATGAAACTTGTACTGTGTTTACATGTAGAATTTGTTATTGGGAAGTGTACCGAAATTTTTCAGGGGGGGATTTTCTGGGGATAGGTTTCTACAAAGAAAATTTTACATGGAGGGAATTTCCCAGAACTCACAAACAAAATTCGTTTTATTTGTCTTACTTTCATGTTGGTGAACCCATTTTACATGTGGAGATACGCTGTGGAATTTTCAGTAGGGTTGGAATTCTCTGGGAAATTTTCGCGTGGTGGGATTTCCCTCGGAAAAAATCGTCACTGGGAAAATTTTCCGTGGGAGAGCTTCCATTAGGGGCAATTTCTGGGAAATGTTTTCCACACAAGGGGAGTTCCACCATAGATCTTTCTTTTAATTTAAAATCAATTGACTGTCTCAGAATTTTCACTCGACAGCTTTCTCGTCACTTTGCTGTTACACAGTCTTTTTTACTACTGAAAAAAGGCAGTAAAAGCACTCACCTTATTCTGCCGACTTCAAATATAAAAAGTACATTAGGTTTGGTATTACTCACAAAAGGCTTGGAAAATTTTTTCGGATTTTCGAAATAAGGGGAAAACAACCCCAAAAAGTCAAAGAATCTTAATGCAAATTACAATATCAGCGTATCAGAGAACCCTATTGTAGAGGTTTTAAGCTCCTATCTGCAAAAATGTGGAATTTTGTTAGAAGTAGACCCAGCCTACTTGAACTTCAAAAAAAAAACCGTTGGCTCACTAACGGTGCAACAGTCTTTATCCATCTTTTACAAATTATTCCAGCTTTTACTGACGCAGTTTATCCTATTTTTTCTGTGTTCTAGCCATCTGTTGTCAATGCAATTTCTCTGAAGTCGCGTTGCTTCTTCTATTTGATAAATTTCAAAGTCAGTACACTGAACACGGTTCAAAAAATCACTTTTTACGTCTTCAAGAGAATCAGGATCTAAATCTGGAACGCATGCGTTTGGGCCGTAGTTTTTGTCGGGTTTCAAAACTTGTTTCGTAGATTGTTTTGCAAAAAGACAACCTCTTTTAGCTTTCCACGTCTTCTTGTTTATGGCTCTTCTGGCCCGCTGCTCAGCAAGTCGCTTCAACAAATGGCTTGGTGTAGATCCTAAAATTCTGCAAAATATATGCAAACAGGCAGAATGTCCCTTAGAATATTTATGCCCGTAGCCGTAACACATGTTGTGTATCGGGCTCTTTTTGCCACCATTATGAATGAATGAATGATTTTTATTACCCATCTTTAACAATACGAAAAGTAAAAATGGAGTAGAGAGAAAATGAAAAGACAACAACAAAACACATCGAACGAACGAATGACTTAAATTAATACTTCAATAACTAAAAAAAAAACAAATGGCGAAACTATTTACATAAAAAGAAACTATTACACGTTGCTGACTATAGCTTCATACATACCATGCGTTAGGTCTAAAGACTTCAGGAACTTTTCCTTCCTGGTCGCGATCACGACGAAGGGGTCATCGAGTCCGAAACGTGCTGAAATCTGGCGGTTTCTCTGCAAGGGGGGAAGGCTAAGCAGATATTTTGCAAACTTATAGAACACTGTACGGATTGTTTTTTTATCATCAAAAGTAAACAAAGACCAGAAAGGTGACAAAGCTAAAATATGAGGGGTGGCAAAGGAGTTGAAGATCCGTGCTAGAAAGCGGCGGTTATATAGGCGTTTACTTGACAAAATCGTCCCTTACGCTTTTCGGACTGTCTGTTTGAGATCATTTATTAGACAGGACCGGGTAGCTTTAAGATTTGACCCAATTGGCAAACCAAGGTAAGTCATTGACGCTGCTGCAGTAACTGTATTACTACCTAGTGCAAATATGACAGGCGCCGACTCATTCTTACGACAATTAAAGACGACCACCTCGCTTTTGCTGGAGTTGAATTCTAGGCCTATGTTAGCATATTCGTTAGACAAAACTCTGAAATTACTCTCTATGCCACTGACGAATCTACTCGGATTTAAAATGTCATCGGCATAATTATCAAGAGACAAATCGATTTCACGAAAAATAAAGCACGTTTTCAAGGGCTTCTCAGCTTCGATTATACTGTTATTATAAAGAGGCGGTGATGATAAAGCCCCTTAGCGAATGCCTTTCCGTACTGGTATGAGGAAATCGGATACAGTCAGGCTCTGGTTTTTTACTACCCTTACTCTAACCTTCAACTTAAAATACATGTTCCTATATGTAGCAATTATAGATCTGTCAAGACCTCTCTTAAACGCAGAGACAAGCAGTTGTGCATGGATACCCAAATCAAAAGCCCGGCGGATTTCGTGGCCTGCAAGTACCACGGTTTCTCCTTTAGTATCTGCGTCCCACAAAACATTCGACAATAGGCTATGCACGTGCTCGCGGCTAATATTTCTCTTGAAACCGAACTGCGAATCTGGCGTACTACAGACACATTTTATCTCCTCAATAACTAATAACTCCATCCCTTTACAAAAAATGGGAGCAACAGTTATCGGGAAGTAAGAACAACATTCAGATGGTTCTTTACCTTTCTTGATGACAGGGGTAATTAAACCGGTACAAAAAATATCTGGCACTAGCCCGCAACTAAAAATCATTTGGAACATAAGTGCTAGATGCACTGTTAACAGTTCACTACCGAGAATCAGATGCATACCAAAAATACTATCTACTGCTTTAGAGTACTTCTTTTTTAGTTTAAGGATAGCCGAACGAACATCCGACAAACTTGCAAAAAAGGTATTTTAAAATGAAAATACCAAAGAGGTAAGTTGTCCTCCAATCTTTTGGTCACTTAAAAAGGGCACTAGGACTTTTAATTTCCGTTTGAAGACCTCTCATTATAATTGTAAACTCACGTGACCAGAGACAACTTTTCCGTCTATAATATAGAAAATCGACCTTTTTCTTTAAGAAAACTAGATCTCAGTTCATTATGTGCCATAAAGTCACTTCGCATTTGCTGGCGATGACGAGAAAAGCAGGAACTTTTCAAACCATCTCGTTAGTTGCGATGGAGTAAACTTAAAGACATTAGTGGAAAGAGCCAGGGTTGAGGAAAGGGCATATGGGAAAATTTCAATATGGTATGCTCGGACCACCGGGTCAATAAGATCATCCCTGGGAAGAAAAAACAAACAAATAAACACGCATTCATGATCTTCCTTCTGCCAAAAATACAAAATTCCACATTTTTGCAGACAGAAGCTTGAAACCTCAACAATAGATTTCTCTGATACGCTGAATCTGACGGTGTGATTTTCCTTAAGATCCTCTGACTTTTAGGTGGTGTTTTTCCCTTTTTTCAAAAATAAAACAATTTCTACAGAAAATTTCCATAACCATTGTAGGGTATGACTAAATTTATTTAATATTATATATTTGAAATCATCATTAAATACAATTCTTTTGATGTATCTATTGGTATCAAAATAATATTTTTTTAGAGTTTCTTTTACTATTGAGCCAGGTTGCTCCTTACTTACAGTTCGTTACCCCGAACTGTTTGATAATAAAACTTACCAAACTACTTTCAAGTGAAAACAAAAAATTTTCATGAAAGGCTACAAAAACGGTTTGGCAAACACCTGCACATTGGAATTGGATAAAACAAAAGTTTCATCTTAAGATTAAGTTCCTTTGTCCTATTTTCTCCAATAAAATATTACCCAATACATTTCAATCAACAAAAACACAATGTTTCAGATGTACCTTCATTGTTAGAACATTTGGATTCCTGGGTGTCGTGTTCAAATTTACATGGTCCTGATATGCTAGGTAAATTTAGCAAAGGAACATCTTCACGTTTTTGTGACAAAAGACGGTTTGGAAAATGAAAGGGCTTCTCGTTGTCGCCTAGTAAAGCATCTTCAACTTCTAAAACAAAATTTAAATTAAACAGACATAGAAACATTTAACAGTAAAGCTTACGAAGCAAATCTGGCAGTTTTTTCTTTTTAGTTACGTGTAAAAATGTAAATATACAGACATTCTATGTATACATAAAATCAGAAATATATGCAGGTTTTTCTCAAAAATTGTTTTTAAAAATTTAATTTTGATAAAGAAGCAAAACCAGAAACATTCAAAAAAAATTCACGTGGCCAAGACCCGGTTCCAAAGATTCTAAACAGAGATCAAGATCTCTCTCAAACTTGCACTCCAATTCAGGATCAGGTGAAGCAAACTCGCTCATGAAATAACTATTCCATTCACTTTTACTAGGGGTGGATTCGTTACTGGGCGCTTTTACAGATCGATTCTTATTGATGAATTTCCAAATTTTATTTGAATCGGCTCGTAGCGACTCACTGTTTTCATCAATCACATGAGAGCAATGCGAGGCGAGACATTTGGAGAATTGTCGCTTTGTATACAATCGAACACTGTTTACGACGCCTTGTTTAGGACGGCCCGAATCAATCCACAAACTATACGACATTTTAGCTTGTTGACACGCATTAACCAAAGCTGGGTTTTCCGACCATCCTGGAACTTCTGACCCAATTCTCACTTTACGAATAGGAACCGCGGTTTTTTTCTGCACAGCGCAATGCGTGGGTTATTTCACTACAGTAGATATTTAGAAGTATTTGTTTCTCATCACATGCAATTGGCGAGCTTTGGAGTAGTAGCTAGAAAGGGATTATAATCTTTTCCAGGATTCCGTTACACACAGACCTGAACAGGGCTAAATTAGCTTTTTGCCATTCAGTCTTCTGGAACCACTTTTTCTCCTTTGGAGCATCATTTGGAGTATTATTCAGGAGGTCATTAATAATGAAGGTATTAGCCACTGGAAGGTGATCAGAGACACAGAAGCAGATATAAACCTCACAGTCACCCTGAGCCCTCAAGTCGGGAGTGCAGAGCAGAAAGTCGAGCAAGGACGTGGAACTGGAATTATGCACATACGTAAACGTCGAGGCACGAAGTAAGGCACGGATAATGATAGCAACACCACCAGAGGGACGACCTCTTCCCGACCTCCTAGAAGGAATGCCAAACACATTTACGTTTTCGTTTAGTTGTAAGAGCTGGAGTCCCTCAGCCGACAGGAAATGCTCCTGCACGCACACAATGTCAAATTTGTTAGCAAGGTTTTCTAAAAGTGGTAATTTAGATAGTACTCCACCATTTATGTTCCACGTCACTATTTTCAGAGTGCTGGAGCTAGTCATCGCTTAGATAGGGCCTTTTTTACTTCTGGACAACTGAAACTGTTGCAGGGGTGCCTAGAGAAGGGGAATGAGTCCCTAACTCTTCTCACTTTAAAATATTATGCTAGACACTGCACAAATATACTTTGAAGATTTTTTTTGGTCATGAAAGGGGTCCAAATCTGAAGCCTCCCCCTCAAATCAGGCTATGTCGCAAGCTATATCGCTTTGCCGAACTGTATTTTCCGTGTCCGTCCTTATTTCTTGTCTTTGTCTACAGTATTAGCTGTTTGTTCAGGCACGTACGCTGAAATTTAAAGAAAAAATATTTGATAATTTGCATTTGAATTGCCCAAAAGTCTCAGAAATTTTCCCTCTCCCCCTACGTACCTCCCTGCATTTGATTTTATAATTACCCGTGTATTTTACTCTGATAAGCTAGAAAGTCACTTTCACAAATGTTGTATTGAGATACATTGCCTCGGATTTTTGTTTATTTTTTTTTTCTGTTTAAGTGCTAAAACTAGCAAATAAGAATTATTTTAGTTGATTTCTCATTCAGAATGACATTTGCTTCTTGGGCTTATTTGTATTTTTGGAATTTGCTTACAAGTTATGCTCTGTTTCTATCTAGGTGCTAGAATTCACAAATAGGACCCAATTTATAATTAAGGGACATAATTAGGGGTAAATAGGGGCAAAAACACTTTTTGCACTTTAGATTCATCTTTTGTCTATTCCTACCCGGAAAGTAAGATTATCCAAGATGTATTTGTGTTGTTTAAAATTAAGAAAATATTAAAGCAGCATCACATTTATATCAGTGTGTGTTCTCACATTGAACCAATAAAATGAATGAGCAAATTTGACAGCACTCCTTATCCATTGAATGTGCTTTTAGCTTATTTTCACTGATTTTTTTACCCCTTTTTTTAAAAATTTATTTTGCGCCCATAGCTACCAAGAACTGCATAAATGTACATGGAGGAGTTTTTCATCAAACATTCAATTCCCTATTTTTATTAGTTTTTAAGCTATATCTGGATTGAATTATACTTCATTTAATAAAACAATAGTTCATTTAAACATCTAACAAGTAGCCGTCCAAGGTCTTGTGTAAGCTGTAGTGTAGAAGGTAGTATAAAATAATTATTGAGATTTTAACTAACTAATTAAATAATTAATTAGTAAAATTTTACAACGCTTTTCCTCCATAAAGATTCCAATTTCAAAAATCAGTTGGTTCAAAAAAAACTACACCTACAATGGGAAGCAACAACTTTTTAAGCTGATTGAAGCCATCTGATTTTAGGTTATATTTTGGTATTTTTTTTGCTCCTGCAGGTACCAACAACTCGTTACTTCAAATGGAGGTTTTTTTTCGTTAAAAACTCAAATTAGAATTTTTCTTTTTTTTAAGATTTATTTGGCTGTGTAAGAGCTTCCCCTTGACCCATTCAAAAACTCAGAATTCAATTTTACTGCCCCTATACCCCCTCCCCCTCCTCCGGGAGAGGGGGGGGGCAAAGCTCTATCTTTGTTTGGGTTTTTTTCGGATTTTGTAAATTCGTCGGTAGAAAAGGCCAGAAATGACATTCAGTTGAAAATTTGATAATTTTGATGTATGGCTTTCATCATTATCAGGATAACCATTTAATGATGTGTTTTCCTCTTTTTACCTAATTTGAACTCAGTTTTCTTGCTGTTACTGTTAGTTTAGATTCAGTTTTTATACCGATGTGGTTGAAAGCATATGTATCTAAACACTCAGCTTTGAACTGCTGAAACATTAATTGAAAGTTAATGGAACTCATTTTTTTCCCATTTATTAACGGCACAAACTACAACTACATATTGGAAATGAGTCTAAATCATATGTAGCTAAACTGTTTAGTAAAAACAACTGAAACACTAACTGAATTACAGCCAATCATTCTTTTTGCTATTGTTAATTGCTATAATATTGCAATTATATAATATTTTGTAATATTTTGTAATATTTTATATTGTATAATATTGTTATTGCTATTAAAGACTCAAATCTGTAAATATAATCATGATACTGAAACCATATAGAATGTTCAACTAATAAGTTGGATTGTAAAATTAGGCTAAAAAAAGGCTTATCTGAAAATATTTTCAAAATTACCTCAACTTCAATCTCCAGTGGAACTTTTCTATTTCTAAGAGGTAATGTATTTGCACCTGAATTTTGGAAAAATAAGAATATGTTTGAAAATTATTTCCAGAAATTACTCCCAGAATTGTCATAAGAAATTTCCTAGTTTCTCATTGTTGTGATGGTAGATTTGGTTAAAGGTCAGTTCAGTTTCCAGGGAAATTTATAAAACAAAACTTAAATTTCCATCTAATCCTCACAAACTAAATAAAGATAATACTTAAGACCAATGGAGCATTCGAAGGAATACCTAAATAAAACTGTGAAAACTACTTTAGAAGAATCCTATATTCTTACTGTATCTCATTCCTATAGACGCTTTGCCCGAATTTAGTCCGAACCTGTCCTCTAATGGAGTAATGTAGCGCCCAGCTTATTTGTTGCCATTACATTTCATAATACCACCACTCATTGCTTCTTTATCATTTCTACAGCGAGTGCTAATCAAGCGGCGAAAACTAAAATATATGGGCTATTAAAATACATGGGCTATTATGGGCTAAATATTTATGCAAAAAACTATTACTAAAGCTAAACTGCTTCCACTTAATGGTCAAAACATATAGATGTGATAAGTGTTTGTTTGGTCTTGACACGTGAATCTGATGATTTTTCGTTCTGAAAGTCCATTCCAATAGAAATTGGGTAAATATATTTTACCAATCCCGAAATTAACCCTTTTCTAGTTCGATTTTAGTGCCATCTTGGTCCCGAACACCTATATTTTTTTCTGCTAAACACCTATCGCAAAAAAAGAGGGAATTACTTTCATTTAGGGACGAAACTTGTAGATGTCATAAGTATGCATTTGACCTTGTTTTAGGAATGAAAGATTTCTCATTCAGGAAGTCCATCTTAACAGATCTTTGCAAGCGAATTGTCCTAATTCTGAAATCTCTCCTATTTTGCAGAAATTCGAGTTCATTTCTCAGGAGTTTCCTTGCTCTTTGTGTTCGTCACTTTTGATTTGGTTCAATGGGCTATTCTTTATTGTGTTGATCCAGGCTCAGTAGCATCATTTCATAAAAATGAAGGCAGGGGGAGTAACTTATTTTTTAAATAAAAGGGGGGTAATCTCGCTGCTTTTTCTAGTTTTTGCAACGAAAATTGCAAAAAAGGTATTTTTAAAATGAAAATACCAAAGAGGTATTTTTCAAAATTTAGGGGGTGGGGCAATCAATCTGGAGCGGAAAAATACCCCCTCTCCCCAATTGACGCCCAGGCTTAGGTTCCATATCTTCCCTTTGCTTGGAGTTGAAACCCCACATTCTCCGTTATTTATCTTTCAATAGTTTTGTGTACAATTTTCCAGAATTTTAAATTCTTCAGATTTTAATGCTTATCATAGATTTTTGATGTTTTATTGCTCGTTTTATCCTCCAAAACATGCTATATACGTGTGTATGTGTCTTGTTTTAAAATAAATATTTTTCTACATCTGAAACCAGTATTCTTCCTCTCCGGTTTTATTTTCGGATATTTTAATAGTATTTCGATTTTCATACATTCAAAAAAATTGCTTACTTTCACCCTCCTTCCCCCTAAAATTAATTTATTTAAACCTATGATCACAGTTTTAAACCAAAAAACACAGAATTTTTTTTTGTTTTTACACCGCCAGGTTTATATGAAAAATACATGTACGCCTGCCCTGGAGAATCACCCAAAGATGCCTCATTTCCCAAAAAATAGTCGCCTGAAAATGCGTATTTTCTATACGCTAAAAATGCGCATTTCCCAAAAATATTCCTCAGAACAGTATTAATTAATTATCAGAAAATATTCTGTTTGTCTTATTTTAAAACTGTTTCTTCTTCTTTGTTTGTTTGAAACGCATGGCCTGTCTCATTTCGTTCAATAATAGTACTTAAGTGCCTGGTTTGGTTATGCTGTTTAATGTTTTTATAAAGATGTAAATAAGCGCAGCGTTGCGATGACCAAAATTGTGTAAATAGTTTGTTAATCGTCGAAGATTCTACCGGATATTTTTTTTTTACAAAGATTCGTCTTTTCTTTTGTCTAGTCGTTATTTTGAATGTCTGCGGGTTTGTTACTCAAAAGAGATGCGCTAATTGTACTTAGAAATTTAACTTTTCAGTTTTATCTTGTTGTTTGCTTTATTACTGTTATAATTATGTAATTTATCTGCTAAAAATAGTTTATTTGAACAATTTTCTAGCCATGTTACTTATTTTAACCTAGAAAAGCGATTTCAACGTTCACAAACCGCCCTATTACCTTACTTTCTACTAGTGTATACAGTGGATAAACTTAAGTCAAACCGGGCTGTGAAAATAAATCAAACGTAGGTTAGTCCTCCTAGATGTTTAAACCGCACTTAAAAAAAGATATTGCAGAGAACCATCCGGATTACAGCGGTAGCTAGCAACCTAGTAAGAGACGATCACGACCAATTTTAAAAAATATAAAAACCCATAACTCCTCAAAAAGAGTCAGATCAAAACTAAAAGTAGACCATTAGAACCGCCTTGTCTGAAACCCCTATATATAGAGTTGTTCAATGGCTCATTTTAAAGGAAATTAATGGGGTTAAAAATCTTTTGTAATCAAAACCATTTATTTTTAAAATATAATCAATTTTTTACGAAAAACTGCATATTTCATATTAAAGATTGATCAATGATGTCATAATCGTAGGTTGTAGCCAGGTCGTTTCTTACTATTCCAGTTAAGAAAAAGCCATAGGCTTTTTCCTGTTTGTAACTTCACATCAAACAAAGAACAGATTAGATCAGACCGAGAACAGATCAGATCAGACCGATAACAGTTAGAGTAATTACATTAAAAAAGCCGTAGACTTTTTCCTGTTTTCCGGGTTGCAGCGAGGTTTTAGGTTTTCGAAGTGGCTAACAATTCTTATATACTACTGGGTAAGGTTAAACTCTCAATCAAGTGCATATTCATTGTGGTATCGATAAAGGAAGTACTTCTTGGTTTTTGAATTATTCGTGTACTCTTTAAAATTATATAATTCTCTACACGAAAACTTTCCATTTTGTTGTATACTTTTTTTTAGAGAATGGGAAAGATAGTGTTTTACGTATACTACATGCAAAAGAATCGTACCTTAATAGGACGCTAGCTCCCAAACATACAAGAAGAGAGAGAAAGCGAGCGAGAGAGAGAGGGGAGGAGGGGGTAATTCTAAACTAAAATCCCAACGATTAGAGAGAATTTGGCGTTAGCTCACTAATAGCGAAGAATAAGAGACAAAGAGAGGGGGGGGGGGAAGCAGGGGTGGATTCTACTTGAAAATTCTGACAATTAGAAACAAGAAGTAAAACATAAACTCTCTTGTGGATGAGAGGTTAAAAAACCGTTAAAAGAGGCTTAAAAACCGTTTGATTTTATCTTAGTTAAGCTACCGAATCAAAAATTATGATCGATGTATCATTAACCAAAAAGAGTACTATTTTTATCTTCGAAAATTACGACAGCAAATTACGCCATTAACTTGATGGCATTATTTAAATCAGATTTAGAGTAGTTATGAATAGGCCTTTAGTTATAATCATTGATCCCAATATTCTTATTCAGTTTTTTCATGAACCACTTTTTGATAAATGAGTTGAATAAATATGTTGATATTATTATTTTAATAATAATATAGTATTATTTATTTATAATTATAAATATTATTTAATTAATAATATGATATTATCAGCACATAGAACAAATAAAAAATTAATCAGTAAACAGAAAGAAAATACGTTCAATAATTCCCTGCGACTCGCGGGATTGAACCTGCCACCCCTCATTCAGGATGCACAGCTTTATCCACCACGTCATCGCAAGGTATTATAGACAATAATTCTTTTATAACTTTAATAATTTACTTTAATCAGTAAAATTTTAATGGTTTATGTACATAGTTAAACTAGGATGAAAGTGAATACGTAGCATGATACCCTTTTTTTATTCTTTTTCTTGATTTGATAATTTCTTTGAGCCCCAAAAGATTAAACAGTTCATAGCAACCAAAAGTTTAAAAACATATTCCTAACAAAAAATGTTTATCGAGAAAAAACAGCCATTTATAACTGATTCAGAAATGGTAATTATTATTTCAAGTACTCTCAATATTACAATGCTATTATGGAAACAAATTTGCCGAATTTTTATAGCGCCAGAACCCCATCAGTAATGAAGTCAGGTTGACTGTGTCGTCAGTTTTGTTTTTTTCGATTTTGTTTAATGAAAATCCGAAAATGCTACCTAGTTTTTTGCTTTTCTTTTAATGAAGATATGAAGTACATTTTCAAATTCAGGAAAGATCATTTTGTTTGGTTATTTTGCTCAATAAACATGAAAAAAAAAATATATATATTTTCTAAGCTTTTCTGGGGGAAACGATTGTTTACTAGCATCTCTGCCTGTCATTCGAGTAAAATTTTATCTTCTATTCAATTGAATCTGCACAATCTTTTCACGTTCCTCTGATCGAAGACATGATTAATTATTTTGCGTCAAAATTCTAGGCTTTCACCATTTCGATTTTGATGACTATTTAAAAAAAATAAAGTATAGGATGTTCACCACCAGCATTTCTCAGTAATTTACCATGTTAAGGAATTTGTTGAGCAGACGTAGACATCAAACGATTTTCACTCATTTTCCTAGATGGCGGCAAAACCTGTGATTTGTTACCAAGTGGTGTCGTCCAGTTGGCTGGGTATAAAAAGGAAAGGGGCTTGTAAGTCTTCCAATCAAAAATAGTATGTTTTTATATTGGCGAAATTCTGGAAGAATTTGTTTGAAAATTAACCTATGGTTATTACCTGAGTTCAAATTTTTTTTTTTTTTTTTGGTGCTCCTTCGATATACCCACTCTTTTATTTCTCTCAAACTAGACACGCGAAGAAAAACCCGGTTTTTCGGGATGATTCAATACACCGCTGTAGAGAAATACAATGTTGCGTATACGATATTTAAAGTGTTGTTTTTTTGGGGGGAAAGGTACCTAGGTTAGGTTATTTATTTAATATATGCTATGCTTTGCCCCCCCCCTAATGTGCAAATATATAGTCCAAATTTTTTTTAAAACTATTATATAGTCATCCTATTTTATTTTATTTCATCAGCATTACCAAACTAGCAGTATATAAAAAAGTGGGTATATCAAAGGAGTTTTTTTTTTTTTTTTTTTTTTTTTTTTTTTTTTTTTTTTTTTTTTTTGACCTCTTGTTCAGCAACACTTGGAGTTTACAAAGAAATGAGGAACAAAGAAATGAGGTCAAGGTATGGGGCAGTAGGAATTCCTGGTGCTTAGTATTTTTAAAGCTTCAGGTTTTTAAGAAAATGCTTGTTTAAATTCATTAATTGCCACAAGGTTGCCCACAAAAGGGGCGTAGCAAGGGGGCTAGGCCTCTGGAAAATCAGGGACTAAATACCAATTTTGAGAAAAACAAAGGAAAGACAGCAGAACAGGGGAAAACCATTGAAGCATAACAGCAAATTGAAAAAAAAGTGTTAACCTATTTCGGTCTTATTTTGAAAACAATAGATACATCAAATGAACTGGCTTTTTATGCTGATTCCACACATATAACATTTATTAAGTTCAACGTCACCAACCAATATTTGCAATCCTTACAAAATTTGCTTTATTTTCGAAAATGGGGGAAAACAACCCCAAATAGTCAACGAGTCTTGTTGAAAATCAGATTCAGCAAAATGGAGAGCCCAACTGTAGAGTTTTCAGGCTCCCATCTTTAAAAATGTGTAATTTTTAAAAATTTGACATTTTACTTTTTTTGCCAGGAGAAAGATCACGAATGCGTGTTGAGTCTTTTCCCCCTTTTATTCCTCCCAGAGGTGATTGTATTGAACCAATAATCCTAGAAAATTGGGGAAAATGCTCATTTCAACTGAGATGAAAAGTTCTAGTGACCTTTTTAGGTAACCGAAGAAATTGGAGGCCAACTAAGCACCCTCCCGCACTATTTTTTTTCTAGGTTCGTTTGACCAAAATTTTGAGATAGCTATTTTGTTCAGTGTAGTTGAAAGGTCCAATAACTATGTTTTTATAGATGAAATAATCCCCCCCTGACCCAGAGCCCCCGGAGGAAGGGCCACAAGTTATGAAATTCGTACTGTGTTTACATGTAGTATTTGTTATTCGGAAGTGTACCGAAATTTTTCAGGGGGGAGGGGATTTTCTGGGGATAGGTTTCTACAAAGAAAATTTTACATGGAGGGAATTTCCCAGAACTCACAAACAAAATTCGTTTAATTTGTCTTACTTTCATGTTGGTGAACCCATTTTACATGTGGAGATACGCTGTGGGAATTTTCCCGGGGGAATTTTCAGCAGGGTTGGAATTCTCTGGGAAATTTTTGCGTGGTGGGATTTCCTTCGGGAAAAATCGTCACTGGGAAAATTTTCCGTCGGAGAGCTTCCATTAGGGGCAATTTCTGGGAAATGATTCTACACAAGGGGAGTTCCACCATAGATCTTTCTTTTAATTTAAAATCAATTGACTGTCTCAGAATTTTCACTCGACAGCTTTCTCGTCACTTTGCTGTTACACAGTCTTTTTACTACTGAAAAAAGGCACTAAAGGCACTCACCTTATTCTGCCGACTTCAAATATAAAAAGTGCATTAAGTTTGGTATTACTCACAAAAGGCTTAGAAAAATTTTTGGATTTTCGAAATAAGGGGAAAACAACCCCAAAAAGTCAAAGAATCTTAATGCAAATTACAATATCAGCGTATCAGAGAACCCTATTGTAGAGGCTTTAAACTCCTATCTGCAAAAATGTGGAATTTTGTTAGAAGTAGACCCAGCCAACTTGAACTTAAAAAAAAACCTTGGATCTGTCACCAAACCAAGATGACTAGGAATTCTATTAATTTTACATCTGGAAGGCCTAAGTCGCAGAAACTAATCCACATAATCTATAAAGTTATATATTAAGAATATGTAACTTCGAGTATGTAATTTATAATAAAAAAACAACAAAGAGAAAAATCTCAACGAAAAAAAAAAAACAAACGAGACTGCGGCCAGTGGAGAGAAAAGAAAAGAAAAATGCAGAACAACGCGGATATTTCGCCTGTATCACAAACAAGGCGTCTTCAGCACGAAAGCCAGAAGAAGAACAAGATAAAAAAAAAAAGTTAAAACTAAAAAACCAATAAAACACCACCACCAAAAAAAAAAAAACTAAATAAAAAGACAGGTTTTTTTTAAACCAAAAGTAAGGAGCAACATTAAAACTAAAAAAGAACAGAAATTGTTCCTTATATGAAACGACTTCTCCTTTCTAAATACCTTGCTTTTTTCGCTAAAGTTTGACTGTTTGTCCCAATTTTTGAAGAACGGCTACTGAAACACATTAATTAGAATAGGAAGTCTTTTTTAAATGTACCAACAGCTTTAGCGTAAAGAGCAAGGTATTTAGGAGGGGGCAACCGCTTCATATACAGAGTAGTTTCTGTTCGTTTTGTGTTTGAATGTTGCTCCTTACTTTCAGTTAAAAAAACTTGTTTGTTTTTTATTTAATTACTTTTAAGGACTTACAGACTAATATAAAGCGGGCTATACTTTTCAATGCGGGTGTATCTTTCGCCACCTAACAATTTTTTTATGCTGACTAATTTAAGGTTTAAAGTGTAACTCATAAAAGCTAAATATTTTTAATACTGGATTTGTAAAAGCATATATCAGAAATTTAAATTATTCCGTATATATGCTGATTGATGGCTTGGCCAGTTAGATTTTCTTCTTTATATCGGACTAACGACGCTCCTTGACTACTAAGGTATTCTTTGTACATCCATGCTTTTCAAATTTAAAATATCTCTCGATAAAGACTAAATTTTCTTTGAAAAAATGAGCTTATTCTTTGCACATGTGCGCTCTTAAAACGGTGGAAAAAAAGTAGTGAGGCCTCTGAGGTTTCAAGCACATGCCCTCCCTTTTCCCATAGTATTTTAAAGACATGCCCTCTGACGTCACAACATGCCCTTTTTCTAGCTGGCAAGATTCCCGGATGTTTCAATTACTTGAGGTAGGGTCAGGGTAATTGGGAAATTAACAAGGGGAGCCCTTCGCACATGTTTCTAGCTGGCAAAATTCCCGCCCAGGCAAGATTTAACAGCCCATCCCTCTTTTGGCGACCAGGTGCGGCAATTTTAGGTAGAATCCCCAGGTGTTGCAATTACTTGGACTGTGGTCGGGATAATAAACAAGTTTTAATAATATGGGGAGTTCCTAGCCCCTCGCACCTGTGCAACGCGGCCAGTAATTGGAGTGCCCTGACATATAATTAGCATAGGATTTCTACGGGACCCCTTTTCTCATATGTATTTCAAGCTTATATTTGGTCATGTGACACACCCCCTTTGAATTTCTGTGACAAGCTCTCTGACGGCATGGCACAGGTAAGAAAAATAACATGGAATTCCATTTCCATTGATAGCGGTCTGACAGGTTATGGTCATGCATTGTTACGTCATGTGACACACCCCTTTTCTGAGCATGCATTGATTAACGACTCGCATCTTTTTCGCATAACTAATGCAATTATCGAAGTGAAAATGAGTCTCGATGATTGGTCCTTTACTTTCGAACTAAAATAGGTAGCGGTATTTACATAAAATTTCACTCTGTTGACATTCTTATGAAGATATCTTTCTGTCATCTATTGAAATTGAAAAGCACTATATGTAATTTATATGTATCGTTAATGTCAAAGCTGGAAATACCTGCAGAACTCATGCAGGGAACAGACCGCAAGGTAGCATGCCACTTGACCTTCCATGACGTGTTTTCAGACCAGAGGCAGATTTTCCCAGGTTTTAGTATCTTTGCTAGTAGCATTCTAGTGCTGCTACTTGAGAGTAAAAAATGTAAACTGTAGTAAGAATGTAGTGGTCACAGGTTTTTTGACGAATTTCACAGGTTTTTTGGTATTTGTTTCACAGGTTTTGAAAATTCGTAGTGGCAACA
Organism: Artemia sinica; assembly: GCA_027921565.1. Taxonomy (NCBI): domain Eukaryota; kingdom Metazoa; phylum Arthropoda; class Branchiopoda; order Anostraca; family Artemiidae; genus Artemia; species Artemia sinica. The sequence continues at coordinate 39,566,101 of CM051269.1, read as the reverse complement.
CTGGCAAGAGGGGAATCATCCTGAGTCATCAATCATCATCTTTATGAATAATTTTTGGAAATTTAATAAACATTCAAGAGGATTGTCAGTTTACAGAAGCAGCTAATGATTTAGCTTAAATTCTTTCAGGATTAGTGTATTTTGATGTAAACTGGTAATTTTTCAGCAGCTGCAATCTAAGATGTCAAATACTGATGCTGAAGATTTTGAAAGCAACATGCTTGCCTCTGAATATGGGGTTGCAAAGTCTGCTCTGTCCAACTTGGCTTGTAAAGACCTTATGAAAGCTTCCTCTGTCTGCCGACTTTAGCATGATCTTGCTGAACACCTGTTCTTAAAAAGAACTAGCATTCATTGGGATTTCTGTTTTGGAATTAAGAGTAATGGAGAAATTAAAATTGACAATTTCTTAGTATCAAGGACATTTCTTAGTATCTGAGGTGTGGCAATGCCCCCTTCCCCTCCAAAACTCCCCTACACATTTCCGGGTGTTTCTATAGGAGCGGTGTAATTCTTTCACTTCATAGTTTTTAAGAGATTATTTAAAGAATCAATCTAAATCATCTGATGTCAAAATTCCATGAAAATTACTCAGATCACAGTGCTACTATCCTAAATCAACTATGCACATATTTCATGGATGGTACAAAATTTTTCCCAAAGTTACTGCATATTGGCTGCTGAGCTTGCTGATTACAAATGTGATAATAATATTGTAATAATCAAGAAAAACATTAAAGCATATCATATAATTACTACATTAATGGGGTTTGATTCTCACCAAAGCTGGCATTTAAAGATTCAACTATTGGTACTAACATAGGAATATAGAAGTGTATTAAATGACAAAATTATATTTTCATTTGCCTTTTCATATATAGCCTAAGTACATATCACTTGTATCTTCTGTAAGACTCTGATTGGACTTAAGCTAAAATCAGCTTGGGAAAAATATTAAAACCTTAAACATTTGCACAATCTTATAGGCCTACTTTTTTAGCATAAAAATAAATCCTTGTGAGCTATGCTTTCTTAAAGTGGTAATTTGGCAAAGCCCCAGCTCTGATTGCAGCTGCAAGTTTTTTGCAGCAAAACGCAAGAATAATAAAAGAAGAACCTTTATGGCATTATCAAGTTGGGTCCAATTGAGCTTGAAAGGACTAATAGCAACATTTGGAATATCTGGAAATGGCAATATAGTGAAGCCAGTATCGGTCCACCATAATTCATGAATATTTCTATCAACAGAAGTACCAATCACACAAGAAGCAGATATGATGAGAAAATCTGAACATGGTAAAGATGTAGACATTGCTCTCCCTAAAAAAAAATAAATAAAAAAAAAAAAAAACAAACTTGTAGTACACAACAATTGAACTTAATAAAAATAAAAGCTAAGAAGTCACAATATTATTCAAACAAACAGCAATAAGTATTAAAAACTCATAAGAAAAAATATATGTGCCTAATCAAAAAACAGAGTCAAATAGTTATTAGGCAGATTGTTTTGCTCACCAGTACAATGATTTTTAAATGCTTGCTATGTTTAGAAAATGTATTTATTAACCCTAATACAATGTACAAATACTGTGTCTACAAGACTTCAGTCTACAAACACATTGTAAACAATCATGTCCCTGAAGAGAAACTGTTAATTGAACTAATTGGTTGATGAACTTGTGAAATTTAATTAGGGGCTATGGGCCGGGGGGCTAGTTGACCTTTTATTGTTTGGTCTTAGTATAAATATATTCTTCATTTTTGATAGATTTCAATTTATATACTGTGAGGAGGCGAGTTGAATCATTATTGACATTCAGTGCATGGAAATGTTTATTTAATATGTGAGTTCTGTTTTCTTATTTATTTATATTTTTTCTTTTGTTTTTTTCTTTCTCTTTATGTGTTTAGTATGTTTTATTTTGATGTAAGTTAAGTTTTTTTAAAAAGAAATTTTTTTTTTTTTTTTGTAAGTTAAGTTTTTTAAAAAGAATTTTTTTTTTTCATTTTATATTTTTTTCCGTTGAGAAAGGCTCCCGGACGTGGGGCCGAAATATTCGGAGTTTTTGTGTATAATTAATTGTTCTGTATTTCACTGCTTTATAGAAAATTAAAACCCGTTTTTCTTGTTTAAAATTTTTTTTTTTAAATGGAAAAGCAGTGTGGTCTAAGAAATTATTTTGTGTAATAATAGACCTATGCACACGGCTAGACGCCACGAGAATTTAAGCGGAACGTGCCAGCAGGGAATGGCCGTTCACTTCTTCTTTCCAGCCTTCTCAGTGGCCTTGGTGACTTTGCCACCAGCAGTAGGTGGGTCCTTGAAGTTGACCGACTCAATGACAAACGTCAGCCGTAAAATAGAAGAAAAAGATGAATTTGATAGTTCTAGCATACCACATTGACTAAGATTTTAGGTCATATTCTTACTCGATGGATAAATGGAAGTACTCTGAAAATGGAAACAATGCATCCTCTGAAAGTGGTTGAAAAGTTTCAGATCGGTTCCAAGACACAAGTGACGGCCATTATCAATTTAAACTCACCCGAAGGGTTTTTCAGTTGTGCGGCTGGGTGGCATCAAGAGCATTTAGGAGAGTGTTGCTGTCAGCCTTGCCTTCTTTGCGCTCAATGGTCCACCCATTGTACCATGGAAGTCTGTCAGATGGCTCCAACATGTATTCTCCGTGCCAACCAGAAATTGGGACGAAGGCAACGGATGCTGGGTTGTAACCGATCTTCTTGATGTAGGCGGAAACTTCTTTCTTGATTTCCTCAAAACGAGCCTAGGAGAAGATGTTCCATGAAGAAATATTTTTGAATTGAAAATCTCATTTCTGGATTGAGGTGTAGAAAACGTAGTTGGAAATGAAGATATGCTTTCTTTGCGGACAAATTAACTGATAGGATACAAAAAAAGGGAGGAGGGGAATCAAAGAAAAACAAGAGAAAGAAAATAAAAGAGTAACATCAGATTTAATAGAAAGAGTATCAGAAACAAAGAGTAACATTAAGAAATAAGAAAATAGAAGAGTAACATCAGAGCAAACATTTCGAGTATTCAAGCTGTAGACAATTGTAATGCTCTCCCTGACTCAGTAGTCTAAGCTGACACAATTAATGGCTGCAGAAATGGACTTGATCGATTTGGAAAGGTCTCTTGACAAAAAGGCTTTAAATGGTTCTCTCACAACTCCAGGGCTGCATTTATGTTCTTCCTTTTCCAGTATAAAGTATAAATCAGTGTTCCCCTATGTAAGACATTATTTCATCCAAATGTTAATGAATGAGGTTAATGTATTTATTAGAAAAAGATCCACGACCTGAAAAAATATCATTTAACTACCATTCTGAGATCACCAGCACGTGCAACGCCAACCAAAATAAAGCAGAACGGATTTCCCAAAATTGCTCTGGCTAATTTTCCGTCACAGTCACTGTCAAAGATTAAAATAAGAAAAACAAAAGAAAAAGAAGTTCCGAATTCTGATTTTCATTTCCCTTCATTTTCAACTCTAAATGCTAAAAGCATAAACGTACATAAAATGGCAGAATTAAAGCAAATAGTTTATTTCCCAACGACAAAATACTCTACTGGATCTGATTTGCAGAAATTTAAGTAATTTTTATAATGAACCCCGATAACTACGTCCCCTCGTGGTAGCTACCATTATATGGTTCATTTGACACCTGTACCTTCATTTAAGATTAACTATATTATTGAAACTATAAATTATCGTCCCGTGTTGGGACCGTTGGTCCTAGGTTGTTTCAGATAAATGCCCTTCCCAGATTCTTTTCTTTTGGTGCCTTAATTATTCTTTTTCCCCCTAGTAATAATCATTAATTTTCCCTTAATTTTGGCTGCACCATTTTTTCTTTCGTACTTTAATTGCGTAGTTTGTTAAGCAAACCACGAGGCTTTAATTGTGCAGTTAGGGATTATTCACCATAGCTAAAAAGCTACTTTCAGAGAAGAGGTTTGGTCCGAATTGTCGGGGGGGGGGGGGGTAAAAGAAGGGGCATAAAGCCGATTCATTTGAAGTAGGGCAGTAATTGGTAAGCATTTGGATTGGCTGGAAAAATCCACATACCACCCACCGCAGGCACGCGGTTGGGCGACCTGAGGGAAGATTAGAAGTGTGATTTTAGTTTCGTTTGAGTTCTGTTATATGCGTGATTGAATACAGTAAGATTTTTTTATACTATATAATCTTTGACTTTTTAGTCACGGTAATCCAGGACGGGTACCTGTGTTCTTAAAATGGCCCTTTTGACCGTTCGATCACGTTATTGTACCCAAGGGCAGAGTATATTGTTAATTGTGTACTGACAAACCCAATTGAGACAGAACCGTTTTCAGAAAGTTTGTTTCAGGGAGGAGCAAGCAACCCAGGAAAATACAATACAGAACTTAAAAAATAAGTAAATATAAGTCTTAGCATTCATTTGGTGATCAGTGACATTTTTTTTATGAAAGTAATTTGTTTTGCGTCATAAATTTGGAAAAATGTCCAGAAAGTGGCCTTTTTTTCAATAAGCTGCCTTTTTTTTTACCCAATAGTGTCCTGGTGTCCCTCAGGGTGAAAAAGTGTCCAAAAGACACTAAAAGTGTCCATTTGGCATCCCAGAGCCCAGGGGACGTCAGCAGGGTTGCCAAAACTCTTAGGGACAAAAGTGTCCAAATAAGGCAAAAAGGACACTTTTAGTGTCCCTCTAGAAAATTAGCCAGTATACAGGGTTGCAACTATGAATTTTCAAAACCTGTGAAAAAAGTGCCAAAAACCTGTGAAATTCGTCCTTCTTTGTTTTGCTACCTAGCGGTCTGTTACCTGCATGAGTTCTGCAGAAATTTCCAGCTTTGAGATTAACGCTACCAATAAATTAAGTTAAGTGCTAGTTCAATTTGAAGAGATAGCAGAAAAAAATCGTCATGAGAATGTCAAAAGAGCGAAATTTTATATCGATTATTGATACCGCTACCTATCTTAGTCAAAAAGTAAAGAACCAATCATAAAGATTCATTTTCACTTCGGCATTTTGATAAGTTATGCAAAAAAGATGCGAGTTGTTGATCTTCGGTAGCTATTAAGGATCTTTGGGTACGACATGGTCCGAACCGCTGTAGCAACGATATGTCTATTTTGACCTACATGGTTTTAAATTTAAACAAAAGACGTCGATCACCTTAACCACTTAGCCAAATGGTTGGTCAAATGGTTAAAATCGTTTAACAACTCCTCAATCTTGCCATTTTCTGAACATTTAGAAGTAGCCCTGAGCAAAAATTACGTTTTTCGAGAACTAAAAAATTGAGAAGAGAAGGTCGATTGAAATAATTTCGCTTGAGTTATACTCGATAGAAACTGGCAACCAGCGTTTGCCAAAAAATCACAACTGAAAGTATACAATATAAAACAGAAACATTCGCTAGCGGATATAAATAAAATTGAGCCGCAACACAGCTTTTCTGCGAAACTCCTTTCTTTCTATGACAGTAGTGTAATAATAGCCATATGCACACGGCTACACGCCACAGAGATTTTTGCGGAACGCGCCAGCAGGGAATGACCATTCACTTCTTCTTTCCAGCCTTCTCAGCGGCCTTGGTGACTTTGCCACCAGCAGTAGGCGGGTCCTTGAAGTTGACCAACTTGATGACAAACATCAATCGTAAGATAGAAGAAAAAGATGGATTCAGTAGTTCTAGCATACCACATTGGTTAAGACTTTAGGTCCTATTCCTATTCGGCTGATAAATGGTGTTCGCGCAGGGCGCAAAAACATCTAAGAAAAATCCCCAAGCCGTTACCAAAGCTTAAAAGTAAAGTAAAAATTAAAAGCAGTCGTATTAATGAAAAAAAGGAAAAAATAAAGACATTTGGTTTTGGATTTGGAAAAATGTCCAAAAAGTGTCCTTTTTTTCAAAAAGCTGCCTTTTTTCAAAAAGCTGCCTTTTTTCAAAAAGCTGCCTTTTTTGACCCAATAGTGTCCCAGTGTCCCTCAGAGGGAAAAAGTGTCCAAAAGCCACTAAAAGTGCCCATTTGGCATTCCTGGACGTCAGTGTCTAACCTTCGTTCACTTCTTCTTCACTTCTTCAGTGTCTAATCTTCATTTTTTATTCTTCAAGCACGTATAAACAGACCCTGGCGCCGCGCCGATGAGGGAAGACCGGCAGCGGCGGGGCCAAAAACAGCGCGCCGTGCTGCACCGCCGGTAAGACGTTGGTGGTGCGCCACTGGTAAGATGTCTGCGGCGCGCTGCCGGCGCGATCAATGTTGACCGCAAACATTAATGTTTTCATCAGTCTTTCTCAAATCACAGCTTAAATTTACAACAGATTCGAGCCTATTCATGAGTTCAAAAATTCACAAGTCACTGGCTGGAAACTGGTCTTCTTCGTTATTCATCAAGAGAAGTAGAAATATGGTAGAAATGAAATGGCTGTGGCGTTTCAGAACCCTTGCATAATACGAGTAGTTGAAGTATATATTAGCTATGTATTCTTAACATAAATAATTGTCGAAATTAGTAGTTTTTTTCATCGAGCATTACTGCATATAAAACTTCAAATACCGTATCACAAAATTCGTCAGTTATCTGGGTAAAAACTTTGAATATAACTTTGAACTTAGAAGCTTAATTTTTTCATAATGCCCTTTCCCTACATCTGTTTTGTCACCTTTAAAACAGTTGAAATGGGCGACTTTGATATTGATTGTTTTTTTTTTGCTCTTTTGGATCCCAAAGAAGCCTTCTTGTATAAAAACTAGTTTTTAATAACAATTAAAAAAAAAAAAAAATGCATTTTAAAGTTTTTTTTGGCTTCTTTATAGAATACATGTAATGCAGGCTAAGGCTGAACTGCTGCTTTCTTATTGCTTTTGGCTGCTCTTTTGGATATTATTCATTTTTTCTTTTGGGGATTCATTCCAAATTATAAACTGATAAATACCTAATATCAGTCAAATTATAAACTGCATCTAAATGGAGTAAATTTATCAAATTGAAAAATACAGGATGAACACTTCACATTAGAACACTTCAATTACAATAACACGAAAATAACACTTAATAGTTTATTCGCTATGAAGAAAAATGAAGTGACAGGTATTTTCTTAGGTAAAAAATGAAAAGCTCATCCGTTTTAAGTGTAATTAAATGAAATAATATGCAGACTGAAGTAGCTCCGGGAAGATGTTGAAATATTCCTCCTAGTTCGTCACTTTTAATCGAAGCAAACTGTTAGGACACTTAGTACAGTTATTGAGTTTAAGCTTTGATTTCCAAATGCTCACAAGAATTACCAAATTTAAGAAAGTCGCAACAATAAGTCACCTGTGGTCAAAATACTCAAAGACTCCTTTTTGATCCCCACCCAGGCTCAAAGCTTCTGCTATGGTCATTTCCATGGAAATCTCTAAAGAGTTTCTTTTTAAAATAGCTTTCAAGCGTAGATAAGGGTATTTAGACTTTTTTACTTTTCTTCAAAGCTTTGAAAAAAGTGTTATAATATTCCAAATGTTACATTTGTTATATTTGTGCATATTTTTGGTAATCATTTGTGGGGTGATCGAATTTTCTAAACCACTGTAGATACGTAAGAACGTTGCAACATCTAGTACCCTGAGGTCATAAGACTGTCAAAAACTCCTCCTTGAACCTCCCAAATTGAAAACTTTCATTATGACCTGGCCTTTTAATGTACCTTGGGCACTGGACCAAGGGCGCCATTGTTACTCGAGTGCAACGTTAGGTGGGGATGTCGATATCACTTTCGTCACACCAATTCGTTTTAGTGTGAATCTGCCTGGTACTTATGAATGAATGTTTTCAAAGTAAACCCGTTTCATCAATAAGAAAAAAAGTGGATTGGACGCATATGTCCCTTTCCCTTTGGACGATAAAACCATGCAAGTGCTGTATAAGTATAACTCATGAAAATCTTGTTAATTTTGTCAACTTTTCAACTTTTTGGCATCCCTGCTTTCAGTAAAAAAAAATCAAGGTACTATCACTTAAATATAATAACTCCCTATGCCCCCCCCCTTCTGGATACCATCTTGATAGTATACTGTCTCTGCTTTAAATAAAAAAAAATAATTAACTTATTGGCACCCCTACCTTAAAAAAATCGAGGTATTATCATTTAAATATAATAGCTCAATTCCCCCTCCCCCCTCTGGATACCACCTTGATAGGATGCCGTCTCTGCTTTAAATGAAAAAAAAACCTTTTTGGGATCCCTGCTTTCAATAAATAAAACTTGAGCTATTATCATTTAAATATAATACCTCCCTATCCCTCCCCCTCTGGATACCACCTTGATAGGATACAGTCTCAGCTTTCATTAGAAAAACAATTTATTTAATAATTAACTAGGTCACTATATGGTTCAAACAAACACGCAAAATAACGTTAAACAGCTTAGTGTTCCTTGAAAAAAAAATTGAGGGTATGAGTAAAGGGGTACAAAGACAACAACAAAAATGTCGAAATTATTCAGATATACCTCAAATTATTGGAAAACTGAGTGATAGATTCGCCATGGCATTCCCTAAGATCCAAAGAATCTAATTAAAAGGGAGCACACACAAAAGCAAAATAAGGCCAGTAGCCTATGAGAAATCGCAAAATACCCAAGACAGTGAACAAGTCCTAATGGGGGGCCCTGGGTCTATCAAAATATTTCAATGATATCATTTTCTTCTTTCTCCACTTTAAATGAAAAAATAATTATCTTTTTGGCATCCCTGCTTTCAATAAAAAAAAAATGAGGTATTATCATTTAAAAATGATAGCCCCCTGTCCCCCCCTATAGGCAATAATTTACAATTTATTTATGAATCATACTTTTGGGGTAACTTCCGGTTCAATCTTTAATTCCCCAACCTTGTACATAGCTTAGTCTATAGCTAAATTTTGTCTCAACCGAAGGTTTTTTTTTTGGGTGGAGGGAAGGAAATGTTCCAGATAGAAGATTGTATTTTCTATCAGGCGTTCAATAATTGAGTATTAAACATTAAGAAAATCTTATTCAAAAAAAAACTGCAAACTTACAATTAAGCTGTAGGAACAATCTGTCGGCTGTCAATTCCATAATCCAACGAAAGGCTGAAGCTATATAGTAATGAATGCGTTCTATAATTCTATTCAACTTGAAAATAAAATTCTTGACTACGAATGATGTAAGAAATAGCGATTGGGAAACTACATTCGAAATGATTTAAAACTCATTTCATAAAGACGATACTTTTTTTTGTCAACATATGAAGAACTGTGTATGTTGCAATATTTGCAATAGCATATTGCATCTGTCTGGTTTTTATGCAAAGTAACAAAAGAGACAAAATTAATGAACAAGAGAGTAGTGAAGAATTATAGTATACAAAGTAATATTTGGCAGGGAAAGTCACTGGTGATAAATCGCCTGGGGTGGCACCGTGATTGCGTGATTTTCGGGGATTGGGGGAACCAAATTTTTTTTCGGGGTGACGCTTAGATTTTCGGGGAAATATCCGAAAATTCGGGGATAGTGTAAGCCCTGCTTGATTTCTAATCAGGAAAATCGAAATACTAAACCACACGAGAAGGAAAAGCTCTGACTTTGCTGTTGACGCAATAAAAAATTGCCGCAAAAATAATTTAAAGTCGACCGAGCGCCGCCGCCTCTGCCGGCGGTGTTACGACACTTCGGTGGCGTTCGACCGGGTCTCTCGTCGGCGGCGTTCGGTCGATCCGCCGGTGCGGTGTCGGGGTCTACGTATAAAGTGTATTCTTTATGAACTGCTTTCAAATGTCAATAATTCTTCCACTTTTCTTCAAAAACTCTATTACAAGACGTGTGATCCCACAATTTTCTTCTTCACTTTCTAATCCACCAAGTACTAAATTTAGGCTTGGCTGCCTTCTCATAAGTCTAAAAAAATCCACTATTTCTCGCCTTTCTTCTTCACTCTCACGGCACTCTATCAACAAATGTTCAATGGTCTCTAAGCTCCTACATTTGGGACAATTGAGACTTTCTACCCAAAATCTTGCTTTGTAATATCCGACTCCTGCATTTAATCGAAGGCGGAATATTTTCTTTGCTTCAAATCTATTTAATTCTTTATACAATTTAGTTTCCATTTTCCTTTCATTTTTCTTAGCAACGAACAAATTTCCGGTCGAATCCCTGTTTGATAGAAAGCCTTCTTGGTTCAGTTCTTGAATTATTTTCCCGAGCATCATATATTCTTAAGGGTTCTCCAATTCATTCAAAATTATTCCAACTTCAACTGCAGACTTAGCATACGTGTCTGCAATTTTATTCCCTATGATTCCAGTGTGAGCGGGAATCCATTGAACGAAAATTTTCTTCTTCTCCGTTGCTGCATATAGCTTAATGTAGCACTTTATGACTTCAATACTTGGTTTTGGCATGATGTTAGTATTTGTAATAGCTTGAATAGCGCTCTTTGAATCGGAACATATTACAAATTTTTCTTCTTCACATTCTTCAGTAAATTCTAAGGCCTTTGTAATAGCTTATACTTCTGCCTGAAATACACTGCATTCGGGGGGCAATTTGAATTTTCTTGATGTTTTTCTGAGGGCACCAAAATGCTATTCCAACATGCTTAGTTTCATCAACCTTAGATCCATCAGTAAATAGTGTGATATATCCTTCATATTCATTACTTATCAGCATACGAAATGCCATTTCTTTGGGTATATTTGGTTCCACTTTGAATTCCAAATTTGATAAAATCCTGTTTTCCTCCCATGGTGGAGGAACTTCTATTTTGCTCGCCCTCGGCATTTCTGATAATTTGATTTCTACTCCATGTCGTCTACATATTTCTAAAACTTCTTCCATACAATTTAATTGATCTCTGGCTTTGCTTGCGTTGGCAGTTACTTGCCATCTAGGTTTAATAATTTTCGACTTAACTGGGTGGTTATCTTCTTTAATCCAAATTTTCTGCACATACTTGATTAATATCATTTTTCTTCTTGTTTCTAAGTCTAATAGACCACTTTCTGATGACAGAAAGCTAACAGATGTAGTTCTCCTGGCTCCAAATGCTATCCTTATGGCTGAATTTTTGGATTACATCCAATCTCATAATTGTGGAATGGCAAGCTGTTCCATATATTTTTGAGCAGTATTCCACTTTAGGCATAATATATTTTGTATAATATTGGATAAGGAGTTCTGCTGACAAACCTCCGGACATATAAGCTAAACTCTTCATTATATTTATTCGTTTCAGGCATGCAGATTTAAGATACATCACATGGGGCTTCCAGGTGAACTTATTGTCCACCACTACGCATAGTATTTTTGCTTCATTCACATATTCTATCAGATTTCCATTCAGATATATTTTCGGGAGGGCTACAATCCTTTTCCTAGTGAACACAATTGCTTTTGTTTTAGTTGATGAAAATTTCAAATCAGCTTCTTTAGCCCATTTTTCTAGTTTCTCTAAGACCTGGGCCATTAAAGTCTTTATTTAGTAGGTGTCTCGGGCCATAACCCAGACATTATTATCATCTGCGAAAACGGTTCCACCATCATCCTTTTCACTAATAGGAATGTCAAATGATCCTATATTATACATGTCAGGGCCCAAGGCTGAACATTGAGGGATCCCTCTTTCGGGGAACACTGTAGTCTCTGATAATGTTTCTCCAGTTCTTACTTTGACTCTTCTTCCTTCAGATAATCCTCCAATAACATTAGCATTTGACCTTTGATTTCTGCTGTCATTAGGCCTCTAATCATTTTTTCTGTGAAGCATGTTGTCAAAAGCACCCTCAATATCTAATAAAACAGCTGCTAGTATCCATCCATTTTGCAAAGCGAATAGTGCCTCCTGTTTCAAGCATGTAAGACTATCCTCTGCACTTCTGTTTTTACGACAGCCACATTGGATGTCTTTCAGGATTTTTTTCTGGTCCATCACAACTTCTAGCCTTTTTTTGATAATCCTTTCCATCACTTTTCCAATCATAGGGAGGAGGGTAATGTATCTGTAGTTTTCAATCTTTGAAGGATCTTTTCCAGGCTTTGGTAACATCACTGCTTCTCCATATTTCCATACATCGGGAAATTTTCCCATCTTCCTTGCATCATTTATTATTCCCAATAATACTTTTAGCCAAGATGTAGGGAGTGCTTTAACAAATTGGGGTAATATATCATCAGGTCCCGGTGATGTATTTGGCAAGTTTCTTATTACATTCCTCAGTTCTTGTTCAGAGAAAGGTATGTTGTATGGCTCATCTTTTCCCTGTGTTCCAAGCTGGCTGGCTTTTCATCTCCATCTCTCTCTCCTTTTGGGAATTGGGATCTTTTCATCCAATCACTGAGCTCATAAACTTAGCAGCTGCATCAACTTTTTGCTTTTCGTTTACAAGAACTGTAGTACCATACATTATTGAAGGGTTGTTTCTGCTTGAAATAGGTCCATTGTTCATCCTTTTCATAAATTCATACACTTTTGTTGTGGGCTTTCTAAAGTCAAGGTTATTTATGAAACTACTCCATGCATTTCTCTTAGCTTCCAGCACTGTTTTCCAGAACTTGGCATATGCCCTGTTTTTTGTTTTTTTTTTCAATATGATTATGTAGACTCCATTCCGAATTATAGATTCTTCTCCTTTTCATAAAATCCCGCTTGGCTTTAGAGCATTCTTTGTTCCACCAGATAGAGCCTTTGTGAGTACTCACTTACCTATATGTTACTATATTTTTGGCTATTTTGATCATTGTGTCTTGAAATATATCAATTTTTCTTGACAATTCCACTTCTTCATCTGTTGCTGACTTCACATCAAATTCATCAAATGCCCCAGTAAGAAGGGGCCAGTTCACATTTTTTATCTTAAATCTTTTTTTCGTGTCGCCCCTGGGAGGAACTTCTTCATCAAGAGTGCATAATATAGGATAATGATCACTAGACAACTCACTTCCAGCATCGCATACTATGTTTAATTTAGTTTATATTCTTGGGCTACATAATACCAAGTCAATTGTTATTGTTTCTCCTGTCTGAGGGTTTAGTCTTGTTGGCAAGCCACTAGGGGTCACTAAACAAATTGAATTGTTTATTAAACAGCTCTAGGCTGGTACCAGAATTATTAATAATCCTGCATTTGCACCAAGATCTGCTGTGTACATTCATATCACCAACTAATATCAAATCTTCTCCAGCTGGAATTTAGTTTATAGCTTCTTCTATTTTTTGTCCCAGTAGTCCATTATTTCCATCCGGATTATAAACGCATATAATATTTGCTTTCCGGTTGTTTTCCAAAAAAATTTGGGGTCCAAAGATTTCCACTTCTTTAGCTGTAGGTTGATGATACGTCAACTCCAACTCCTTGTGATGAATATGGTTTTAATTCCAATTATTACACCTCTTTTTTTCCATTTATTCTGTCATTTCTCCAAATGCTAAAACCTTTGAACGAATTCACATTATTAGGTTTAAGCCATGTTTCTTGAATACAGAAAACATAGATGTCATTTTGGTAACAGTATTGTAGCAACAAATCTCTTTTTTCTCTCATAATTGAACATGCATTCCAAGATAACATTTTCAGCTGCATTAGGGATTTGATCTAGTTTCAAAACCACTATTAACTTGGAAAACCATTGATATGTCATTGCGATTAAGTTTTCCCAATTTCAGCTCTTCTACTAAATTGCACAACTTGTCTATCTTTTCACTCAGTGTTAAGTCTTGAATATTTAACATGCCAGGGGTTGTCAACATCCCAATCACTAATTTATTTGCTGCCCATTTTTGCAATTCTGCTGCAGCTTTACTTATTGCTCTTTTTTCTGGGTTCAAGTTTGATTGCACTGCTTGAGCATAGTTTCTATATGTGATCCTTGCTCTCTTAAAATCCCTACCATATTTTTCAGCAACGTCTAACACTTGTTGATTTTCTCTTCTTATTTGACAAATTGAAGACGTTGATGAGTGATTTTCTTTACAATTTGCACACTTGTATTTAAAGGTCCTATCATCTGTGCTTTCCCTTTCAAGTGGGCAATCTCGGCTTTGGTTGTTCTTTGCACATCTTAGGCAAACCTCTTTTGATTTACAGTCTTTTTGTAAGTGTCCATACTTTTGACACTTATAGCGTTGCATTACCTTCCTATGGTAGGGCAAAATGCCTCTGTTTCTTCCTCAACACCAAATGCTGCCTGGGATAATGTTGGCTTCAAAAACTACCATGACTGATAGGCTGTCCTCTAGCTTTTTGAGGTCTCTGTTATATCTTTGTAGTCTAATAATATCTTTCACTGCAACACCAGACTGGATACTTGGTTGTATCTGATCTTTTGATAAGTACAATGGGATACCTTCCATCAACCGTCTTGCTAATTTTTCTTTCCTTATAACTGTAACTTCAATGTTCAGCACCTTTTTCATCTCCAAAGCAGTCTTAAGCGCACTTTTTTCCTTAAGATGCAGGAAGATGATGTTACTATTTCTATTAATTTCAAAGTCGAACCTAATTTTTATCTTCTCCTTGAAAAACATTGTGAGTTCATATTCGTTGGTGAATTTGGCACCTTGCTCAACAGCCTTGATAATGACACTACCACAAATCATTTTAGTTTCTGGAATCTCTAATTGTGGAACATTGACACTTGGTTGATTTCTGCTTTTTGTTACTTGGCCACTGGTTGTCTGAATATCACTATTTCTATGAAAAAACTGCCGTTTTGGAGATTCTCTTTCCATCTGAATGTTGTCATTACTAGCTGGAGATGCCACCCTTCTTTTCAATTTATTTCTTTTTTCCTTTTCTTCACAATATAATCCCTCGGCTTCTCTTGGGTTTATCATGGTCATTTCATCAGTTTCAAAATTTATTTCAGGTAGGGATTGAACATTCCCTTCCAACTCACACTCTTCAACTTCTAAACTACTATATCTGTTGCTCACCTTGCATGCATACTGTGATGTGTTACATCCTCCATTTGAATCTACAGTGGAGCTGTTATTGAACACTTGCTGTCCGTATACATGGGGCATTACTTGTCTCACTGCAAGTCCATTGTTCGTGCCATTTACAGCACAAACATATTGAGATGAATTTGATGGGCTTGGTATAGGTCCATTGCTGTATACTTGTTGTCCATAAATACTGGGTAAATGCATAGGGCTTGGCACATTCCACTGCATTTGCATTAACTGAGGTCCTGGAGCCCCATTCATAGGCATTTGCATAGGGTTATGAACCAGTGAGTAATGTCCAACATTAATAGGTGCTGCTGGGCCCCTATCTGAGAGGCCAGCCTGATTGTCCATATTGGCACTATTTTTCAACTATGCCTTTATATAGTCCAATCTCTTCTGCTATGATTAAACTGTATTTCACTCTATATCACAAGGAAAAGTCTCTGATCAAATTTAGCTTGTCACGTACCCAATTATTCATAAAGAACTATTCTATTTGAGCAAGGATCAGAAGTTAATAAACTACGTTAACAAAAGCGGGACAAAGAGAGCCGAAAAAATATTTTATCTAAAAAGTGTGACCAGTCGTGCTTTTTTTCACATAAAAGGGCTACAAGCCTAAAATTTTGATATCCATATCTAAATGGCTCGAAAGCTTGAGAATTTTATATTCAGAGCTGTGCTAGATTAGGAGCCCATTTTTACAGCACCGTCTTAGTCACTGAATGAGGCGCTTGAATACTGAAAAATGTATACGTTTCCATTGCAACCAGTCACCGCCCATTGGCACATAATCTATCACTGCAGTATAAAATACTGTAAACAGTATTTCATTCTAAAATTAATTAACAACCACCCCTGTTTTGTCCCTTTCTGCTTTGGACTTTCCAAAAAGATTGGGAAAACGCATTTATAAAGGAATTGAAAAATCAACATTGACTGACATTAATACTCCGGATCTAAACTTTTCAAATTTTAAAGAGTGGGATCATTGTGATCAATTCGTTGACTTATTTGAGAGCAGAACTCAACTAGCAGTATTAAATAGATTAAAAAATAATAAGGCCCCAGGGGCTGATAGGATGACTAATGCTTTTAGGATATGCTGTAGGATATGTTGGCTATGAAGTTAGAAATAAGTTACTGAAGATTATAAATATGATTCTTAAAAAAGGGAATTTACCTAGTGAGTTCCTTTATAAGAAAACTGATAAGAATGAATATGGTAAGCATAAAGGCATTAGTCTGGTTTCTGTGTGTAACATATTATTTAGTATGATGAGGCTTAGAGATTAGAGGCTTTAGATTTTAGAGATGCTTCAGACAAAGTTTCAAGATAAGAACAGTGCAGTTTAAGGAAGAATGTAGGATGTTTCAATCATGTTTTCGCTCTAAGGTTAATAATTAAGAAGCACCTGAGTAATCAAACACCTTTAGTCCTCAGTTTTATAGATTGTGAGCAAGCGTTCGATTCAATAGATATAAGAGTTTTAATGAAGTTCTTATCCTAGTAAGGCATTATATTTATTGAATCTCAATTTCTCTTTTCATTCAATAGCTGTAAATTATCCAATTTTGTCCATTTTTAACAAGTAGGATTGTTTGATCATGGGTGCGTTCAAAAATACTGAGAGTATAAATCATTAGTGTAATGTAAGGGTATTATTCTCTTATACAATCCAGTGCCCCACTAGCTGCTGAGGAAAAAAAAACGAAAAGAAAAAAAAGATACCGTCGATGCAGAATACCGTGCTTGCAGCCACTTTTTTGTTTTTCAAGTCAATAGATCATCCTCGTTATTCAAGCCAAGAAGCTAAAAGTTTCCAGTATAAGGGTTTTGGACAAGCCGATTCTAGTATTGTACTTTGTGTATCGACCTGACTCTTTTTTTTAAGGAGTTATGGGCTATTTTATTTTTTACTATGAAACGTGATCGTCTCTTTGCTAGCTAGCACAGCAACCCCATTGTTCTTTTGTATGTTTCTGCTATATTCGATGAAACTTACGTTATCCCCATTCATTATGAGTTATATCAATCCTTTATGTGATTATATATTTAAAATTAAAATAAAAATCCAATTCTTTCGATGTATCTATTGATATTAAAATTCTGTATTAGAGTTTCGGTTACTATTAAGACGAGTCGCTCTTACTATACAGCTCGTAACTGTTTGATAATAAGAAGTCCCTCAAGCATCAACTATCTCCTAACTATTTTACATCAAATACTATATTTTTAATGATAGAGTCTTTGCTTTACAAGTGAAAAACCGGGGCTTCGATTCCCCGCAGCTCAAATTTTTAAACATGCATTGAGTGAGTTTCAACAAGTTAACAGGTATTGAGCAAGTTACAATTGAACAAGCATTTTCAATAGAAACTAAACAAAACTTCTATTAATAACTAGTACATGACACCGACCGTCTTGACTAATATTACCGCTGAAGCCCTGATATAAAATCACAAACATGAAAAGCCATTTCGATTCCCCGCAGCTCAAAATTTTCAAAATGCATTGAGTGAATTACAATAAGTCAACAGGTATTGAGCAAGTTACAATTGAACAAGCATTTTCAATAGAAACTAAACAAAACTTCTATTAAGAACTAGTACATGACACCCACCGTCTTGACTAATATTACCGCTGAAGCCTTGTTCAAAATGTTTGGTCAATTGTAACTGGCTCAATGCCTGTTAACTTGTTGAAACTCACTCAATGCATGTTTTTACTAGGTTTCAGCTATCTCTACAGCCATGATCCTGATAAAACTTACATAATCCCTAATTAAGATATCAATCTTTTATGTATAACTATATCGATCCTTTATGTAATTGATATTAAAATTCCGATTTTATGAGTTTCGGTTACTTTTGAGAGGAGTCGCTCTTACTATACCGTTTGTTACCAAGAACTTTTTGATTTACTAACCTATACTATAGTTAAGTGGCCATTAAAATTTAGTAGAGGCAAGAAGTTGTTCTTTATTGTAAGACTTTTAGCCCTCCCCCGGGCACTTTTGGGGATTAAGTCATCCTCAAAGACATATTTATTATATTTTCGACCATCCTGAACAAAATGGTTAACTCAAAATTTTGATCGGGTTACTTTGGGAAGAAATGAGCGTGGGAGGGGGCCTAGTTGCCCTGCATTTTTGTCACTTATAAAGGGCACTTAAACTTTTAATTTCTGTTCAAATGAGCCCTTCCACGATATCCTAGGACCACTGGGTCGATAAGATCACCCCTGGGAAAAAAATACGAAAAAAACACAAAAAAACAAACAAATAATCACTCATCTTCTGGCAAAAAATACAATATTCTACAATTTTGCAGATATGAGCTTGGAGCCTCTAGAGTCGGGTCCTCTGATACGCTGAATCTGATGGTGTGATTTTCAGTAAGGTTCTATAACTTTTAGGGGGTGTTTCCCCCTTTTTTCGAAAATCAGGCAAATATTTTCAGGCACGTAGCTTTTGATCGTTAAAACTAAACTTGTTGAAACTTACATATTTGAAATCAGCATAAAAATATAATTCCTTTGATGTATCTATTGGTATCAAAATACTGTTTTTCAGAGTTTCGGTTACTGCTGATCTGGGTCGCTACTTACTTACAGTTCGTTACCACAAACTGTTTGACTTATTACGTCACATATGGCTGTAACCTATATACGATTATAATGTCATTCATGAAGCTTGTACACGAGAATGTAGTTTTTTTGTCGAAATTGATTCTATTTTAAAAACTATTTAATTTTCAATTACAAAAGGCACTAGATGTAGCAATTTCCTTTAAAATGAGCCATTATACAGCTCTCTATCATTTTTCAGTGCTCAGCTAGCTGAGAAGAAAAAAAACGATAGAAAAAAAGATGCCGTATGTGGAAAATATTGGAGTTACAGCCATTTTTCTTGATTTTTAAGCCAATATATTTTCCTTCTCATTCAAGCCAAAGGACGATAAGTTTGCTATATAGAGGTTTTGAAAGAGGCGGTTCTAAAAGTGTTCTTCTTGTTTTGATCGGAATCTAATTTAGGGAGTTATGGGTTACTTTATTTTTTACAATGGGGCGTGATCGTCTCTTACTAGGTTGCTAGCAACCGCTGCAACCCGGATCTATTGGTATCAAAATTCTGTTTTTTAGAGTTTCGGTTACTATTGAGAGGAGTCGCTTTTACTATACAGTTCGTTACCCCTAACTCTGTGATACCACTGCAACCCAGAGGTTGCTAGATACCGCTGCAACCTGGATATTCTTATTTCTCTTACTATAAGCTAAGGGTCGTTTTTTACTGTAAATTACAGTAAATTACCTGGTAATTACCTGGATATTCTTATTTCACTTACTCTGAGCTAAGGGTCGTTCTTTATTGTGAATTACAGAGGTTTTTTAACCCTATTAATTTCCTTTAAAATAAACCATTGAACAACTTTCTACGATGTTCCAGTGCCAAGCTATCTGTGATGGAAAAAAAGAAAAAAAAGATGCCGTTTAGGCAGAATGCTGTAGTAGATGCCACTTTTCTTGATTTTCAAGCGAAAATATTTCCCTTGCTGTTCAAGCCAAATGACAGAAAGTTTCCTGTATAGGGGTTTTGGAAAAGGTAGTTCTAATTTCTTCTTACTAGGTTGTCTTTTATATAAATGTTCTTCTAATGATCGTCTTTTAATATAATTTCAATACTTTGTTTACTATGGGCTACTGTTCGTTCTTTAATGTAACATCAATCTTTAACATGAAACATGCAGTTTTCGATGGAAAAATTAATTCTATTTTAAAAATTATTTTTTTTAATTACAAAAGGTTTTTAACCCCATTAATTTTCTTTAAAATGAGCCATTTAACAACTCTCTAACGATGTTCCAGTGCCAAGCTATCTGCGGAGAAAAAAAAAGAAAAAAAAGATGCCGCTTAGGCAGAATGCTGTAGTAGCTGCCTCTTTTCTTGATTTTTAAGCAAATATGTTTCCCTTGCTGTTCAAGCCAAATGACAGAAAGTTTCCTATATAGGGGTTTAGGACAAAATGGTTCTAATGGTGTACTTTTTGTTTTGATCTGACTCTTTTTTCTAGGAGTTATGGGTTTTTATATTTCTTAACATTGGACAAGATCGTCTCTTACTACGTTGCTAGCTACCGCTACAACCCGGATGAAAATAGCCGGCAACTCCTCGAAAATGGTGTCAGATCAAATTATTTTTTTTAATTACAAAAGGTTTTTAACCCCATTAATTTTCTTTAAAATGAGCCATTTAAAAACTCTCTACGATGTTCCAGTGCCAAGCTATCTGCGGAGAAAAAAAAAGAAAAAAAAGATGCCGCTTAGGCAGAATGCTGTAGTAGCTGCCTCTTTTCTTGGTTTTTAAGCAAATATGTTTCCCTTGCTGTTCAAGCCAAATGACAGAAAGTTTCCTATATAGGGGTTTAGGACAAAATGGTTCTAATGGTGTACTTTTTGTTTTGATCTGACTCTTTTTTTAGGAGTTATGGGTTTTTATATTTCTTAACATTGGACATGATCGTCTCTTACTACGTTGCTAGCTACCGCTACAACCCGGATGAAAATAGCCGGTAACTCCTCGAAAATGGTGTCAGATCAAATTAAAATTGCATTATTGGAATCAGTATGGTTAAAAACATTGTATTGGATAATCGGAATCCCCCACCTTGAACAACAATATACTAAACATCATAATATTGCATTTACTTTTACGCCATATGTGGCTACAACCTAAGATTATGGCGTCATTCATCAATCCAGAACGTGAAAAGACAGTTTTTCGTTAGAAATTGATTCTATTTTAAAAAATTATTTAGTCAATTACAATTTATATTTCAATCCATCAATTTCCTTTAAAATGAGCAATTAAATAGCTCTCCATGATGTTACAGTACCACGCTAAGTGCGGAGAAAAAAAAAGGAAGAAAACAAAGATTCCGTCGATGCAAAATCGTGTCAGCTATTACCAAAGTTTAACAGGGTGATAACAAAATCGTGTCTGCTATTATCAAGATTATCAAAATAATACCAAGTATTATCAAAACTTTTCTGATATTATCAAACATCTTGCATTGCATTATAAAATTAATACTTGATACTACCAAAGCATACTAAGTATTAAATAATCTTATCTAGCATTATAAAAATTTTCTCAGATAATATTATAAATCTTCCTAAACATCATAAATCTTCTCAGATATATATCCTCTTTGGTATTACTTAAGTCTTGCAAAGTTATTAAGAAAATCTTGCATGATGTTATCAAATTTTACAAAGTATTTACAAAATATTTTCTGGTACTGATATTATCAAACGTTCTGGTTTTTGCTGTCTTTTTAAACTCTTTCTACTGAATATCGTCTAGCCGCATACTTCTTTGTTTCTACCAGTCGCCTGTAATTCTCACTATCGCTTATCTTCTGACCACATATTTCCTTGTTCTCGATGTTGCAAATCTTTTTAACGCATAATTTTTGCATATTCATCTTGCATACGAAGATCAAAATAAGATTTTATTTTTGGAATTGTTATAAAAGGCGCTTAGAAAGAGCTATATTATAATATATGTTATAAAAAATTGTTGTACCGGAGTAAGATGTCGTATTTAACGCAATTAGCCACCTGATTCTCTGAGGTTTGTCTCTTACGCTTCAAACTAAGAGAAGGCCATAGGGATTTTCCTGTTTGTAATTATCTTTTAAAAAATGTATCTCTTAACATCATGGTTTCAGCGATAGCTGCAAATTAGTAAGAGGTTATAGTAAGGAAAGAATTCCGGCCTCATTGTAACTGAATATAAAAATAAAAATTCAATTTTTTAGGAGTTTTGGGTTATTCTGTTGTCACTATGGGACGTGTTCTTCTCTTACTAGGTCTCTTAACCTTATTTATAGTGTTCTAGCAATAATTCCACTTTTTGAATTGAAAGTAGAAAAATACTTCGAAGTTTACGCGTAGAAACGCATCGTGATTGTAGTAGTAACTAAAAACCTAGTAAAAGACAAACATGTCCTAGAGCAGTGGCGGATCCAGGGGAGGGGGGCTCCCCCCCCCTAGCGTAGTCTAAAGTAGTGTAATTTACTTAATTGACCCAAGTTTGCGTTAATTAAACTTGCTCCCAACACAAGTTTATCGGATCAACCTATTTTGCGCCACTCCTAAAAACTTTTATCGGATCAACCTATTTTGCCCCCCCCCTACAAAAATCCTAGATCCGCCCCTGTCCTAGAGTAACATTAAGTAAAAAAACAAGTTTTTTTTAACTGAAAGTAAGGAGCGACGTTAAAACTTAAAACGAACAGAAATTATTCCGTATATGAAAGGGGCTGTCCCCTCCTCAACGCCTCGCTCTTTACGCTAAAGTTTTTCATTGTTTAAAAAATTAGAGTTGTGAGAAAGTCAAACTTTAGCTCAAAGAGCGAGGCGTTGAGGAAGGGACGGCCCTTTTCATATACGGAATAATTTCTGTTCGTTTTAAGTTTTAATGTCGGTCCTTACTTAGTAGTATCTTATATTGCTATGCTGATTACACATGGGATTACACAAGCCTGAGGCATGGATATACAGTGAAGTTTAACAGGTACATTGACTTACCAAGGACAGTCACCTATTACTATGAATGATAGACGTGTTACCAGACTGGTTTCTGAGGCACACACCCACTTTTGGGGGCCAATCGGAGAGAGCGGAGGCTACTCCATATACGATAACTTGATTAGTAATCGGATTCAAATATAAGGAGTGATTTTCATTGCAGTTCATATTAGTAGGAGAATTGAATTCAGAGAGAATAGTTTATTTGAGACGATATTAGTAAAGAAAATGAGTGGAACATTTACACTATTGGAGCTTGATGGTGGAGCTGGGAGCAGCAATGATACATGGGTGAGAGTACCAAATCTGGCTGTGGAAATAACACAAGGATGTAGACTAAGCCATGAATGGGACCATATGTATGCAAGATACGTGATATCATTGAGCAAATTTAAATTGGAGGAGCAATTATGCTTTGCTGCGAAACTGAACATTGTGCATATAAATAGACTTCAGGCAGCATTAGATGCACTAGTGAAATATATTGATGAAAAAAATTGAATCAGTGATTATTATTCTTGTAATTATGCTCAATAAAATTGTTTCTAAATCGAAGATATTTTTCTTTCTATAGTAGGCTAGCGTATATTTTTTAGCGTAGAAAAAAAAAGAATCCAGGTTAGTCTGAAGTTGGTTATGAGAGTGTTTGGACTCTCAAAAATGGATAGATTTGAGAAAGAGCAAATCAAGGTGAATCTTGTGTTTATGGGAAAACGTTTGATTCTAGATGATGATTTTCCAGAGTTGTCCATTCAACGGAAGATATTTTCTCAGGGAACGCTTGTCGATGTAATGAAAACTGATTCTCGATCATTAGACTATATAATGAAGCTTTTACATCGTGGTCCAAAGACATTTACACAATTTATTGACATATTAATCACGACACAGCAAAATGGTATTGTGGATATGCTTTTAAACACTAGCTTAGAAAGTTAGGACTTTTTTCATGAGAAAGATGGTGTTCAAGGATAATTTACTCCTCTCTCTCTCTCTCTATCCCACTCAATTTTTTGATAGTAACTCAGTTTCATTTTGGCGGTGAGAGTGTCAACACAAGAAAAAATGTTCCAAACATGTCCACTATGCATGTATACACTCGGCAGCTGGTCATCATGTGAGAATTGTACAATGATTGATGAGTATGATGAAAAGTGCAGATTATGCAACCCGTGTAAATTGCATAGAGGATATGCTGTACAAATTAAAGGTTGTAATTCCTGTCTTGAAGGGGTGTGTGACTCTCATCCTAGAGGACACCTATGCTCTAATTGCCACTACGATAAGTGTAATCAGTGGGAGAATACATATCCTGGTAAGATTGGAAAGAATCCTAAGCGTGATTTTAGTTTATTACTAAGAGGTTGGTATCGTCGTGGATTTAGATTGTTCTGGGAGGAAGAGCCAGGTCAGCGATTTAACTGTTGGAACAACAAAAGAATTTGGTTTCTGCGTCATCGTTGTGACGACAATGGCTACTATGATTATAAACCCACTGATTTTTATTTGGCTATGACGGAATGTGATTCGCCACTTGAGGACACTGTTTGTGACATTGCTTCAAATATGCAAATTGAAACATGCGAATTCTACAAAATGAATGAGAATAGTATCATTGACTATACAAAGAGATATGATAAGAGTGAAGTTAAACTCTACTGTAGAAAATGTGACCCTGACATTGCAGCACATCAGGATCAGTATACCGTGAATTCAGATAATCTACCTGCATTAGTTGTTCTCGACAAGTACCTATACGTAGTAGAAGATGAAATCTAAAGAGTAGAAAAGTCATTTTTCATCATGTATATACATTATTTTTATTAATAAACAATTTCACATACATTTTTAGAACATTTTATTCCTAGGGCACCAAAATCAATATTAAACACGCTTGTAAGTATATTTTCCACTAGAAAGTCATTTAATCGAGGAAAGTCAACGTAAATGTTGATAAACTGCTTTTAGGTGAAGCCACGACATCTGAACATGAAAAAGAGTAGTGCATGAAAGCCGCATGTCTTAATCGTTAAATCCTGTACCCTTCGTTGATTTTGAATAATAGTTTTCCCACTGCTCTCAATAAAGTTGCTGATGTGTGGAGTGTAGAATTTATATGATAGGCCATGAGGATCAAAAAATTCAATATTCTTCACTGTTTGAAAGATGCATAGCCAATGGCCTGCCTTCAAAGTTGATGGACTGCTATTAACAATGATTAGGGTATTGTTAACACTTGGAGTTTTTTCAATGAAGTCCGATGGTATGCAATAGGACTTGTACTGGGACATGTATGGATCCATATTAAATACGCTGATTATTTGGTTTGTGTTCATGGTGCTAGGTCTAGTAGAACACTGCCGTCGGGTGTGATTTCCCAATAGGTTTCAAATTGACTCAATGATATTAGTGTGATACTCTCAGTCAAAGCATCGGCAAATGTGCACTCTAAGCGTACATTCCCTGTTCGTACTATGCTCATATCCTGGGTCCCCGACAGGTCCAAAACAATTACACCATGATTTTTTGAAAACTTTGAATCGGTTTTTCCATTTTCAAATAGTTGGGAGTCATGATCGAGGGATTGCATGGTCAACTCATACAGAGTTTTATAGGATTTTTTGTCAAATGATAGAGTGTACATTGGAATACCATTCACTTTGCACACAAGGCTAGATAGACCGAAAAAATTAAAATCATGGGGGGATGCAGTCCAGTAC
Source organism: Artemia sinica (assembly GCA_027921565.1). Lineage (NCBI taxonomy): Eukaryota > Metazoa > Arthropoda > Branchiopoda > Anostraca > Artemiidae > Artemia > Artemia sinica. The sequence goes on along the minus strand of CM051269.1, from coordinate 39,540,819 downwards.
TCAACGTCATACCTAGCTAGGTATAAAGGCACTGGTGGTTCAACAAACTCTAACGAAGATTATTATGGAGATTGGGGGAGTTTCAATCGGATCAACCAGCTGAGAAAGGAGAAGAAGATGCTAAAGCAGATGACCCATGGTCTGTCTCTGTAAAGCTAGGAATAAAATTACCTGAGATGCCCATAACTAGTAGCTTTTTTGTCAACGATACTTCAATTTCTGGTATCATTATTAATGATGGACATTGGTAAATTTTTTTAATCGATAATAGGCATTCATTTTATGTTATTATATTTAAACGGGATTTATAGCCTTTTGAAATTCTTTACTGAACAAGAAAGCTAAAATTTAGTAAAAAGTAATTAAAAGGTTTACCTAGATTTGGGAAGCTTGAAGTTTCTTTTATTTTTAACTTGGTAATAATTTTTTTTATCTACGTAAACCAAGAAATAAAATTACCAGAGGCACATATAAATAGTACCATTTTTAATGATGGTATAATTTTTACGTAGTGTGAAATTCCCTTAAGACAATCACTATAAACTACTTTTAAGGACAGTTTTAATCATTTCGTACAAAGAAAGACAATTGCTAAGACTCTTATTTTTGTTTTATCAAATCTTTACACTAAAAAAGGCAGTTAAAATTTAAGTACGTTTTGAATATTTTACAAAAAATATTAGCCTGTGTTTAATATACAATTAAATACTCGAAGTTCCATATTCTTAATATATGACTTTATGGATTATGTGGATTAGTTTCAACAACTTGGGCCTTCCAGATATAAAATTAATAGAATTCCTAGTCATCTTGGTTTGGTGACAGATCCAAGGTTTTTTTTTAAGTTCAAGTAGGCTGTATCTACTTCTAACAAAATTCCACATTTTTGCAGATAGGAGCTTAAAACCTCTACAATAGGGTTCTCTGATACGCTGAAATTGTGATATGCATTAAGATTCTTTGACTTTTTCGGGATGTTTTCCCCTTATTTCAAAAATCCGAAAATTTTTCTAAGCCTTTTGTGAGTAATGCCAAACTTAATGTACTTTTTATATTTGAAGTCGGCAGAATAAGGTGAGTGCCTTTTTTCAGTAGTAAGAAAGAATGTGTAACAACAAAGTGACGAGAAAGCTGTCGAGTGAAATTCTGAGACAGTCAATTGATTTTAAATTAAAAGAAAGATCTATGGTGGAACTCCCCTTGTGTGGAAAACATTTCCCAGAAATTGTCCCTAATGGAAGTTCTCCCACGGAAAATTTTCCAAGTGACGATTTTTCCCGAGGGAAATCCCACCACGCAAAAATTTCCCAAAGAATTCCAACCCTGCTGAAAGTTCCCCCGGGAAAATTCTCACTGCGCATCTCCACAGATAAAATGGGTTCACCAACATGAAAGTAAGACAAATAAAACGAATTTTTGTTTGTGAGTTCTGGGAAATTCCCTCCATGTAAAATGTTATTTGTAGAAAACCTATCCCCAGAAAATCCTCCCCTGAAAAATTTCGGTACACTTCCCAATAACAAATACTACATGTAAACACAGCACATATTTCATAACTTGTGGCCCTTCCTCCGGGGTCTGGGTCAGGGGGGGGGGGATCATTTCATCCATTAAACATAGTTATTGGACCTTTCAACTACACTGAAGAAAAAGGCTATCTTAAAATTTGATCAAACGACCTTAGGGAAAAAAGATTGCGGGAGGGTTATATATATATATATATATATATATATATATATATATATAATATATATATATATATATATAATATATATATATATATATATACATATATATATATATATATATATATATATATATATATATATATAATATATATATATATATATATATATATATATATATATATATATATATATATATTATATATATATATATATATATATATATATATATATATATATATATTATATATATATATATTATATATATATATATATATATATATATATATATATATAATATATACATATATATATTATATATATATATATATATATATATATATATATATATATATATATATATATATATATATATATATATATATATATATATATATATTATATATATATATATATATATAAAATATATATATATATATATATATATATAAATATATATATATATATATATATATATATATATATATATATATATATATATATATATATATATATATATATATATATATATATATATATTATATATATATATATATATATATATATATATATATATATATATATATATATATATATATATATATATAAATATATATATATATATATATATATATATATATATATATATATATATATATATATATATTATATATATATATATATATATATATAATATATATATATATATATATATATATATATATATATATATATATATATATATATATATATATATATATATATATATATATATATATATATATATATATACATATATATCCACAAGTGAGCCTTGTTTATGTTTTACTTCTTGTTTCTAATTATCAGAATTTTCAAGTAGAATCCACCCCTGCTTTTTTGATTCGGTTGCTTAACTAAGATAAAATCAAACGGTTTTTAAGCCTCTTTTAACGGTTTTTTAACCTCTCATCCACAAGAGAGTTTATGTTTTACTTCTTGTTTCTAATGATTATAACTAAAGGCCTATTCATACCTACTCTAAATCTGATTTAAATAATGCCATCAAGTTGATGGCGTAATTTGCTGTCGTAATTTTCGAAGATAAAAATATTACTCTTTTTGGTTAATGATACATCGATCATAATCTTTGATTCGGTAGCTTAACTAAGATAAAATCAAACGGTTTTAAGCCTCTTTTAACGGTTTTTAACCTCTCATCCACAAGAAAGTTTATGTTTTACTTCTTGTTTCTAATTGTCAGAATTTTCAAGTAGAATCCACCCCTGATTCCCCCCCCCTGCTTTCTTTGTCTCTTTTTCTTCTCTATTAGTGAGCTAGCGCTTAAAATATAAAAACTATATAGTTCGAGTTGATAAAAATGCCATGTCCACCATATCAGACAAAGTCTGTGTGCTTGAGGAAGGTGTGAAAGTAAGTAGTAACCAAGGTACTACTTTGCCCAGACATATGGCAAATACCATGTTATTCTACAACGCCCGCGTACAAACAGGTCTATAGGTCTTTACACTCTAGGAATGACGCAATTTCAAAGTTCAATGTCTTTTTTTTTTAGTTCAAAAAACCGATGTTCCCTTTTTACTCGCCAATTATTTTTGTATATATTCAGGTTTCATATTCGATTCTCCATCAGTTTTGAATAGTTTATAACAACTACATTAATAGCCTCCAAGATGATAGGACTGTTTGACACCGAATTTATCAGTTTGAAAAAATCATCTTGCGGTGTTATATTCGAATGTGCTTTTTTATTATTGTCTATGGATCTCGAAGAAATTGACTGTTATCATTGGTTAGTGAACTATAATCTGTTTGAGTATGATAAAAGCTTGTGGAGTACTACATTACGTTATATAAACAGACAGGGATTCTATGATAGAGTGATTACACCACTTAATAATCCTGGTCAGGAACTGAGAAATGTCCAGGAGGAAGTCAGTGAAATTTGCAGCTTTTTCGGAGTTGAAGCGCTCTACGTAAAGGGCAATGTACCTACAGATAAAGTTTTAATTCAAAAGTGTGACCCTAGGATTCCACTTTTCAATCTAGAAGAGTTTAAGTGTCCTAAATTTGAAGGGGGCTATCACCGTCCTGAAGACGAGGTTAGATTCTTCGCACAGTGGATACCTAAGAACATACCTGATCGGGATAAATCCATAAGACATGTTAAAAACTATCCTATATCATGGGACCATCGTTTGTGGATGTTTAAGAGTGAACTCTAAGTACTATTTTTATGTAAACATTTGTTGTTGTTGTTTTTTTTTTTCTCAAAAAAAAAATCTGTTAAGACATTTAAGCAATAAATATCTTTAAGCTTAACCCCTTCATGTTCTTTAGAATAGTTCTATTGTAAGCAAGTAACAAACTCTTTCCTGAAGTCTTCTGTAGAATCTGAGCTAATAGGGGTTTAGGCTAATGATGCTTCCGTACAAACAGTTTTTTTTTCTGTTAATTAGTTGAATAGGACGTGGTTGAACAAATCATCAAACCTACTTGATCTAATGAAGTGGAACAGAAGCTCACCAAACTGAAAAGATAAATGTAATAATTAACAATTATTGGACAGGGTCAATATGCTTTTCATCTTTGGTATTATTTGATTCATTGACTGTTTGATCAATGACAGTAACGTTTGATAGATTTTTTTTTTACGTGAAATACTCTAGTTTCTTTTCTTAGTTTTGAAAACATTTTAGGATTTGAATAAAAAAAAGGGTAATTAGTAATTGGAAAATTTTTTAATGCTTTTACAATCGGAGATGTTTGATTAACCATTGCAAAAAGGGGTAATGGGATATGCAAGCATTTGCAAAAAAGGGGTAATTAATGTTGAAAAGGGTAATTACTTCTTTAGTTTACGAGATTTGCGAATTTTTTGCGAAAAGATATTTGCGTAAAGGTATTGCAATGGTTAAGAATAGGTCATTACACCTTTTTGCCAAGAGGAATGAGTATAATACATGTTTATTTATTTTTTTTAACTGGTATTTTTTCAATGAAGTCCATAGCACTTTGCAGAAACCCGTGAATGTAGGACTGAAAGTCCAATTACTAATCAAGCTAGTGTGACCGCCATTTTTTGATCTGGTTAAGTGGGTATAATCTGGTTTGGTTTGCTATTGCGAGAGGACTCAAGCGATTTCTTTCTTACGGGGTTTCAGTTATACAGGGGTTCAATTACATGGGGTTGGTGGTTGTTATAATACACAAGTTCTATTTGAACAGTGTTGTGAGATCCCCTACCACACCCCCAAAGGACTCCGATCCCCCCATCCCGTGTATTAGCGAAGTTACTCTGTGATCGTTATAATACACAAGCTTTAGTTTACGAGATTTGGGGACTTGAGTTGCACGAGAGTTCAGTTACATACGGATTCAGTTACACGGGGGTTTAGTTAAATTTTCAGCTAGTGTGACCGCCATTTTTTTGATCTGGTTAAGTGGGTATAATCTGGTTTGGTTTGCTATTGCGAGAGGACTCAAGCGATTTCTTTGAATTTGTTCCCATGTGTCTGACAATAGATGTATGCAAATTCCTTTTCTTACATCTCCGACGTTTTATTAGACATTCTAAACGTTTGATATGCTAGCTTACTCTAAAAATAATGAACACATAACAATGTAATGCATAATATATTTTTAATGAAATAATGCTATGTAGAATATTAATACAAAAAATATATTATGATACATTATTAATATCAGTGATTAACTTTGGACATTTTGAATCTGTTCCATAAAATAGTTCACCATGTTCTCTCTTGATATTATAGCTATTGTCTTCTCTTAGTTCGTAATCAGTAGAATAATCATTATTCCATTTTGAGTCATACACAATTTTTACTGGTGTCTCATCAACAGGCTCAATATGCTTTTCGTCTTTGGTATTATTTGGTTCAATGACTGTTTGATCAATGGTAGTAACGTTTGCTGGTGCTTTGTTTTTCATCGATTCATCTTTATATTCCATCGTGATATTTTCTGACAATGCCCTTTTTATTTTTCTGGCAATTTCACTGTCTATTATCACATTATTTTTACACAGGTAACAGTTTCGACACGTAGACAAGATATGGTTTACGATATTAGTAGAAGAGTAGGCCTTTCTTTTATTGATCTTACGTTGAATGCTAATACCCGAAAGGTGACGATTGGATGTATCAGTAGGTAATGTGTTACCTGCAACAGTAGCAAGGAGTTGTCCTCTATCATCAATGATTATTTTTATGTTGGCATTCTCTTTGAGTGCAATCATCTCTGGAGATCTCAATCTCGCATAACCACCAACATAAGAGTTGAATTTTTTCGGTATTCCAAAGAAATTTAATTCCTTACTGTCATGACAATGCATGCATACATTTCCAATAGTGCTACCACCTGTACTTGTTTCAAAGTTTAAATACTTCTCTTTGTCAGCATTCAATGCTACAATAACCTTGTTATGTAAACACACTTTATTAAAATGCTCCATCTTCACTTTTTTTTTAAAGATATGACTTATGTGTTTATCGTTCCACTGCGTAAAAAATACTGATTTAATACATGCAATAGATTAGGTAGTGTCAATAACCGGTCATAGAATACCAGTGGGAAAGTCACATCGTGTCACTGACCAATCACAGAGTGCAATTGTTAGAACTGTAAGCATATTTTGACATTTTAAGTTATTTACAAAAAGAAAAAAAATAAATAAAGTTGAAAAATTTTGAAGTTTTAAAAAAGTTTGAATTAAACACTTTTAGGATATCGAGTGTCTTTACTGAAAAGAACAAAAATCACACGGAATCCGGCAACTGAGTCTCTCAATCCCCGTAAAGCTCTTACTTTTTTAAGTGTGAACTCCTATTTTTCAGACGAAGATTTAACTAAACCCCCCGTGTAACTGAATCCGTATGTAACTGAACTCTCGTGCAACTCAAGTCCCCAAATCTCGTAAACTAAAGCTTGTGTATTATAACGAGCACAGAGTAACTTCGCTAATACACGGGATGGGGGGATCGGAGTCCTTTGGGGGTGTGGTAGGGGATCTCACAACACTGTTCAAATAGAACTTGTGTATTATAACAACCACCAACCCCATGTAACTGAACCCCTGTATAACTGAAACCCCGTAAGAAAGAAATCGCTTGAGTCCTCTCGCAATAGCAAACCAAACCAGATTATACCCACTTAACCAGATCAAAAAAATGGCGGTCACACTAGCTGAAAATTTAACTAAACCCCCGTGTAACTGAATCCGTATGTAACTGAACTCTCGTGCAACTCAAGTCCCCAAATCTCGTAAACTAAAGCTTGTGTATTATAACGACCACAGAGTAACTTCGCTAATACACGGGATGGGGGGATCGGAGTCCTTTGGGGGTGTGGTAGGGGATCTCACAACACTGTTCAAATAGAACTTGTGTATTATAACAACCACCAACCCCATGTAATTGAACCCCTGTATAACTGAAACCCCGTAAGAAAGAAATCGCTTGAGTCCTCTCGCAATAGCAAACCAAACCAGATTATACCCACTTAACCAGATCAAAAAAATGGCGGTCACACTAGCTGAAAATTTAACTAAACCCCCGTGTAACTGAATCCGTATGTAACTGAACTCTCGTGCAACTCAAGTCCCCAAATCTCGTAAACTAAAGCTTGTGTATTATAACGACCACAGAGTAACTTCGCTAATACACGGGATGGGGGGATCGGAGTCCTTTGGGGGTGTGGTAGGGGATCTCACAACACTGTTCAAATAGAACTTGTGTATTATAACAACCACCAACCCCATGTAACTGAACCCCTGTATAACTGAAACCCCGTAAGAAAGAAATCGCTTGAGTCCTCTCGCAATAGCAAACCAAACCAGATTATACCCACTTAACCAGATCAAAAAATGGCGGTCACACTAGCTTGATTAGTAATTGGACTTTCAGTCCTACATTCACGGGTTTCTGCAAAGTGCTATGGACTTCATTGAAAAAATACCAGTTAAAAAAAATAAATAAACATGTATTATACTCATTCCTCTTGGCAAAAAGGTGTAATGACCTATTCTTAACCATTGCAATACCTTTACGCAAATATCTTTTCGCAAAAAATTCGCAAATCTCGTAAACTAAAGAAGTAATTACCCTTTTCAACATTAATTACCCCTTTTTTGCAAATGCTTGCATATCCCATTACCCCTTTTTGCAATGGTTAATCAAACATCTCCGATTGTAAAAGCATTAAAAAATTTTCCAATTACTAATTACCCTTTTTTTATTCAAATCCTAAAATGTTTTCAAAACTAAGAAAAGAAACTAGAGTATTTCACGTAAAAAAAAAATCTATCAAACGTTACTGTCATTGATCAAACAGTCAATGAATCAAATAATACCAAAGATGAAAAGCATATTGACCCTGTCCAATAATTGTTAATTATTACATTTATCTTTTCAGTTTGGTGAGCTTCTGTTCCACTTCATTAGATCAAGTAGGTTTGATGATTTGTTCAACCACGTCCTATTCAACTAATTAACAGAAAAAAAAACTGTTTGTACGGAAGCATCATTAGCCTAAACCCCTATTAGCTCAGATTCTACAGAAGACTTCAGGAAAGAGTTTGTTACTTGCTTACAATAGAACTATTCTAAAGAACATGAAGGGGTTAAGCTTAAAGATATTTATTGCTTAAATGTATTAACAGATTTTTTTTTTGAGAAAAAAAAAACAACAACAACAAATGTTTACATAAAAATAGTACTTAGAGTTCACTCTTAAACATCCACAAACGATGGTCCCATGATATAGGATAGTTTTTAACATGTCTTATGGATTTATCCCGATCAGGTATGTTCTTAGGTATCCACTGTGCGAAGAATCTAACCTCGTCTTCAGGACGGTGATAGCCCCCTTCAAATTTAGGACACTTAAACTCTTCTAGATTGAAAAGTGGAATCCTAGGGTCACACTTTTGAATTAAAACTTTATCTGTAGGTACATTGCCCTTTACGTAGAGCGCTTCAACTCCGAAAAAGCTGCAAATTTCACTGACTTCCTCCTGGACATTTCTCAGTTCCTGACCAGTATTATTAAGTGGTGTAATCACTCTATCATAGAATCCCTGTCTGTTTATATAACGTAATGTAGTACTCCACAAGCTTTTATCATACTCAAACAGATTATAGTTCACTAACCAATGATAACAGTCAATTTCTTCGAGATCCATAGACAATAATAAAAAAGCACATTCGAATATAACACCGCAAGATGATTTTTTCAAACTGATAAATTCGGTGTCAAACAGTCCTATCATCTTGGAGGCTATTAATGTAGTTGTTATAAACTATTCAAAACTGATGGAGAATCGAATATGAAACCTGAATATATACAAAAATAATTGGCGAGTAAAAAGGGAACATCGGTTTTTTGAACTAAAAAAAAAAGACATTGAACTTTGAAATTGCGTCATTCCTAGAGTGTAAAGACCTATAGACCTGTTTGTACGCGGGCGTTGTAGAATAACATGGTATTTGCCATATGTCTGGGCAAAGTAGTACCTTGGTTACTACTTACTTTCACACCTTCCTCAAGCACACAGACTTTGTCTGATATGGTGGACATGGCATTTTTATCAACTCGAACTATATAGTTTTTATATTTTAAGCGCTAGCTCACTAATAGAGAAGAAAAAGAGACAAAGAAAGCAGGGGGGGGGGGAATCAGGGGTGGATTCTACTTGAAAATTCTGACAATTAGAAACAAGAAGTAAAACATAAACTTTCTTGTGGATGAGAGGTTAAAAACCGTTAAAAGAGGCTTAAAACCGTTTGATTTTATCTTAGTTAAGCTACCGAATCAAAGATTATGATCGATGTATCATTAACCAAAAAGAGTAATATTTTTATCTTCGAAAATTACGACAGCAAATTACGCCATCAACTTGATGGCATTATTTAAATCAGATTTAGAGTAGGTATGAATAGGCCTTTAGTTATAATCATTAGAAACAAGAAGTAAAACATAAACTCTCTTGTGGATGAGAGGTTTAAAAACCGTTAAAAGAGGCTTAAAAACCGTTTGATTTTATCTTAGTTAAGCAACCGAATCAAAAAAGCAGGGGTGGATTCTACTTGAAAATTCTGATAATTAGAAACAAGAAGTAAAACATAAACAAGGCTCACTTGTGGATATATATGTATATATATATATATATATATTATATATATATATATATATATATATAGATATATATATATATATATATATATATATATATATATATATATATATATATATATATATATATATATATATATATATATATATATATATATATATATATATATATATATATATATATATATATATATAGATATATATATATATATATATATATATATATATTATATAGTATATTATATATATATATATATATATATATATATATTTTTATATATATATATATATATATATATATATATATATATATATTATATATATATATATATATATATATATATATATATATATATATATATATATATATATATTATATATATATAGATATATATATATATATATATATATATATATATATATATAATATATATATATATATATATATTATATATATATATATATATATATATATATATATATATATATATATATATAATATATATTATATATATATATATATATATATATATATATATATATATATATATATATATATATATATATATATATATATATATTACTATATATATATATATATAATATATATATATATATATATATAGTATATATATATATATATATATATATTATATATAATATATATATATATATATATATATATATATATATATATATAACCCTCCCGCAATCTTTTTTCCCTAAGGTCGTTTGATCAAATTTTAAGATAGCCTTTTTCTTCAGTGTAGTTGAAAGGTCCAATAACTATGTTTAATGGATGAAAAGATCCCCCCCCCCCCTGACCCAGACCCCGGAGGAAGGGCCACAAGTTATGAAATATGTGCTGTGTTTACATGTAGTATTTGTTATTGGGAAGTGTACCGAAATTTTTCAGGGGAGGATTTTCTGGGGATAGGTTTTCTACAAATAACATTTTACATGGAGGGAATTTCCCAGAACTCACAAACAAAAATTCGTTTTATTTGTCTTACTTTCATGTTGGTGAACCCATTTTATCTGTGGAGATGCGCAGTGAGAATTTTCCCGGGGGAACTTTCAGCAGGGTTGGAATTCTTTGGGAAATTTTTGCGTGGTGGGATTTCCCTCGGGAAAAATCGTCACTTGGAAAATTTTCCGTGGGAGAACTTCCATTAGGGACAATTTCTGGGAAATGTTTTCCACACAAGGGGAGTTCCACCATAGATCTTTCTTTTAATTTAAAATCAATTGACTGTCTCAGAATTTCACTCGACAGCTTTCTCGTCACTTTGTTGTTACACATTCTTTCTTACTACTGAAAAAAAGGCACTCACCTTATTCTGCCGACTTCAAATATAAAAAGTACATTAAGTTTGGCATTACTCACAAAAGGCTTAGAAAAATTTTCGGATTTTTGAAATAAGGGGAAAACATCCCGAAAAAGTCAAAGAATCTTAATGCATATCACAATTTCAGCGTATCAGAGAACCCTATTGTAGAGGTTTTAAGCTCCTATCTGCAAAAATGTGGAATTTTGTTAGAAGTAGATACAGCCTACTTGAACTTAAAAAAAACCTTGGATCTGTCACCAAACCAAGATGACTAAATCAATTTGAAACCTATTGGGAAATTACTCCTGATGGCAGTCTTTTATTAGGCTTGGCATTATGAAGACGGATCAAATATTTGATTTATTTAACCTGGACCCTTACATGTTCAAATATAAATCCTATTGCATACCTTCAGATTTTCTGGAGCATATTCAACATGGTGACAATAACCTTATTTTTGTTAATTGCTATCCATCCAGTGTAAAGACGGGGCATTGGTTGTGCATCTTTCAAACAAGAAGCAATATAGAATATATTGATCCGCTTAGCCTAGAGTATACATTCTACACACCTCATATTAAAAGTTTTTTTGAGCAGAGCGGAAAATCTATTATTCAAAATCGGAAGCGGGTACAAGATATATCAACGAAAAGCTGTGGTTTTCATACTCTAATATATTTTATTTTTCGAAGTCGTGGAGATACTTAGATGGAATTCCTCAAGATTTATGGTGACAATCCTCGATTGAACAACTTTCTAGTTGAAAATACACTTTCCTACCTATATAATATATTTTTCAGTTCCCTAAAAGTGAAATGCTTTAAAAATGTATATAAATTTGCTTGTTAATAACATTTGTGTGTATACAAATCACTATGTTCTTTAGATTTCTTCTTCTACGTATAGGTAATCATCAGAAACTATAAGTGGTAACAGCTCGCCAGGATTCAACTTGTATTCGTGTTGACATGCAAAGTCAGGGTCAAATTTTCTACAATATAGTGTAATTCTATTTTTATTAAATCTCTTTGTAAAGTCAATAATACTATTCTGATTCATATTATAAAATTCACGTGTTTGTAAGTTTTGTTTGTAAGTCTGTAAGTTTATAATCATAATAGCCAGTATTTTCGCAGCGATGTCGTAAAAAACCAGACTCTTTTATTATTCAAGCAATTGAAGCGTAGACCAGGTTCTTCTTTCCAAAACAATTTAAATTGCAACGATACCAGTCTCTTAAAAATAAACTGAACTCACGCTTAGGGCTTTTTGCGATCATACCAGGGTAAGTATTTTCCCATTGATCGCATTTATCATAGTGACAATTGGAGCATAAGAATCCTCTATTATGAGAGTCACAAATCTCTTCAAGACAAAAATTGAAGTATTTAATTTGCACTGCATATCCTCTATGCAATTTACATGGATTGCATAATTTACACTTTTCATTATAGTCATCAGCAAAAGTACATTTCTCACAGGATGACCAGCTACCCAAAGTATACAAGCATAATGGCATGTGTAAAACATTTTTCGATGTTGACACTCTCACTTCCAGAAAGAAATCGAGTCTCAAACAACAAATATGTCTCCTAGGAGCGTTACAAAATGCCCGTCTATGTAGCGGTTAAGAGTGAAACCACAATGTCATTTTGTTTTGTCTCAATTAAAATATCTACAAATTGAGTAAAAGCTTGGGGTCCACGACAAAGAAGTTTCATACAATAGTCCAAAGATGGGGAATCGGTTCCCATTATATCGTTAAGTATATGTCGAGAAAATATCTTTCTTTGAAGAGATAGTTCGAGAAAGCCATCATCTAAAACTAAACATTGTTCCATTTTTACAAGATTACGTAAGATTTTCCGGTTCTCAGATATATCCATTTTAACACTTTCACTAGCAAATACAGACTAACCGCTTTCTATAAATTGTTCTCTTCAATATATTTCGCCAGCGTATTTAATCCATCTTGCACTCTCTGTATATGCACTATATTCACCTTAGCTGTAAAGCACATTTGTTCTTCCGACTTGAGTTTGCTTAATGTTATAACATACCTGCCTTACATCTTGTCCCATTCTAGGGTTTAACCACGAACCCTTTGTAATTTCCACGGCCACCATTGGCGGCTCTAGGTCCCGTTTCATCAACACTTTCAATATTCAGTAATGTATAAGCATCCATTTTGGTGTTGAGTGTCCCAATCCCAGATAAAAACTGACTCTTGATCAATAAACATGACTTCTACCACCATGGGGTGCATGTTTGGACACGATTTTGCCTAGAAACAATGCATGCTCAGAAAAGGGGTGTGTCACATGACGTAACAATGCATGACCATAACCTGTCAAACCGCTTTCAATGGAAATGGAATTCCATGTTATTTTTATTACCTGTGCCATGCCGTCAGAGAGCTTTTCACATAAATTCAAAGGGGGTGTGTCACATGACCAAATATAAGCTTGAAATACCCATGAGAAAAGGGGTCCCGTAGAAATCCTATGCTAATTTCTCTAAGGATGTCCTTAAATATCAAATACCAATTTTCATATCTGTGCCTTGACGTTAGGGCACTCCAATTACTGGCCACATTGCACAGGTGCGAGGGACTAGGAACTCCCCATATTATTAAAACTTATTTATTATCCCGACCACAGTCCAAGTAATTGAAACACTTGGGGATTTTACCTAAAATTGCTGCACCTGGTCGCCAAAAGAGGGATGGGCTGTTAAATCTTGCCTGGGCGGGAGTTTTGCCAGCTAGAAACATGTGCGATAGTAGAAAGGCCGCTATTGATCCCACGATTCACCCCTGCTGCCACCTACAACTTTTTTACATAATTTATGCATGTGTTTATGGTTTTTGTCAGTGAAAATGAAAAAACAGGATTTTTATCACTTTGATGGATGTTTCTTTGATGGTTTTGAGTGTTAGTCAATTTGTTTGATGTTTTTCACGGATGTCAACATCAATTTATGTCTGTTTTATGGTTTTTGTCAGTGAGAATAAAAAAACAGGAATTTTCTCCCATTGATGGATGTTTCAAGGTCGATTTATTTGGTGTTGTTGTTATTTTTCGTCCAAGTGCACGCTAGGGGAGAATGTTATGATCCAGGAATAGGAAACAGGATCAGGTGTCTCCTTCTAAACCAATCAGAGGGCTGGTTACATCTCCCTCTAGACCAATCAGAGGCTCGCTTACATATGATTTTCCCTTTGCATAACAATTCGCCCTTGGGGTTTCGTATATAACGGACATGCAATGTGATTAAATTATCAGAAAGTATTGTGACACAATGGAAACAACAATGAACATTATTGATAATGAAACTTCGTCTACAATGATTAACAATGTGAGTACCTTTTCATTCTTATTTTAAAAATAAAATTATTTTCCTTGGTCACCCTCCAGTATATTCAGGTAAATCCTCTCCCCCCCACTCTAATACAAACTCCACTATGCTATCTATATACTCGCTAGAAAACGTAAAATATGTTCTGTTTATCACCTAAACCTAACCCCCCTCAAACCCCCCCCTCTGTTTATGACTGTAATTCTCGCAATTAAAATAATTCTGTTTCTCGAAAAAGGTGACTTTTTCACCCGTCTGCATTTCAATGCGCCTTTTTATATCATGGCTAAAAGTGACAGACAACTTCCGTCAACTCTTAGGCATTAAGCCGCTCTGTTTTGACATAATGCTCCGCGCAAGGTTATAATTAGTTTGTCACCCTTTTCCTGTGTGTTTACGATAGCGGTTTAGCCAAAGGAATTGTTTTTCTCATCAAATTAATACAGTTCACGCAGAAAGATATTACTGTTAATTAAGCTAAGCCTATGCAAGCTGTATGGAAGTAGAGAAACGAGTTATTTCCAAAATAATTGCTAACAATATTTTTTAGGACATTATGTAAAAAGGGGGGGAAGAGGCCATGCCTCAATTCTATCGCCATCATTGTAAAGTGAGAAAACAAAACTGTTTCTTCACGTGAAAAGTAAGAGGACAGGTTTAAGAAAACAGATAGCATGGGGGTACTAATTTTCATTCTGTGAAAAGGGGGAAATTATTTCAACACTAATTTTTGCTCTTCTCTAAGGCAAATTATGAAGAATGTATTGCGGCCCCTCCATCGAAGAGGGCAAGAGAGGACGAGGCAGCTCCTGCAAAGGCGACAGTTAAGCAATATGCTCGCTGGCCGAAGCCTCCCAAACAAGTGTTGACTGTCCAAGTCGCAGCCCAATCTGCGCTCGCTTACCCATCCGCTCTCCATGGACCTTTAAAAGCTACCCCACCAGCGCTAGGTCAGGAGGTCCAACATGCATCGCCAGGACAATTCGATACCCAAATACGGCCAGAATTTGTAAATGTGAGCATTTTCACCTCCAGTTTCTACCTATTTCTTCCATCCTTTTAGGTCTTTTCTTTTCGCTTTTTTTTCAACACTGTAAATTGCGTGTGTGTGCGTCTCAGAGATATTAAAATATTAACCCCCACCCCAACTATTGTTTTAAATTTCTCTGCTCCCTCCTCCCTGAGATATATCTAAATATAATTTAATTCTTATGTTTTTGCTTTGTCAAAGAAAACCACTTTTTTTTCTAATCTTTCCTATTTTCTCTGCCCCCCCCACTGTAGGCATTTTCGCTATCTCTTCGATATCTCATAGTAATATTTTTCGTTAATTTCTAGTCAATTACTGATAGAACTAGATTCTTTTTATCTCAAAATGCTATTTTTCACTAGAATATTATAGTTTATCATAAACAGAGGAGCGCTCGCTGTGGCGGCCGGGAAGTGCAGGCCTACGCAACCTGTATTGGGAGGAGTGAAACGAGTTATTCCCCAAAATAATTGCTAACAATATATTTATGACATTGCTGAAAAGGGGGGGGAGGGGGACTTCATTGTGATAAATGTTTTTAGACAAAATTATGGCTAGGTTATGGGCATACTAATTTTCCTTCTGTAAAAAAGGGGAAAATTATTTCAATACTAATTTTTTTCTCTTCTTTTTAAGGCAAATTATGAAGAATGTATTGCGGCCCCTCCATCGAACAGGGCAAGAGAGGACGAGGCAGCCCCTGCGAAGGCGACAGTTAAGCAATATGCTCGCTGGCCAAAGCCTCCCAAACAAGTGTTGACTGTCCAAGTCGCAGCCCAATCTGCGCTCGCTTACCAATCTGCTCTCCATGGACCTTTAAAAGCTACCCCACCAACGCTAGGTCAGGAGGTCCAACATGCATCGCCAGGACCATTCGATACCCAAATACAGCCGGAATTTGCAAATGTGAGCATTTTCACCTCTAGTTTCTACCTATTTCTTCTATCCTTTTAGGTCTTTTCTTTTCGCTTTTTTTCAACACTGTAAATTGCGTGTGTGTGCGTCTCACAGATATTAAAATATTAAACCCCACCCCAACTATTGTTTTAAATTTCTCTGCTCCCCCCTCCAAGAGATATATCTAAATATAATGTAATTTTTATGTTTTTGCTTTGTGAAAGAAAACCTCTTTTTTCTAATCTTTCCTATTTTCTCTGGCCCCTCCCACTGTGGGCATTTTTACCTCTAGTTTCTACCTATTTCTTCCATCTTTTTAGGTCTTTTCTTTTCGCCTTTATTTCATCAGTGTAAAATTGCCTCAGAGATTTTAAAAGATATTTTTTTCGCTAAAGATGTTTTCTCCCCACTCAATTCGAAGGACGGAGATTATATCATCTATCTCTTACACATAGGGATTCTAATTTGCGTAATATTGTTGACAGCTTTCAATTACAACTTGCCAAGATTTTGGGGGGACATTCAATAGGAATTAATGGTTCCCATTTAATTACATTTTCCAGAATAACAGACTTGTATTAAGGAATGTAAGGTCAAAGGAGGTCAATTTATACACATTCAAATAAGCCATTTTCGGGAGATTATCTGAATGAGTTAGGCTATCCATTTCAAAACCTTCTATGTCATCCTTTAGATTTTCGTTAATTTGGAACTTTCAGAATATATTGAGTAGTGCAGATGCTACTGCTATTAAGCGTGTTTTAAATAATAGTCCAATTTTTTTTAAAAACAGTAGGGGTGATTTAGATACTTTGAAAATAATCTATTTTTCATTTATAGGTTGCATTGGTCTCATATTCACCATCTCCCCCCTGCTCGTCAGTTGGAGAAGGAGAGGACACGCCTGTGGACTTCCACTACAATTCAACATGGACGATATAATTAACGATATTCCAGATAATATTGATGAGTTTTTAGCTGATTATTTTAATGTAGATAATAGCACAGTTGAGCAGGGGGACTTGAGCCCAAACACCTTGCAGCTTTTAGATGGTTTTACCCGGGAATTAACAGGGAACCCTCCCCCCACTGATAACCTACTTCCACTTCAATCGAATGAAGTGGCTTCGTACAACTCTATTATTGAACAATGTGGAGGGGGAGGTGTTGATAATATACAAGAGGGGGAGGGGAGGGTAATATCTAATCTACGACATTTCCCGAATTTCAGTTATCAAATACAATTTTAAATAGCATAGTTGTCTACACTGCAACTTTTGGTGACCCTTTTAATTCGCTTTTGTGTGGTAATTTTGTGTTTGACCCCGTAGAAATTGTGCATGACTATGTAGATAGAATTCGTGCACTGCTGGAGAACCAAATTCAGTTATGGGCAGGGGGAAGGGATTCAATTAAGGTTTCTATTGTTTTAAAGGTGTTCTATTTAAATGAGGGGAAAAGTGAAGTTTACCACCATTATGTACAAACCGAGATGTGTGTGATTTATCCAAATTTAGAGAATTTTGAGGGTGTTTTTTCCGAGTGGATAGGTCACATTATTGCGCATCTCGAGAACTATAATGAAAATGGGAGCGGCTCCGTAGTTCTTTATGTCGAAAATTTAAGTGTGAATATTTGTAAATTTAAGAAAGATTTTATTTTAAGAGGGGGAGCAGGTGGGTATGAAAGGGGTACAGTTTTAAAATATAATCCAGATTTAGTAGGTTGTCGTGGTGTCCAGCGGATCTGTTTTGAAACAGATGAAAAATGTTTCAAGTACGCTTTCCTCATATCAGCATTTCAGCCTCTAGCAGATGACGCTACCAAGACGAATTTAGACGATTGGGCTGTAAATGGGAAGGAGGGTTCCAATTTCCCCATTGTAGATTTCACTTGTTTAGAGGCAAAATACCCAGTAATGCTAAGATCTATTGATATTTTTGAAAGGGCCAATGCCCATTTAAATATCGGCGTTACTGTGGTTCAGTATGAAACTGAATTTGAAGATGGGGTTCGTTCTAAAAAGAAGGGGGTGGTATTCCCAGTAAGGGGCCCGTCAATTGAATTGGTCAAACACTGGGTTTGGTTGTTGTACACACCACCATCTAGTGACCTAGCCAATTCAATTGGCCATTTTAATCCAATCACAGACATCAGTAGAGTTCTGGGGGAGGGTAAGAAACAGAGTGCACGTTTCTACTGTCCGACATGCCTGTCTAGGTTTTGGCCAGAATTAAAGTGTCAAAATCATATGAAGCACTGTAGACGGCATGGCTATCAGTCAGTGGAAACGGTTTCAGGGGATAGGACCATTTTACGTTTTCAAAATGTTCAAAACACCCTCCTCCAGTGCAACAAAATCTCGTTGGATTGTGAAGCTAAGCTGGTGGAAGTGAACGATCATCGATTTCCAAACCAAATCAAAGAACACCAAGCTATTGCAGTGTCCTATGCCCATGCGCAAAGAGACAGTTCTAACACCATGCAGTTGTTCGAAATAGTAGAAACATTGGATGAGGGAGAGTGCATGATCAAGGCTCTGACTAAATTAATTGGCACAGCTAATGGCGCTATTTCTCGTTTTAGAAATACGCATTACCCTATGGTGTTGTCTGCAGAGGATCGTCTCGCGATTAAAAATCAAAAAATATGTTGGGTTTGTAAGGGGGAGTTTGAAGAGGGGGATAAGGGGACTAAAGGGAAAAGAGGGGGGGAAGTCAGAGACCATAATCACTTGTGGCAGGAAATATCCTCTGGGGGTAGTAATTTTAGAGGGGTTGCGCATCAATCATGTAACTTAAACGTTAGCCAGCAGTTTTTTTTTATCCCAGTTTTTATCCACAATGCAAATTATGATTTAAAATTTAGTTTACCGGCACTGGCACGTATGCACAGGGAGGGAGGGGGAGTAGATAGTCCATGGGTAAATAATTCATATACCTATAACATTATTCCCAAATCGGCCGAGAAGTTGTTGCTTCTCGAGCTGAAATGGCAGGTAGTACATAATGGGCATACGTGTTGGAATAAAATCAGGTTTTTAGATTCCTTTAGTTTTTTTCCCAAGGCATTGAGTCAATTGATTCAAGTGCAGAAAAGCGACAATTTTGATAGTTTTCCTTTGCTTAAACAACACTTTCCAGACAGTAAAATGCATGACCTATTAATCTGTAAAGGTGTATACGCATAAAACTATTACTGCTCTGGCGCTCGCTTAAGCGAGGTGAAACTACCTCCAATTGAAGCTTTTTACAATTCACTCACCAACAGTGAATGCACAGCCGAGGACTGTGGGTTTGCCAAGAAGGTGTGGTCTAAGGAGAATTGTAAAAATGGGTGGAATTATTGTAGACTGTACTTGGCCAGTGACGTTTTAACTCTGTTGGATATAGTCTGCAAGAACACAGATCAAATCTATTCAGAGTTCGGGCTAGATATAGTTTATTATTTTTCCACGCCACATTTGGTGATGGACTTGATTTTAAAAATTAGTGGGGAGGAAGTAGGCCTAATCACAGATGTAGATCAACACCTTTTTGTGGAGTGTTCCAACGATGAAAGAATATAAGAATTCTGTCTGAATGGTCCTGAATCTGATTACCGACTCTTTCAAAAAGCACTTCTACCCCACTATCAAACGTAGCTTTTTAGTCTTGCGCTGTAAGAACTGGCTCACCATTGGCTCGAGTGGACCAAGGATGTGAACCCTTCGTCCAATAAAATGTTTTAATTATTTCTGCTGATTCATTCGTTCACACGGCTCTTATAGTTTAAACTTCCTTAGAAATATTGTACGTAGCATCTTTTTTTTTATTACTCACTCTCTTAGCGAAATCTAAAGCTTGGATAGCGCCGTTCTTTGTCTGGGGGTGACTGCACTTTTTCTCTTTGCTGATTAAGGACTTTCCATTTTTGAAACTAGATTTAACTTAATTAGAGGAAGTCAGAATTATCTTTAAAAAGAAGGAACTTTGGTATTTTAAATACATTGCATTTTACTCACGGCACAATTTACCAGCATTTGTGGTTCACGACAGTTGCCTATACACCGAAGAAAAAGAAATCTAAAGTGAAGATTTAAAGACATTGTTGTATATATATGCATTTTATTAATAAACAAATTCACAAACATTTTTTAAGCACTTTACTCTTAGGGCACTGAAATTTATACTGTACAGGTCTGAGAGAATATTTTCCACTAGAAAGTCGTTCAGACGTGGATTGTCACCATAAATGTGGAGAAACTGCTTGTAAGTATAGCCGCGACATCGGAACACAAAATATAGTAGCGCATGGAAGCCACAGCTTTTAGTCGTCCAATCAACGTCATATTGCCAATCAACGTCATATTGCCACCGGCTCTCGAAGCTATAGCGATTCATCCTTTATTAATGGCGAAATTCCGTCAAAACTCGCTTTGGCATTTGTAAAAAGCGCTAGTGCAATAGGATCATGGACTGGATGCCCACATAAATTCGAGATGTTTGGACTTTCATTTCTTGTGTGCAAAGTAAACGGCATCCCACTCTACAATCTTTCTTTTGATAAATCCTATAGAACATTGTATGAGTTGACCCGCAAACCCTAGATCATGATTCGCAACTATTTGAAAATGGTATAACTGAAGATATGTTTGCTAAAACACATGGTATCATTATACTGGATTTGTCTGGCACACAGGATATGAGTATAGTACGTACGGGGAGTGTGCGTTTAGAGTGTACATTTGCCGACCCATTGGCTGAGAGTATTGCACTAATCTCACTAAATCAATATGAAACCTATTGGGAAATCACTCCCGAAGGCAGTTCAGTTGCTTTGGCAGTGGAAAAACTGAGAGCCAATGGAAATAATATTAAACTACTTGTTCCTCATACAATCACCGATCAACGTCATATTGCAATGGGCTCACGCACCTTCACCGATTCATCCTTTATCAATGGCGAAATTCTGTCAAAACTTGCTTTGGCATTTGTAAAAAGCGCCAGTGCAATAGGATCGTGGACTGGATGCCCACATAAATTCGAGATGTTTGGACTTTCATCTCTTGTGTGCAAAGTAAACGGTATCCCACTCTACAATCTATCTTTTGATAAATCCTATAGAACATTGTACGAGTTGACCATGCAAACCCTAGATCATGATTCGCAACTATTTGAAAATGGTATAACCGAAGATATGTTTGCTAAAACACATGGTATCATTGTACTGGATTTGTCTGGCACACAGGATATGAGTATAGTACGTACGGGGAGTGTGCGTTTAGAGTGTACATTTGCCGACCCATTGGCTGAGAGTATATTGGGAAATCACCCCCGAAGGTAGTGTTCTACTGGACTTGGCGCCATGAACAAAAACCAAATAATCAATGTATTTAATATGGATCCCTACATGTCCCAGTACAAATCCTATTGTCTGCCCTCAGACTTTCTTGGGAAAATTCAAAGTGCGAACAATAGCTTAATTATTGTTAATAGCAGTCCGTCGACTGTGCTGACGGGTCATTGGCTGTGCATCTTTCAAACAATGAAGACGATTGAATTTTTTGATCCTCTTGGTCTACCCTATACATTTTACACACCCCACATCAGCAACTATATTGAGAGCAGTGGGAAAACTATTATTCAAAATCGGAAGAGGGTGCAGGATCTAACGACTAAAAGCTGTGGCTTCCATGCGCTACTATATTTTGTGTTCCGATGTCGCGGCTATACTTACAAGCAGTTTCTCCACATTTATGGTGACAATCCACGTCTGAACGACTTTCTAGTGGAAAATATTCTCTCAGACCTGTACAGTATAAATTTCAGTGCCCTAAGAGTAAAGTGCTTAAAAAATGTTTGTGAATTTGTTTATTAATAAAATGCATATATATACAACAATGTCTTTAAATCTTCACTTTAGATTTCTTTTTCTTCGGTGTATAGGCAACTGTCGTGAACCACAAATGCTGGTAAATTGTGCCGTGAGTAAAATGCAATGTATTTAAAATACCAAAGTTCCTTCTTTTTAAAGATAATTCTGACTTCCTCTAATTAAGTTAAATCTAGTTTCAAAAATGGAAAGTCCTTAATCAGCAAAGAGAAAAAGTGCAGTCACCCCCAGACAAAGAACGGCGCTATCCAAGCTTTAGATTTCGCTAAGAGAGTGAGTAATAAAAAAAAGATGCTACGTACAATATTTCTAAGGAAATTTAAACTATAAGAGCCGTGTGAACGTTTGAATCAGCAGAAATAATTAAAACATTTTATTGGACGAAGGGTTCACATCCTTGGTCCACTCGGGCCAATGGTGAGCCAGTTCTTACAGTGCAAGACTAAAAAGCTACGTTTGATAGTGGGGTAGAAGTGCTTTTTGAAAGAGTCGGTAATCAGATTCAGGACCATTCAGACAGAATTCTTATATTCTTTCATCGTTGTCACCGTTATTGTCATTTGAAGTTACCCATTGCTGTGCACCTAAATATGTAAGTCCCAATAGACCTATTGTTTTTTTACCTGTGTTTATTCCATTTTATATGTCTGTATTTAGCCTAACGACAGGTAATTAGTTCGCAAAATCTCCAAGGTAACCTTCCCAGGGAATCAGATCTCCAGATAGCTCAAGAAAAAAAGGCCACATTTATATGTCTACATATTCTATTTTCTTCCATTAATTAAGGGCGGCGCTAGCCTAGTTGACAAAATCTTTAGCGCTATAAGCGGCGCTATCGGGAAATTACAAGGGGTAAGTTCACGACCTTTGGGCATAATATCGCCTTTGACGCGGATCAGTATTTAGTACCATATTTATTATAGCCAGCCAATTTTTTCATCGCTACAAATACTAATTTTTTCATCGCTACAAATGGCACGGTCGGAAATTGGAGGAATACTTGCGGACTAATTACGCTATAAACCTTATATTTTGAATTCAATTATTAGAAAGATACAGACATATAAGTAAAGTGATTAGGCCTATAGCCGCTAAGCTACCATAGGAAACCCTTTAAAATATCTCATAGGAGATAATTGCCTCCCCCAAAATAGGTTAAGTGAAAAAATAAAATTTATTTTACGTTGATTAAAACTCAAAAAAAAAAATATGTCGGACGACCTTAACGAGTTATTAAAAGTGCAGAAATTGGTCGCGAAAAATATACAAATAGCAAAATCTATCCCGGAGTACAATGGTCAATCAGATATTGACGAATTTAATATCCAATTGGCCCAGTTTGTACAACTAACAAAAAAAGACCTAGGAGCGTTAGTCGACATGCTCCTACTACGATTAAAAGGCCAGGCCTTAACCTTTCTAAAACAGATTAAACATACCATAGGCAATAACGCCAACTTGCCAATAAATACGGTTGATAACTTTTTAAAAGCATTTAAAGATAGATTTA
Source organism: Artemia sinica (assembly GCA_027921565.1). NCBI lineage: Eukaryota > Metazoa > Arthropoda > Branchiopoda > Anostraca > Artemiidae > Artemia > Artemia sinica. The sequence goes on along the minus strand of CM051269.1, from coordinate 39,516,984 downwards.
TAGAAACCAGTTCCATATATAAATTAAAACACGGAACAGTGAGCTTTGACTTTTCACAAAATATAAGAGAATACCTTGATAATATACGCATTTCTGTAGAAGCAAAATACGGAAGTGGTTCGGGGCAACTGTATGAAAAAGTCATACTAAATACCTTTTTGCAAGGGCTACCCCCAAAACTATATAGAGTGGTAATATCCAAAAATATTCAGACGTTGGATCTCGCAATTCAGGAGGTAGAGCGATTGATCGAAGTCGAAACGATGGTCGCAAATCACAGTAAAGCAAAAATAAATAGCCTAGGCGATTCAAATCCGAACATAAACTTCAAGAGCGATCAGGCGTCCCCCAATTTCTTTCAAGGGATAACTCCCCAATACCAGAAAGAAATAAAACGTAAGAACTCGCTAGGCAGAAAACAGTACGTTTTCAGCCTATCAAACAATCCAATTACGAAAATAACCCTACACTAATAAGGTGCTATAATTGTAATCGTGTTGGGCATATCGCGAGAGAGTGCCGTTATGTCCCCAATCGCATACCAAGAATTGCTGTCGGTAATACGCATAATTACGGCAACCATTTGTTCGGAAGAACAAATGTTAGCGCTGGTTGTGCACTAGGCTACAACCAGGGAAGATTGCGCCAATCAGTACCTTACAACACGTACCAACCAAATTTGTGTAACCCTCCCCCCAACAGACAAATTAATTACCGATTTGAAAACCCAAATACTCGCCAAAGCCAATATAATGCGAGAATGCAATATAGAAATCACGAAAATTTTCCGATGGGAAATGAAAATTTTGCAAGAAAACGGCATTGGCAGTCAGTGCCAGCAAGCGGCACTGACAAGGGACATCCACGTTACCATAATAATGCATGGCAAAGGCAGGCAGATGTCAATAAATTAAATATGCCTACGGAACCTCATACGTCTGAATATCTATTACAGGCACCGAGACATGAAATAAATTCTCAGGGAAACGTTTCAGGCCCCTCAGAAATATAAATTGGACCAAGAGGGTGCCCAGAATATTTAATAGGTCCAAAACAATAGTGGTTCCGTCTTGCAGTGATAGTATTAACAAGCTACCTATATTTAATGATTTTTGTGTAGAAAACGTTTACTTTATGGCCTTAGTTGACAGCGGAGCTACTGTAAATATCATAAACTCATGCGTATTTAACATGTTGCTTCTGCATATTAGGCAACAGAGGAACCCTAATAATCCCAAATTAACGAGTGTGACAGGCCATAAATTGAATGCAAAAGGTTCAATTTGCCTAACCGTAAACAGGGACAATAGGATCTTCCAGAAAAATTTTATAATAAGCGATAACTTTCCATATGAGGCTATTATAGGCACAAATTTTTTAAGGTCTAATAGAATACTATTAGACGTGGCTAATGAAAAGCTTGTCTACCCAGCTAAGGTAGAGGAAGAAATTTCTACCTAAAGAAATGGTAACAGAGGTTACGAAGACAACGTAGCAGTAAATAAAATTTCTGGTGGTATAATATCGCAATATTTTGAACCTCAAGTCTCGCAAAAAGGACATGGCATAGTTGGAAATCTGTTCAATTATTCTGAGAGACATTGCAGAGGTGAAATAAATTTAAATAATGAAAGTATTGAATCTGCGAAAATAAAAATAGGAGATATGCGACAGTACAGGTCAAATGAAATTAAGAAAATAGCGGAATTATGGAAAAATATAGTAAAACCCAACATGACGCCACAAGATGCCACAATGGCGCAGCATAGCGCCAGTATGAATCTAATAAACAATGAAAATAAAGAGAAATATTACGGATTCGCGATAAGGAAAACAAAAGTCCCTCCCAAAACGATGCAAAAAATTCAAATATCACAGATGATTGAGCCAGTGGTTAGCAAATCCGAAATATGGTTTGCGACACCATCAAATGAAATTCCGGAAAATCTACTATGCGAGGAACAGATTATATCTTATGAAAAAGGAGAAGGTTTTATTTGGGTAACTAATAACCACGAAAATGATACAATTACAATTAAAAAGGGGACGTGTTTAGTTCAAATCCAGGTTTTAACGGAGAATGATTTAAATACATGGGAAAATTCTAAAAGAAACCTTGTTAACGGCATTAAAACTTCAAATAACGAAAATCCTTTAACTAAATCACAATTTTTAAACAAATTTAATATGGATCATATTACGGACATAGAACTTAAGAAAAAATTATGCGAATTATTATGGAATTTGAAAGATGTATTTTCCGCATCCGAAGATGACATCGGATTGATACCATTTTATGAACATTCAATTTTAACGACTGGTAATCCCGTAGCGAAACAGCCATATCGTGTGCCGTATAAGCACAAAGAGTAGTTAAAGAATAAAATCCATGAATTAGAATAAAATGAAATTATACGCCCAAGTATAAGTCTGTATAGTGCACCAGTGATCTTAGTACCAAAAAAGAATGGAGATCTTAGACTTGTAGTAGATTATAGAGCCCTCAACAAACAAATAGTTAGCGATAAATTTCTTCTACCAAGAATAGATGAAATTCTTGACTCAATTTCAAGCAAAAACAAGATTTTTACTTCTTTGGACCTTACCCAAGGCTACCACCAAGTGAAAATAGCCGAAAAAGATGTACATAAAACTGCATTTTCAGCATCCGAATATGGTTCTTATGAATACTTGAGAGTACCATTTGGGCTTAAAACAAGTTCAAGCGCGCTATGTAGACCCCTATTACACCTGTTAAGAGGATTAAAGAATATCATTCATTTTGTCGACGATGTCATATGCGTGGGACAAAATGCTGAACAACACTTAGCAACGTTAGCTAAGGTGTTCGAGAACTTCAGACAAGGCAATTTAAAATGCCGGCCTGAGAAATTAAATTTATTTCAAACTAAAATTAAATTTTTAGAAGTAGTAGTAACACAAGGAGAGATATCCCCAGACCCTGCTAAAATAAAATGTGTTGAAAACCTCAAGCCCCCCAGAACTATGAAAGAATTAAGGGGAATTTTAGGTCTTACTGGCTACTTTAGAAAATTCGTACGCAATTATGCCCAAATTGCGAAACCCCTCACGGTGTTAACTAAAGGGAACTCCCATAATGTTACCTGGTCCCAGGAAGCTCAAACTTCCCTAGACCGTCTCAAAAAGGCACTCACTTCTGAACCAATATTATCACTCCCTGATTTCGAAAATGGAAAATTTGTGGTTACAACCGATGCTAGTTCAAAAGGCATTGGCGCAATTCTTTCGCAAATAATCCCGGTAGAAAACCCTAATCCTCTAGAGGGAACGCCTAAAAAAAACAAATAGAAAAAGTTATATGCTATTCGAGTAGAACTTTATCAAAAGGCGAAAGTAGTTATTCCGCCACAAACTTAGAATTATTATCTATTATCCACCACTTGGACAAATTTAGACATTATTTAATTGATAGAAAATTTATACTACGATCAGACCATAAAAGCTTGCAGTACCTGCGCACATTTAAAAACCCCACAGGCATTCTAGCTAGATGTATTATGAAAATCCAAGACCTAGATTACGAATTTGAACATTTAAAAGGTAAACAAAATGCAGCTTGTGACTTTTTGAGTAGACACCCAGAAAATATTCCGTCGGAAACTGAGGAAAATCAAGTTAACGCTATGAATGCTAAGAGCAAACATGAAAGTAAGAAAAACAAAGTCAAGCACACGGTAAAGGAAAATAAGGTTAACTATTGTCCCTTGTCTTTAAAAAGAAAGCAAAAAAGGACGAAATGTGTGTAGCACTTATTGATTATTTTGTGAACGATGATGCGTTACCGGATAAATTCCAAACTCTTAGAAAAGAGATAGATAATTTTTACTATGTTCTTGACGAAGAAATACTATGTAGAATCGTGACTGCTAAGACAAATAGAAACCAAACCTCAATAATACCTGTGCTACCACAAAACTTAATAGTGCCTGCATTTGAATATTTTCATTCAGATACAGGTGGACATTTAGGAGTATTAAAAACTTTCCATAAGCTAAAACAATATTTTTACGTGCCGTCGGCAATGACAAAACTTATAGAATTTGTAAGTACATGCGAAGCGTGTAACTTAAGAAAAATCCCCCCAGCTTATCCAAATCCTCCAAAGGGAAGGGTCCCGGTAGCAAAGTACCCCTTCGATATTATCTCATTTGACTTATACGGAACGAGTGGAGGCTTGCCTGTCTATAGCAGAGGCCACACTTGTATTCTTTCGGATATAGACCACTTTTCGGGATTTACTTTTGCAAAAGCATTAAAAAATCAAGGTGCTTATGCCACCAGTAAGGCGTTAGCAAAATTATTTTAAAAATTTTGCATCCCTAATAAAATTTTGAGCGACAACGGGAGCAATTTTGTTTCAAAGGTAACAAAAGATTTAATGAGTTTTCTTAATATATGGAAAATGGTGACAGCTCCGTACCACCCACAAGCTAATGGTAAAATAGAAAATAGGCACAAAATATTTTCGAACATATTAAGTATTTATACAAAAGGCAATAGGAACGACTGGGATCAGTTCTCACCTTATTTAACTAACGTAATCAACACTGCTTATTCAGAAACAACTAAAGATAATCCATTTTATTTACTTTTTGGTCGTGATTTTAGAATCCCGTATAACGAGATTATTGAATCTCGGCAGTATCATAATAGCTCGGAAGATTACAAACAAGAATTCATAAATAGAATGAGGAAAACTTATAAATTATTTAGGCAAGAGTTGGAAAAATGTAAAATAAACCAAGAGCTAAGAAACCAACCCAAAGTCAAGGGGAGTATAGATTTCAAAGTAGGAGGCTGCGTCTACCTAAAGAACAAAGCAAAAACGGAAGGCAAAAACTTTCCAACAAATATTCTGAACCGTACAGAATAGTCAAAAGGTACGATAACCATTATACTTTCAAAATGGAGAGCCCCGATAGCGGAAAAACTTACAAGGCACATGTTAGCAGAATAAAAACAGCCAAATTTCCGGAAAGATGGGTATCACATCCCTCTTCTAATGATTCGTCAGATTCGGAAAATGAGCCACCTAAATCAAGATTGGCAGAGCTAAAACCCTTGAATTTTAAACAAGATTATTTTGAAGATGAGAGCGATGAGGGAAACTTCGAAGAATTTTTAGCTATGAAAAATCTAGTTATTCCAGAGAAAAAATCCCTAATACCAGTAAGATTCGGAAAATGCCGTCAGATTCGGAAAATGAGCCACCTAAATCAAGATTGGCAGAGCTAAAACCCTTGAATTTTAAACAAGATTATTTTGAAGATGAGAGCGATGAGGGAAACTTCGAAGAATTTTTAGCTATGAAAAATCTAGTTATTCCAGAGAAAAAATCCCTAATACCAGTAAGGATGTACAAAGAATACCTTAGTAGTCAAGGAGCGTCGTTAGTTCGATATAAAGAAGAAAATCTAACTGGCCAGGACATCAATCATCATATATACGGAATAATTTAAATTTCTGATATATGCTTTTACAAATCCAGCATTAAAAATATTTAGCTTTTATGAGTTACACTTTAAACCTTAAATTAGTCAGCATAAAAAAAATTGTTAGGTGGCGAAATATACACCCGCATTGAAAAGTATTGCCCGCTTTATACTAGTCTGAGTAGAAAGGGGGGTAGAGGTCCCACGAGGGCTCCTTATATGGGCCTAGTCCCTAGGGAGAACACCTGTGATGTCAGTCCCACGCCCACACCAAATATGGGCATGGAATCCCCAGGGAGAATGATTGCGTAATCGATTGGGAACTAAATGTCCAAAGGTCGATTTATTTGTTGTTGTTGTTTGGCCAAGTGCACGCTAGAGGCGAATGTTAAGAACCAGAAATAGGAAACAGGATCACATGTCTCCTTCTAGGCCAATCAGAGGGCTGGTTACATATTAGCGGAAGTTTCTTGGATGTCAACAAGAGTTCACATCGACAATTGCTGGATTATTGAGTCTAACGGGGACAGGGTCAATAACACCTCTTCCGAGGTCGATTTATTTGTTGTTGTTGTTGTTTGGCCAAGTGCACGCTAGGGGCGAATGTTAAGATCCAGGAATAGGAAACAGGATCACGTGTTTCCTTCTAGACCAATCAGAGGCTTGCCTACATATCCTTCTAGACCAATCAGAGGCTCGATTACATATGGTTTTCCCCATTACATAACAATTCGCCCTTGGGATTTCGTATATAACGGGCATGCATTGTGATTAAATTATCAGAAAGTATTGTGACACAATGGATATAACATTGAATATTATCGACCTTGAAGCTTCATCTGCAATGATTAACAATGTGAGTACGTTTTCATTTTTTATTTTCAAATAGAATTATTTTCCTTGGTCACCCTCCAGTATATCTAAGTAACTCCCCTCCCCCACAATACAAACTCCACTATGCTATCTTTATACTCGCTAGAAAACATAAAATATGTTCTTTTAACCACATGAACCTAACCACCTCCCCCCTCAAAACTCTCCACTGTTTTTTTATAATTCTCGCAATTGAAATATTTCTCTTTTTTCGATAAAATTCTTGCTTTTGTGTATTGTGATCTTTTCTGTAACTGACTTCTGTCAATTCTTAAGGCATTATGCCGCTCTGTTTTGACATAAAGCTCCGCGCAAGCTTATAAATAGTTTTGTCACCCCTTTTCCTGTTTTGTTTACATTAGCGGTTAGGTTAGGCAATCTAGGTTTTCAATGCTTTTTACGTAATTCTATGTTTGCCTGAAAATAGCGGTGAACTAATTGTCTGCAACATTATCGATAGATATTTAGGACATTGGAATTCTATATTCTATGTAAGAGCAAAACATGTTATTCTCCAAAAATAATTGCTAACAATATTTTTATGACATTGCTGAAAAGGGGGGAGGGGGATTGTTTTTCTCAATCAAATTAAAACACTTTCAGACAATTGCAATAATTAAGCGCAGGCCTACGTAATCTCTATTTGGAGAAGTGAAACGAGTTATGTTCAAATTAAGGCCTAACAATATATTTAGGACATTGCTGAAAGGGGGAGGGGGACATGCCTCAATTCTATCGCCATCATTGTAAAGTGAAAAAACAAAACTGTTTTCTTCGCGTTAGGATAGTAAGAGGACCGGGGGGTTTCTTAGAAAAAGATAGCTTTATTATGTTTACTGCATAGATACCATTTACATCCAAGATTGTAATTTAGGCCTATAAACTGCTAGGCTAACAATCTTTTTCTATTTTAAAAGCCTATAGACGGGAAACATTTAAAAAATTTTCTCAGCAAGGTAAAAATAGGGGCATTTTCTCGCAAATTTTACCTTTTGCTTTGCTTTTCGCTTAGGGGGAGGGGACTTCTTAGTGATAAATGCTTTCTACACAAAATTATGGTTAGGTTATGAGTACTAATTTTCCTTCTGTAAAAAAAGGGGGAAATTATTTTGATACTAATTTTTTTCTCTTCTTTTAAGGACAATTGTGAAGAATGTATTGTCCCCCTCCATCTAAGAGAGCAAGAGAGGGTGAGGCAGCCTCAATAATGCCTGGCAGAAAGTTAAAGAGAGAGTGGGCGGATAACTACAATGCGAAGCCCCACCTATGCAAGATCATGAAATAGCCGGCCCGTCACCCCCTTATCATACATTGTCGAGGGTCTCAGGAGATACCCCGCCTACACAAGATCATGAGGTTGCCCTCCAACACGCGTAACCCGGACCATCTGGCACCCAAGTGCAGCCAGGATATAAAAATGTAAGCATTTTTACCTAGTTATAGAAATATATATCTATTTCTTCCAATGTTTTCTTTGTAGTCTTTTCTTTTCACTATTTTTCAACACTGTAAAAGTGTGTCTCAGAGATATTAAAATATTAACCCCCCACCCACACCCCTTGCTTTAAATTTCTCTGCTCCCTCCTCCCTCAGAGATATCTAAATATAATGTAATTTTTTTTGGCTTGTCAAAGAAACCGCTCTTTTTCTAATCTTTACAATTTTCTCTGTTCCCCCACTGTAGGCATCTTCGCTATTTTCAACCTTATAATAATATTTTTAGCTAATTTCTTGTTTACTGCTATCTCACCATTTGAAACTCAAAATGCTATTTTCGCTAGAATATTATAGTTTTAAGGGGCCTTCCAACAATCGATTCATTTCAACACTGTAAAAGTGTGTCAGAGATATTAAAGGACATTGTTCCCCCTTTTAAATCAGGTCAATTATCGTATACATTCAGCCAGCTGAATTCTCGTAGTGAAGCCGAAAAGGGACACTATATCCCTGACATAGTTTCCTCATAGAAAATTCTTTACGTTATAAACGGCTTTTATTTAAACACAATTCTCTATCGGAAAGAGACAGTGGCTATCAAGTAAAGACCGCGGTTTTTTCAAAAGCTGATTAGTTTCTACCTTTTCTTCCATCTTTTAGGACTTTTCTTTTCGCTTTTTTTCAACACTGTAAAAGTGTGTCTCAGATATTTTAAAAGATGTTTTCCCCCCACTCAATTTGAAGGACAGAGATTATCCCATTTATCTTTTACACATATGGATTCTAATTTGCGTAATATTTTTGACAACTTTCAGCCTTACATCTTGCCAAGATTTTGGGGAGACATTCAATAAGAGTTAACGGTTCCCATTTAATTGTATTTTCCTGAATATCTTGGAACAGAACAGACGAGATTACAATAATTAAGCTAATGAGTTCACAACCTGTAAGGAAGTAGAGAAACGACTTATTTCCAAAATTATGGTCTAACAATTTTTTTTTTAGGACATTATGTAAACGGTCAGGAGCCGCGGGGCCCGGGAAGCATGGCGGTCACTATGGCGGCCGGGAAGCGCTGTGGGGCGCGGGTAGGGAAGCGCCGCGGGCCGGGGAAGCGCTGGGGAAAGCGCCGCGATGGCCCGCTGGGTCGGCTCGGAAGGAGGGGCATTAAATAGTGGAAATTGGGAATGGGTGGAGTTGTTTGAACAAAATCAAATTGCCTTCTATGTCATTTTTAAATTGTAAATATCTTGTATTAAGTTGGAAATTGGAACTTTCAGAATATATGGAGAGGGAACAGTGAACTAACCAAATGCTACTATGTGCATACTGTTACTACTACTAAGCGCGTTTTAAATAATACGTAAATAATAATCCAAATTTTAAAAATAGGGTGATTTGAACACTTTGAAAATAAGCTATTTTTCATTCATAGGTTGCATTGGTACCATATTCCATGTCATCGTCCTCATCAGTTGGAGAAGGAGAGGACGCACCTATGGGGCTCTCCAACAATTCACTATGGAGTGGCAATTCACTTGAAATACCAGATTATATTGATGATTTTTTAACTGATTTTTTAAATGTATATTATAGTGCAGTTGAGCATGGGGACTTACCTTTGCTAAGTCCAAACACCTTACAGCTTTTAAATGATTTTACAAATGAATTAACTGGGAACCCTCCCCCCACTGATAACCTACTTCCACTTCAAACAACTGAAGTGGATACCCATACCCCAAATATTGAACAATGTGGGGGAGGGGGAGGGGGTGTTGATAATATACAAGAGGTGGAGGGGGAGGGGGTTAATGTCCAATTTACGACTTTTCCCGAATTTAAATTATCTAATACAATTTTAAATGCAATAGTTGTCTACACTGCGACTTTTGGTGACCCATTTAATACGCTTTTGTGTGGTAATTTTGTGTTTGACCCCGTAGAAATTGTGCATGACTATGTAGATAGAATTCGTGCACTTCTGGAGAACCAAATTCAATTATGGGAAGGGGGGAGGGATTCAATTAAGGTTTCAATTTTTTTAAAGGTGTTCTATTTAAATGAGGGGAAAAGTGAAGTTTACCACCATTATATAAACTCCGAGATGCGTTTGATGTATCCAAATTTAGAAAATTTTTAGGATGTTTTTTGCGAGTGGGTAGGTCATATTATTGCGCATCTTGAGAACTATAACGAAAATGGGAGCGGCTCTGTAGTTATTTATGTAGAAAATTTAAGCGTTAATGTTTGTAAATTTAAGAAAGATTTTATTTTAAGAGGGGGGCATAGGGATAAGGGTATAGTTTTAAAACATAATCCAGATTTAGTAGGTTGTCGTGGTGTCCAGAAGATCTGTTTTGAAACAGGTCAAAAATGTTTCAAGTACGCTTTCCTCATATCAGCATTTCAGCCTCTAGCAGATGACGCTACCAAGACGAATTTAGACGATTGGGCTGTACATGGGAAGGAAGGGTCCAATTTCCCCATTGTAGATTTTTCTTGTTTAGAGGGAAAATACCCAGTAACGCTAAGATCCATTGATATTTTTGAAAGGGCCAATGCCCATTTAAATATCGGCGTTACTGTGGTTCAGTATGAAACTGAATTTGAAGATGGGGTTCGTTCTAAAAAGAAGGGGGTGGTTTTCCCTGTAAGGGGCCCGTCAATTGATTTGGTCAAACACTGGGTTTGGTTGTTGTATACACCACCATCTAGTGACCTTGCCAATTCAATTGGCCATTTTAATCCAATTACAGACATCAGTAGAGTTCTGGGGGAGGGTAAGAATAGGGGGACACGTTTCTACTGTCCGACATGCCTGTCTAGATTTTGGACAGAATTAAAGCTGCAAAATCATATGAAGCACTGTAGACGGCATGGCTACCAGACAGTGGAAACGGTTTCAGGGGATAGGGCCATTTTACGCTTCAAAAATTACCAAAACACCCTCCTAAAGTGCAACAAAATATCTTTGGATTGTGAAGCTAAGCTGGTGGAAGTGAACGATCCTCGATTTCCAAACCGAATCAAAGAACATCAAGCTATTGCAGTGTCCTATGCCCATGCGCAAAGAGACAGTTCTAACACCATGCGGTTGTTAGAAATAGTAGAAACATTGGATGAGGGGGAGTGCATGATCAAGGCACTGACTAAATCAATTGGCACAGCTAATGGCGCTATTTCTTGTTTGAGAAATACCCATTATCCTATGGTGTTGTCTGCAGAGGATCGTCTCGCGATTAAAAATCAAAAAATATGTTGGGTTTGTAAGGGGGAGTTTGAATAGGGGGATAAAGGGACTAAAGGGAAAAGAGGGGGGAGGGGGAAAGTCAGAGACCATAATCACTTGTGGCAGGAAATATCCTCTGGGGGTAGTAATTTTAGAGGGGTAGCGCATCAATCGTGTAACTTAAATGTTAGCCAACAGTTTTTTATCCCAGTTTTTATTCACAATGCAAATTACGACTTAAAATTTATTTTACCGGCAGTGGCACGTATGCACAGGGAGGGAGGGGGAGTACACAGTCCATGGGTAAATAATTCATTTACCTATAACATTATTCCCAAATCGGCCGAGAAGTTGTTGCTTCTCGAGCTGAAATGGCAGGTAGTAAATAATGGGCATACGTGTTGGAATAAAATCAGGTTTTTAGATTCCTTTAGTTTTTTCCCAAGGCATTGACTCAATTGATTCAAATGCATTAAAACGACAATTTTGATAGCTTTCCCTTGCTTAAACTGCACTTTCCAGACAGTGAAATGTATGACCTATTGACCTGCAAAGGTGTATATGCATACGACTATTACTGTTCTGACGCTCGCTTAAGCGAGGTGAAACTACCTCCAATTGAAGCTTTTTACAATTCACTCACCAACAGTGAATGCACAGCCGAGGACTATTAGTTTGCCAAGAAGGTGTGGGCTAAGGGGAATTGTAAAAATGGGTGGGACTATTGTAGACTGTACTTGGCCAGTGACGTTTTAACTCTGTTGGATATAGTCTGTAAGAACACAGACCAAATCTATTCAGAGTTTGGGCTAGATATAGGTTATTATTTTTCCACGCCACATTTGGTGATGGATTTGATTTTTAAAATTAGTAGGGAGGAAATAGGCCTAATCACCGATGTAGATCAGCACCTTTTTGTAGAGCGTTCAATGAGGGGAGGGTATGTTTTTCACGGGGATCGCGTCTTGTTAACCGATCCGAGCGGACAAAACACCGGTGCAAAGTCAAATGCAGTGTTCTTGGACATGAACTCATTGTACCCCTCGGCAATGTCTCACTACTCTTTGCCGTGTTTGAACTATCAATGGCTTGAGAATTCTTGCGAGTTCCCCGACATTACCACCCTCGAGGACAATGGGCCACAAGGATGGTTCTTTGAAATTGACGGGCATATTCCACTGGCGCTTCACGATTCAGTCAGAGATTTTGTTTTCCCTGTATCAATCGACCCGTGAGCAGGGACTCACTGAGCCCCTACAATCGACCACTGGTTGAAGATACGGGGATGCACTGGACCCCCTCTAAGCAAAAACTGATTGCTGATTTGGATCCTAAGGAGAATATCGTTGTTCACCATGTGCTTTTGCACTGGATGGTTAATAATGGTTTCAAGATCACCAAAATACATAGGGTCGTGCAATTCAATGAGAAACCATATTTGAAAACGTTTATCGACACTTTTGTTGATAAACGCTCTAAGGCAAACTCCAAAGTAGAGAAGGAAATGTACAAACTCATTCTAAATTCAGCGTTTAGCAAAATGTGTGAAAGCGTACGCAACAGATCTCGCTGCGACGTCGTGACTGACCCTCTAGAGTGTGCACGAATTATTTCCGACCCCAATTTTACATCGTTCACGAGCATAGAGGCTGGCATGGTTCTTCTACACAGGAAAAAGCGAAATGTGGTACTGAACAAGAATATAGCAGGAGGTAGTTCAGTACTAGAAATTTCCAAAAAGCTCATGTTGTCGTTTTTTTTAACAATGTGTGCAAGGTGCAATGGCCACGGGAGGGGGAGGTTCAAGTTTACTATGGGGATACAGATTCTCTGCTGTTAAAGGTAAAAACCGAGGATTTATTGGGTGATCTAGAAAAGGGGGAACACATCAGCTCGCGGATGGATTTCACCAACTGGAATCCATCCCTCTACCCCGAGTTGGTGAAACGTCAAGCCCCCAACCAACTATTAATGTTAAAATCAGAGACGGGGAGTGATTTGATATCCAGGGGGTGTTCCCGGGTCCTAAAGTTTATTGCGTTGAAACTCATAGTGGGAATGAAAAGCAGGCGTGTAAAGGGGTGCCTACACATTTTGTAAAGAGCAATTTCAACATGAGCGTGTACAGAGACTGCAGAAAGTAGCCTAGTGCCGAGAGCACAAGTACTTGCAATTCGCTCTCTACAGTATAGAAATTATACTGTAAGAGTGGAAAAAAATGCAATGTCATGTATATCTGACAAAGTCTATGTGCTCGAGAATGGTGTGAGTGTCCTGCCTCATGGCCACTACCGTATTTCAGACCGAGTTGAATGCATAGACTATCGCAATCAACTTGGTCTGGATAAATTAACCTAATCTGACTAACCAAGTAACCACCACCACTCAACCCGTCCATAAATTAACTAACCCAATCTCACCTTAACCCAACCTCAACTAACCCAACCTAACCTGCCGCAGTGACGACAACTATTGTATACTGTTTCGCCCCGCGGCTCCCGGGGGGGTGGGGGTCCCGCCCGCGGCCGGCTCCCGGGGGGTGGGGGGTCTCTCCCACGGCCAGCCTTAGGCCCCGCAGCCCCGGAGGGGGGTGGGGGGACCCCTTTTAAATTCATAATGTTCAAATGTGCTAGTTCATGTTCCAAGTGTTTTTTTCTGTTGTTTTCAAGTGCTGTTGTACAAAAAGTGTACTAATGTACATAAAGTGTTCTTGCTGGACAAAAAAAGTGTTTAAAGACAATAAGTGTTGTTGTTCTTGCTCTTGCTGTTCATGTTGATGGACAAAAAGTGTTTTTTTTTATATTGTACATAAAGTGTCATTTTTATGTTGTTTTGTTGAACAAATAGAGTTTTCATGTTGCAAATAAATGACCATGAAATATTGTCAGGTTCTTGTTGAACATAAAGTTTCATTTTATGTTGTTGTTGTTGAACAAATAGAGTTTTCATGTTGCAAATAAATGTCACTGTTTTTTTTTGTTGTTCTTGTTGAACAAGTGTCATTCTTATGTTGTTGTTGTTGTTGTTCATGTTTAACAAATAGAGTTTTCATGTTGCAAATAAATGACCATGAAATATTGTTTTTTTGTTGTTGTTCTTGTTAACGTAGATAGATCTATGGGGAAAGTATTACTACTACTTATTCATTGGACACGTATGATTTACAGTTAGTTGTAGTCCGACTGTTGTCAACAGCAGCAACAGCATGTACCAATTTAAAACACCCTTCAGATCGTTTCTGTGTGGTCCCTCAATGTCGGGGAAAACAACACTTTTAGCTAAAATAATTCAAAATTGTCAGAAAATTTTTTGGAAAAGCCAAAAAAAATCTACTATTGCTATAGTATTTGGCAGGAGTCCTACGATCAAATAAAAGCTATTGCCACAACCATACCAATACAATTCATACGGGGACTTGATGTTTTCAAAAGTATTGAACCGAACTCGTGGCTGATTATTGATGATTTGGCTGAATCCATTGAACAGTTCTCACAGGAAATGCTACAACTGTTCACCGTTCGCTTCCACCATGAACACATTTCCATAACCCTAGTTCTACACAATCTGTTTCATCAGAGCAAATGTATGCAAACCCTTGCTTTGAATTGCACTATCTATATTATCTATCGAGTTGTTCGTGATTCTAGCTCGCGAATAACTCTCAATAAACAGATATACCCCGGCGCCCCAAAATTTCTGTTGTCAGCGTACACTCTTGCGACTAATAAGCCCTACGGTTAAATTTTGCTGGATCTTAATCAGAGCACATCCGAGGATCTACGTGTAGTCACCAACATTTTCGACAAAGAAATTACAGGATATCTTCCGGTGAACAGTAGAAAAGACTATTAGTTGACATTATGACACTGAAGAAACTACACGAACAACGGCATTTATTTTCCGTTTTAAGCACTTCAAAACCCTTGTTAGGAAGGCCATACTCAAACATGGTGTTGACAATGATTTCATTAATCTAATATCTGAACTTTGTTTAAATTTAACTGAGGGCAATGTTCAACTACCAGAAGGTGTTAGACAACAGACAAAGCAACATCGTTCCACTGTACGTGCCTTGGCTTGTAAAAACAAGGGAAAAATTTTTAAAAGAAAACGTCTCCTTCAAGAGGGCGGTAGCTTTTTCACACTTTTACTGCCAATAATTGCAGGACTTGTAAACAGTTTTCTCTAGAGAGAGAATGGCTAAACCCTATAAATTGACACCATTTGAACTTGTCCTCTCGCCCGTCGAACATTTTGAAGACAATCTAAGCAAATTCATTAATGATGAGAATATTGCCGATGACAAAAAACTGCTTTTAGTTCAAGATGCATTGCGACGTGTGGACAAACATAAACCTTATCGTGAGAGACCCACCGCCGCCACTGTTACCGATCCTTCTAAACAGGAATTATCTCTTCAAGATTCTGCAGTGCAAGCAAAGGAGAAGAAATTGAATTCAATTGTATTGAAAATTGGAAACCTATTGCCACTGACCTATCGAGAACAGAGTAAAAGAGTATTATCATATCTCATGTTGGAAACTGATGATCAAGTTCAAGTCGACAGCACAGGGAAACGAATTATAATTCAGGGAAAAAGTTATGATCTAGTTGATTTAATTTGTGATATGGTGACGAATCATAAAGGACTTTTATCATTTGACAATAATCTATACACCTTTCTAAATGTATCAAACTTCCCCAAATGTCTTATTGGCAATAAGCAAATTCTTAAGAAACTAAGAGAATATAGTCCTCCAACAACGCCAGCACCATTTAAAAAAGAAGAAGATTCAATATTTGAAAATACTATCAGCAGCAGCAGCAGCAATGATTTTACAACACCTGTGGTTGCTAGTCAAAAGCGAAGACGAATTGATTCACCCTCCAGTGTGCAAAAGGGGAGTGGACATTACACTACGTGTTTGCGTTAAAAATGGATGAAGTTCTGAAAGGTGTCTATGAAAATATTGGTGAAGAGGGAATTTTAAGTTCTCCCAAAACGCTTTCTAAAGTTGTCTCTGACAGCACATTGAAAAAAGCAAAAGAGTATCTAGAGAATGAACCGAGTTACGCACTGCACCGGAATCACAGGCTTCGTGGCAAACAATATCGACAAACTAAAGCCTTGTTCCCTCTGCATATAATGCAAACAGATCTTTTAACTTTAGACGCAATTCAACGGCGTCACAATGCACCCTACAAATATATTCTGGTGGCAATGAGTGTCTTTAGTCACTATGCCTATGCCATTCCATTACGGTCAAAGAGAGGTGTTGAAGTTGCTCGGGCCATTGAAAGTATTCTTGAACAGGATTCGTATAGAAAAATTCAATCGGATCGTGGCAGTGAATTTGTTAATCCCCATGTGCAAAAGGTTCTATTGAAATATAATACATTGCTTTATCATAGTCACAGCCCGATAAAGGCTGCATTGGCTGAACGATTAATAAGAACGATTCGTCTATTAATTTCAAGATATTATACACTGAAAAATACATCTGCTTTTATTCATGATTTAGATAAAATCATGCGGATATACAGCCATCGACCTCATCGATCTCTGTCCAACTCAAGCCCTCGGGATGTTCATTGCAGTGAAAATACATTTGATGCTTTTCTAAAGCAATATTCCAATGATGGAAAAGAAAAAAAAATGTGAAGAAGAAATTCAATGTTGGTGATACTGTTCGAATGAATAGAACAACCAATATTTTTGAAAAGGGGAATTATTTATGGAGCACCGAACTTTTTAAAGTGTCCAAAATCCTGGACACCGAGCCCACGACATATCGACTGCGAGACACTAAAGATGATGAGATTCTCGGCGATTTTTATGAATATGAACTGCAAAAAGTTAGAAACACTAGTGAAATTTGTCAAATTGAAAAGATATTAAAGAGTCGTACTCGTAGGGGCAAGAGACAGTTGCTTGTTCGCTGGCTAGGATACAACTCAGATTTTGATTCTTGGGTCAGTGCTGAAGATATTAACAATGCCCAATGATTTCTATGTGACTTTCATGTCCAATTTTTCTGATCCTCTCTACAATGACTTGAATACGACAAGTGATTTTTGGACGAAACTCTCCCCCACCATCAAGTTCGATGGAAAGTATGAAGTGGCTCTCTTCGACTGTATTCTCAAAAATACATATGACATCCTGAGAAAAGATCGTAAATATGAAATAAAAATTAGACCCTATGATTGGCCGCCACCATCCTCAAGTGATCAAGAACAAATTCAAAAAATCAATTGGATGGATTATCCATATATTGAATTACCCTACGAGGAACTCACCTGTATGAATGATTTATGTCGTTCTATTAATAAAAAAATTTCCGCTCGTAAAAAAGGAGCTTTTCATTTCAACTATTCAATGGAGGAGGGCAAGATCTACATTAGTTCACCTATTGCCAGCGAAAAGGTTATTCTCAATGATAACCTAAAGGATGTTCTTGACTTTAAGCTCAATATAATCAATGGTAAAAGTACCGGAAACACTAATTTCATTTTTGCTGACTACCCGCCTGCCTTCTCCACGGACACTTGTATATTTCTCTACGCCTCATTTGTGGAAACATCTCGGGTTGGTAATTCAAATGTTCCCCTCCTACGAGTTCTTGAACGAAAAACCAATCGAGAACATATTCACCACTACAATATAAAGCATCTTCAGTATATTCCCATAAACACTTCCTATTTGGAACTCTGTCAGTTAACACTAAGAACTGAATTAGGTGATCCCATAGCAATTTCAAAGGGTTTGGCTGTGATTACATGCCATTTTCGTCCCATCGTTCAACAACAAGATGTCTAATAGAAAAGTGGTATTCACTTGTCCTGATATTGACTGCTATGTTAATACTCTTGGCCCAAGACAACAGGGCAATGGAATGGACTATTACAAAGGTCGCTCGTCAATGTCTGGCTATGGTCTTGGCAGTTGGTTTGCTAAGCTGTTTCGCTCTTCACTACCACTGGCTAGAAAATATCTTGTACCGGCCTCGACAGATTTTGCATCCTCTACACTATACGATTGGGGCTCTGGCAAGGATTTTAAAAAAAGTGCTACGGAAAATCTTAGTTCCAGTGCGCAAACCCTTGGTGAGAGATTAAAACAAAATGGTAGAGGCTTAAAAATATCGAGAAACAATGCATCACTGATAAGTCTCCACTCAGGTCGGAAACGAAAGATCTCACCACTCTTGTCAAAGAAAAAAAGGAAAATGCCGACACGTACTGTAAACAGAAGAAGAAGCCCCAGGAAGAGAATTGTTAGATCGAAACTAGATTTCTTCTCTTAAGATGTCCTACCTACCGCATAAGGATTCACAACCTTCAATCACCGCCTCATTGAATCTATTCAATGCTGAAAATGTTGATGTGAGTGTCAAGCATGGATACTATGAACAATTTTATCCTCAACAACCCCTCTCCGATAATATCCACTTTCAAATTTATTCCAATGAAGACTACTTTATGGACATGTCTTCACATTTACAAATGAAATTCCGGAAATCCGATAATACAATGCCAATTCGGGCCGATGGAATATCCTATGAAAATTGTATATTACATAACTTATTTTGTCAAATCAGTGTCTACATCAATGGCACGTTGGTGAGCACAGGCAACAATCTCTCAAATTATACAAGCTATATGCAATTCATGCTGATGACACCCAAGTCATACAAGGAATTGAGAGGCACCTCCAATGGATATGAATATATTACTAATATTGATAGTACAGATGCATTTAAAAATGCTACAACTAGTGAATTACATCTAGTTGGAAAAATATATCATGAAATATTTAATATACCCCAATGGCTGCCACCCAATGTTAAAGTGGATATAAAACTGACGCTTGCACCATCCAATTTCATATTGAGAAAAGAACTTGATGCCAATCCTGATGTAAGTCTCTCCCTCACCTCGGTAATACTTCATGTACGCAAACAACAGGTCATGAGTTCTGTTGCTTTGGCAGTGGAAAAACTGAGAGCCAATGGAATAATATTAAACTACTTGTTCCTCATACAATCACCAATCAACGTGATATTGCCATGGGGTCACGCACCTTCACCGATTCATCCTTTATCAATGGCGAAATTCCGTCAAAACTCGCTTTGGCATTTGTAAAAAGCGCTAGTGCAATAGGATCGTGGACTGGATGCCCACATAAATTCGAGATGTTTGGACTTTCATCTCTTGTGTGCAAAGTAAACGGTATCCCACTCTACAATCTATCTTTTGATAAATCCTATAGAACATTGTATGAGTTGACCATGCAAACCCTAGATCATGACTCTCAACTATTTGAAAATGGTATAACCGAAGGAATGTTTGCTAAAACACATGGTATCATTGTACTGGATTTGTCTGGCACGCAGGATATGAGTATAGTGCGTATGGGGAGTGTGCGTTTAGAGTGTACATTTGCCGATCCATTGGCTGAGAGTATTGCACTAATTTCACTAAATCAATATGAAAACTATTGGGAAATCACTCTCGAAGGCAGTGTTCTACTAGACTTGGCGCCATGAACACCAGTCAAATAATCAATGTATTTAATATGGATCCATACATGTCCCAGTACAAATCCTATTGTCTACCCTCGGACTTTCTTGGAAAAATTCAAAGTGTCAACAATACCTTGATTATTGTTAATAGCAGTCCATCGACTGTGCTGACGGGTCATTGGCTGTGCATCTTTCAAACAATGAAGACGATTGAATTTTTTGATCCTCTTGGTCTACCCTATACATTTTACACACCTCACATCAGCAACTATATTGAGAGCAGTGGGAAAACTATTATTCAAAATCGGAAGAGGGTGCAGGATCTAACGACTAAAAGCTGTGGCTTCCATGCACTACTATATTTTGTGTTCCGATGTCGCGGCTATACTTACAAGCAGTTTCTCCACATTTATGGTGACAATCCACGTCTGAACGACTTTCTAGTGGAAAATATCCTCTCAGACCTATAAAATATTGATTTCAGTGCCCTAAGAGTAAAGTGCTTAAAAAATGTTTGTGAATTTGTTTATTAATAAAATGCATATATATATATATATATACAACAATGTCTTTAAATCTTCACTTTAGATTTCTTCTTCTTCGGTGTATAGGCAACTGTCGTGAACCACTAATGCCGGTAAATCATTTGGATTCACTGTATATTGATCTTGATTGACTGCAAAGTCAGGGTCACATTTTCTGCAGTACAATGTAACTTCACGCTTGTCATATCTCTTTGTATAGTCAATGATACTATTTGCATTCATATTATGAAATTCACGAGTTTCAATCTGTCTATTTGAAGCAATATCACATACAGTGTTTTCAAATGGTGAATCACATTCGGTAACTGCCAAATAAAAATCACTTGGTTTATAGTCATAATAGGCAGTGTCGTCACAACGATGACGTAGAAACCAAATTGTCTTGTTACCCCAACAGTTGAATCGTAGACCAGACTCCTCTTCCCAGAATAATTTAAATCCACGACGATACCAATCTCGTAGAAATAAACTAAAATCACGTTTGGGATTCTTTTCAATCATAGCGGGGTAAGTATTCTCCCACTGATCACATTTATCATAGTGACAATTGGAGCACAGATGTCCTCTAGGGTGAGAGTCACAAATCTCCTCAAGACATGAATTACATCCTTTAATTTGTACTGCATAGCCTCTATGTAATTTACAAGGATTACATAATTTACACTTTTCACTATAGTCATCAATAATTGTACAATTCTCACATTGAGTCCAACTGCCAAGAGTGTACATGCACAATGGACATGTATAGAACTTTTTTTTGGTTTCCGATGTCAACTCTCTCACAGCTAAAACGAAACTGATCATCCTCGCTCGATAAATTCAGTGAGGGGAATGGGGAGAGGAGTAACTCTGTGACGTTACCTCTTTCGAATGGTGGAGCCATCTACATTGAATCCATTGGCAATGTTTTCAAAAGTATATCCGCGATATTATTCTGCTTTGTTCCAATTAATATATCAATAAATTGACTATAAGCACTTGAGTCACATCTTAAAAGTTTCATACAATAGTCCAATGGGGGAGAATCAATTTTCATTATATTGTCAAGTGGTCCCTGACGAGAGAATATTCTGCGTTGAAGAGATAACTCGAGAAAATCGTCATCCAAAATCAAATGTTTTCCATAAACCCTAGATTTGATCTAATTCTCTCTTTCTCAAATTTATTCATTTTTCAATCTTTTCACTCTGACTGCTGACTCTAGACTGACCCTGATTCGTTAGCCCTTAACCTAACCTAACCAGAAAAGAAAGGGAACATTTTCGATTTCGAAACAATTTTATTGAATAATTACAACAACAACAATAATACTAAGCATGTACAATTAGCGATAGAGTTTATTGTCTTCGATATGTTTCACCAATGCACTTAAAGCACATTGAAGTCTATTCACGTGTGCTATATCAACTTTTGTAGCGAAACATAATTGATCCTCCATTTAAAATTTGCTCAAGGATATCACATATCTTGCATATACTTCATCCCATTCCAGACAAAGTCGTGATCCTCTCGTGATTTCCACCGCAATGTTTGGTGCTCTTGTATTATTACCATCAACTCCACTATCAACTTCTAATAGGGTAAACACTCCACTCGCTATCATCAACACACAAATATATATCCAAATGAGTAAAGTCAAACTGTTCTTCTTCTCACCCCTTTGAATTCTATTCACTGATTGGTCTCTGATTGGTCTAGAAGGATATGTAAGCGAGCCTCTGATTGGTCTAGAAGGAAACACGTGATCCTGTTTCCTATTCCTGGATCTTAACATTCGCCCCTAGCGTGCACTTGGCCAAACAACAACAACAAATAAATCGACCTTTGGAAATTTAGTTCCCAATCGATTACACAATCATTCTCCCTGGGGATTCCATGCCCATATTTGGTGTGGGCGTGGGACTGACATCACAGGTGTTCTCCCTAGGGACTGTATGCCCATATAAGGAGTCCCCGTGGGACCTTTACCCCCCTTTCTACTAGTCTGTAAGTCCTTAAAAGTAATTAAATAAAAAACAAACAAGTTTTTTTTAACTGAAAGTAAGGAGCAACATTCAAACACAAAACGAACAGAAACTACTCTGTATATGAAGCGGTTGCCCCCTCCTAAATACCTTGCTCTTTACGCTAAAGCTGTTGGTACATTTCAAAAAGACTTCCTATTCTAATTAATGTGTTTCAGTAGCCGTTCTTCAAAAATTGGGACAAACAGTCAAACTTCAGCGAAAAAAGCAAGGTATTTAGAAAGAAGAAGTCGTTTCATATAAGGAACAATTTCTGTTCTTTTTTAGTTTTAATGTTGCTCCTTACTTTTGGTTTAAAAAAAAACTGTTTTTTTTTATTTAGTTTTTGTTCGTTTTTGAAATAATGCAGGTAAATCTGGCTCACCCTCCGTGAAATATACTCCCCCCTCATAAGAACCTCCTCCGTGAAAAATTCGTCCAACGCAAAGTACATCCCCCTTGAGACAGTTCCATCCTTGCTGAAAATCCCCCCTCCCCTTAAAATGTCTTTAGACTTTAATCTCTTTCAGACTTTAACTTCAGTGAAATCTTTTCCGGAAATAAAAAAAAGCGGAAAATAGCCCCAAATATTACATCTGGAACATCTCCACATGCAAAATTGAGTTGGCAAAGAGAATGTAAGAAAATTAAAAAGAATTTCGTATAGGAATTCTGTCAAATCCTCCCAGTGAAAAATTTTCTCTGGAAAATTAACCACCCAAACCGGAAATGTCCCTCCCCAAGGAAGATTCTCGAAATGTAAATCCACCCCAAAGCCCCCCCCTCCCCTCACCCCCGAACGATATCTGTATGATCCCAATAACAAAAACTATACGTAAACAATGAGCAAATTTCATAACTTACAGGCCTCTCTCCACAGACTGTGGGGGGTCATTTAATCCCTAAAAACATAGTTATTTGATCTTTCAACTATACTGAACAAAATGGCTATCTCAAAATTTTGATCAGATAGCCTTGGGAAATAGTAAATGGGCGTGGGAGCGGGGTCAGTTACCCTTTAATCTTTTTTGTCACTTTTTTGCCGACCGAGTGCGCCCTCTACCGATCTTCTAGGATAATTATTTCAATACGATCACTCCTGAGGAAAAAAACAGACAAACAAATAAACATGCATTTGTGAAATGTCTTCTGACAAAAATAGCTAAATTCCACATTTTGTATATAGCAGGTTGAAACTTCTATAGCAGGGTACTCACGTACGCTTTTTTAGAGCTCCATTCCATTTTTTAGAGCTTCGATTACTATTGAGCCGAGTCGCTCCTTACTTACAGTTCGCTATCACAAACTGCTTGACGCAAATCACTTGGAGTTGCAATGTTGTTTTATGTACAGTACTGTTGATACTAACTTTTTCAAGTAATTCAGGATGACCTGTTGATGCTTCCATCAAGTTACCCTCTAAATAATAAAATTCATTTATATACTAGTTTAGTATACAACCTGTTTAGTATGCTACAACTAGTTTAGTATGCTACAACCCCCGGTCTGCAGGACCGTCCGCTACAAAAACACGTTTGTCCCCTTTTTCGTAGAAGCATACAACAAGACTTAGTGTTATTTGTATTCACGTGTTAGTGTTCTTATAGTTTTATTATAGTGTTATTTGTATTTTTTTTTTCCATATTGTTGTAAAGACGACATAAATTAGCCATGGCTACGCTGTTCGATCTTAATAAACCTATGTCTATGTCTATGTCTATATACATTTTTGTACAAAAAAATTTCTTGGGGGTATGCAAATAAAAGGGAGAGTGAGAGGGTTTTTTGTCCGGGTAATATCTCAATAATCCCAGAGAGTTCACATATTTTGAATTTCATTTTATTTCCAACGTTCATAAATCATTGATTCAATGTATGGATGCAAATTGTCAAATTTTTTTTTAAGGCCTTATTCATAATTTTTGTGGATATATTATGAATTTATCAATATTAGGATAAAAGCAAAGAAAAAGAAAACATAAATCTATTTCAAAAGTCATTTGCGTTAGCAGCGCTACGTAAGTGATTGATGTTGAGATTTTTTTTTTCTCGAAACTACTTAATTTGTTTATGTTTTGAATGCAAATGTTCTTTTTTTCTTTGTGTTGACTATTGTATTTTTAGATTGAAGTTGCACAAAATAAAATTGTAGAAAGATACGTGTTAACTTGTCTCTAATTTCTAGATTGGTTTAATGATCCACTACTACTACTTCTACTACTAACAACTCACCAGATCACCATGCCGTCTGAGGCCACCACAGATAAGCAGGCTCCTCCTCCATCCCAATCAATTCAAAGCCCACTCTTTATATCCTCCCTGGGAGTTCCCATTTCCCTTAAATCATTTTTCCGACATTCTCCCACCCTGACCACGGACGACTTGCTTTCTGTTTAGCCCTAGATGGTTGGCCGAAAAGGGCAATCTTTAGCAATCTGTCATACCCAGATCGTGCCCTAGTCATCACAAAGTTAACTTATGAGTTAAGTTGGCTTATGTGATCTTACGGAGAAAATCCGTGTGAGACATATAGGCAGTGCTAAATAGATTCTAGCACTATTTCTAACTAGACTAATTAGCTCTAGTTCTAACTAGAAATTTACCTTTGCTTAGGGATAAGTTACTACAGCAGCAACAAAATCAAATTTATGGATGACCAATTAAAATACTTTGAAAATAAATTAATAAATTTAAACGTAATGTAATTTAACCTTAACTTAACGTAATTTAACCACTATCTTGGAAATCACTTAGGTTCCATAAAGCTGCTTAACTTAAGACTTTAAGTTATGTTATATGATCTTACGGAGCCAAATTTGTCTATAACAAATGCATTGCCCAATAGACTCTAGTTCTAACTAGAAACTACCGCTGCCTCAGGGAAAAGTCACTACAGCATCAAAAAAATGTAAGTTCTAAATGGCCAATTAAAATATTTCATAAATTAGTTAATTAGCCTTTCCTAGGATACTTTTTACGCTTGATCAAGCCTTGGATATTTATATTCGGTCACAATATTGATTTTTAAATAGTTCGCTTGATGATAATTATGGTGATTTTAGACGATTATTATGGATTCTGATTTTGGCCTAGTGTGAAAGGACTTATTTAAGCGAGAAAGGCTATACTTAACGTAGAATAACTTAAGAATTTCACTTAGAAAGCCGTTGGTAAAGCCGCTTAATTTATGACTTCAAGTTACGGTATGTGATCGTTCGGAGCAAAATTTGTGTGTAACATAGGCAGTACCAAACAGATTCGAGTTCTGCTTAGAATTTCAAGTAACCTTATAGAATAGTCAGTATAGCATCAACAAAACGAGCAAGTAATGTGTTTTCAAGATGAATTAATTAGGTTTTTCCAGAAAGTCAGTTCATATTTGATCAGAACTTGATTCTCCATGCTCCATTTTTGTCTTTTAATAGCTTTCTTATACGATGATCGGGACAATTTATATCGATGATTATAATAGATTTATAGATTCTATCCTTACCCTAGCTTAAAAGGACTTATTTTAAGGTCATACCTAGCTTAAGAGGACTTAAACGCCTAGCATAGGTAGTGTGAAACACTACCTATGTAGAGTTTCACACTACCTACGTAGTGTGAAACTCCCTTGAGACAATCACTATAAACTACTTTTAAGGACAGTTTTAATCGTTTCGTACAAAGAAAGACAATTGCTAAGACTCTTATTTTTGTTTTATCAAATCTTTACACTAAAAAAGCAGTTAAAATTTAAGTACGTTTTGGATGTTTTACAAATAATATTAGCCTGTATTTAATATACAATTATACTATATTACTCGTATATAACTTATTATAAGTTATATACGAATTGCTTCAATAATAGCCAATAAAAGGATTATTTTGCAACAGAATAGTTAAAGTAATTTCCATTTTTTTATTTTTCCTCAGTGTTCTCACTAAAGTAACTCCATAATAGCATCTTTTCCCCACGTGGATCAGTTTGCGCCAATTGTATATTTTTTTTTTTGGTGGTGGTGGTTTTATTGGTTTTTTAGTTTTAACTTGTTTTTTTTTTTTATCTTGTTCTTCTTCTGTGTTTCGTGCTGAAGACGCCTTGTTTGTGATACAGGCGAAATATCCGCGTTGTTTTGCATTTTTCTTTTCTTTTCTCTCCACTGGCCGCAGTCTCGTTTGTTGTTTTTTTTTCGTTGAGAAAAAAAAACAACAAAAAAAAAACAACGTTTGTTGTTTTTTTATTATAAATTACATACTCGAAGTTACATATTCTTAATATATAACTTTATAGATTATGTGGATTAGTTTCTGCGACTTAGGCCTTTCAGATGTAAAATTAATAGAATTCCTAGTCATCTTGGTTTGGTAACAGATCCAAGGTTTTTTTTAAGTTCAAGTAGGCTGGGTCTACTTCTAACAAAATTCCACATTTTTGCAGATAGGAGCTTAAAGCCTCTACAATAGGGTTCTCTGATACGCTGATATTGTAATTTGCATTAAGATTCTTTGACTTTTTGGGGTTGTTTTCCCCTTATTTCAAAAATCCAAAAATTTTTCTAAGCCTTTTGTGAGTAATACCAAACTTAATGTACTTTTTATATTTGAAGTCGGCAGAATAAGGTGAGCGCCTTTAGTGCCTTTTTTCAGTAGTAAAAAAGACTGTGTAACAGCAAAGTGACGAGAAAGTTGTCGAGTGAAAATTCTGAGACAGTCAATTGATTTTAAATTAAAAGAAAGATCTATGGTGGAACTCCCCTTGTGTAGAAACATTTCCCAGAAATTGCCCCTAATGGAAGCTCTCCGACAGAAAATTTTCCCAGTGACGATTTTTCCCGAAGGAAATCCCACCACGCAAAAATTTCCCAGAGAATTCCAACCCTGCTGAAAATTCCCACAGCGTATCTCCACATGTAAAATGGGTTCACCAACATGAAAGTAAGACAAATTAAACGAATTTTGTTTGTGAGTTCTGGGAAATTCCCTCCATGTAAAATTTTCTTTGTAGAAACCTATCCCCAGAAAATCCCCTCCCCCCCGAAAAATTTCGGTACACTTCCCAATAACAAATACTACATGTAAACACAGTACGAATTTCATAACTTGTGGCCCTTCTTCCGGGGGCTCTGGGTCAGGGGGGATTATTTCATCTATTAAAACATAGTTATTGGACCTTTCAACTACACTGAACAAAATAGCTATCACAAAATTTTGATCAAACGAACCTAGAGAAAAAATAGTGCGGGAGGGTGCTTAGTTGGCCTCCAATTTCTTCGGTTACCTAAAAAGGGCACTAGAACTTTTCATCTCAGTTGAAATGAGCATTTCCCCCAATTTTCTAAGATTATTGGTTCAATACAATCACCTCTGGGAGGAATAAAAGGGGGAAAAGACTCAACACGCATTCGTGATCTTTCTCCTGGAAAAAAAAGTAAATGTCAAATTTTTAAAAATTACACATTTTTAAAGATGGGAGCCTGAAAGCTACAGTTGGGCTCTCCATTTTGCTGAATCTGATTTTCAATAAGACTCGTTGACTATTTGGGGTTGTTTTCCCCCATTTTCGAAAATAAAGCGAATTTTGTAAGGATTGTAAATATTGGTTGGTGACATTGAACTTAATAAATATTATATGTGTGGAATCAGCATAAAAAGCCAGTTCATTTGATGTATCTATTGTTTTCAAAATAAGACCGAAATAGGTTAACACTTTTTTTTCAATTTGCTGTTATGCTTCAATGGTTTTCCCCTGTTCTGCTGTCTTTCCTTTGTTTTTCTCAAAATTAGTATTTAGTCCCTGATTTTCCAGAGGCCTAGCCCCTTGCTAGCCCCCTTTGTGGGCAACCTTGTGGCAATTAATGAATTTAAACAAGCATTTCCTATTAAACCTGAAGCTTTAAAAATACTAAGCACCAGGAATTCCTACTGCCCCATACCTTGACCTCATTTCTTTGTTCCCTAAACCCCAAGTGTTGCTGAACAAGAGGTCACAAAAAAAAAAAAAAAAAAAAAAAAAAAAAAAAAAAAAACTCCTTCGATATACCCACTTTTTTATATACTGCTAGTTTGGTTAATGCTGATGAAATAAAATAGGATGACTATATAATAGTTAAAAAAAAAAAATTGGACTATATATTTGCACATTAGGGGGGGGGGGCAAAGCATAGCATATATTAAATAAAGAACCTAACCTAGGTACCTTTCCCCCCAAAAAACAACACTCTAAATATCGTATACGCAACATTGTATTTCTCTACAGCGGTGTATTGAATCATCCCGTAAAAAACGGGTTTTTCTTCGCGTGTCTAGTTTGAGAGAAATAAAAGAGTGGGTATATCGAAGGAGTACCAAAAAAAAAAAAAAAAAAAGTCGAACTCAGGTAATAACCATAGGTTAATTTTCAAACAAATTCTTCCAGAATTTCGCCAATATAAAACTTACTATTTTTGATTGGAAGACTTACAAGCCCCTTTCCTTTTTATACCCAGCCAACTGGACGACACCACTTGGTAAGAAATCACAGGTTTTGCCGCCATCTAGGAAAAGGAGTGAAAATCGTTGGATGTCTACGTCTGCTCAACAAATTCCTTAACATGGTAAATTACTGAGAAATACTGGTGGTGAACATCCTATACTTTATTTTTTTTAAATAGTCATCAAAATCGAAATGGTGAAAGCCTAGAATTTTGACGCAAAATAATTAATCATGTCTTCGATCAGAGGAATGTGAAAAGATTGTGCAGATTCAATTGAATAGAAGACAAAATTTTACTCGAATGACAGGCAGAGATGCTAGTAAATAATCGTTTCCCCCAGAAAAGCTTAGAAAAAAAAAATTTCATGTTTATTGAGCAAAATAACCAAATAAAAATGATTTTTCCTGAATTTGAAAATGTACTTCATATCTTCATTAAAAGAAAAGCAAAAAACTAGGTAGCATTTCGGATTTTCATTGAACAAAATCGAAAAAAACAAAACTGACGACACAGTCAACCTGACTTCATTACTGATGGGGTTCTGGCGCTATAAAAAATTCGGCAAATTTGTTTCCATAATAGCATTGTAATATTGAGAGTACTTGAAATAATATTTACCATTTCTGAATCAGTTATAAATGGTTATTTTTTCTCGATAAACATTTTTTGTTAGGAATATGTTTTTAAACTTTTGGTTGCTATGAACTGTTTAATCTTTTGGGGCTCAAAGAAATTATCAAATTAAGAAAAAGAATAAAAAAAGGGTATCATGTTACGTATTCACTTTCATCCTAGTTAAACTATGTACATAAGCCATTAAAATTTTACTGATTAAAGTAAATTAATAAAATTATAAAAGAATTATTGACCAAAATACGTTGCGATGACGTGGTGGATAAAGCTGTGCATTCTGAATGAGGGGTGGCAGGTTCAATCCCGCGAGTCGCAAGGAATTATTGAGCGTATTTTCTTTCTGTGTACTAATTAATTTTTTATTTGTTCTATGTGCTGATAATATCATATTATTAATTAAATAATATTTATAATTATAAATAAATAATACTATATTATTATTAAAATAATAATATCAACATATTTTATTCAACTCATTTTTCAAAAAGTGGTTCATGAAAAAACTGAATAAGAATATTGGGATCAATGATTATAACTAAAGGCCTATTCATAACTACTCTAAATCTGATTTAAATAATGCCATCAAGTTAATGGCGTAATTTGCTGTCGTAATTTTCGAAGATAAAAATAGTACTCTTTTTGGTTAATGATACATCGATCATAATTTTTGATTCGGTAGCTTAACTAAGATAAAATCAAACGGTTTTTAAGCCTCTTTTAACGGTTTTTTAACCTCTCATCCACAAGAGAGTTTATATTTTACTTCTTGTTTCTAATTGTCAGAATTTTCAAGTAGAATCCACCCCTGCTTCCCCCCCCCGCTCTCTTTGTCTCTTATTCTTCTCCATTAGTGAGCTAACGCCAAATTCTCTCTAATCGTTGGGATTTTAGTTTAGAATTACCCCCTCCTCCCATCTCTCTCTCGCTCGCTTTCTCTCTCTTCTTGTATGTTTGGGAGCTAGCGTCCTATTAAGGTACGATTCTTTTGCATATAGTACACGCAAAACACTATCTTTCCCATTCTCTAAAAAAAAGTATACAACAAAATGGAAAGTTTTCGTGTAAGAATTATATAATTTTAAAGAGTACACGAATAATTCAAAAACCAAGAAGTACTTCCTTTATCGATACCACTATGAATATGCACTTGATTGAGAGTTTAACCTTACCCAGTAGTATATAATAATTATTAGCCACTTCGAAAACCTAAAACCTCGCTGCAACCCGGAAAACAGGAAAAAGCCTACGGCTTTTTTAATGTAATTACTCTAACTGTTATCGGTCTGATCTGATCTGTTCTCGGTCTGATCTAATCTGTTCTTTGTTTGATGTGAAGTTAAAAACAGGAAAAAGCCTATGGCTTTTTATTAACTGGAATAGTAAGAAACGACCTGGCTACAACCTACGATTATGACGTCATTGATCAATCTTTAATATGAAATATGCAATTTTTCGTAAAAAATTGATTCTATTTTAAAAATAAATTGTTTTAATTACAAAAGGTTTTTAACCCCATTAATTTCCTTTAAAATGAGCCATTGAACAGCTCTATATATAGGGGTTTCAGACAAGGCGGTTCTAATGGTCTACTTTTAGTTTTGATCTGACTCTTTTTGAGGAGTTATGGGTTTTTATATTTTTTAAAATTGGTCGTGATCGCCTCTTACTAGGTTGCTACCTACCGCTGCAATACGGATGGTTCTCTGCAATATCTTTTTTTAAGTGCGGTTTAAACATCTAGCAGGACTAACCTACGCTTGACTTATTTTCACAGCCCGGTTTGACTTAAGTTTATCCACTGTATGCACTAGTAGAAAGTAAGGTAATAGGGCGGTTTGTGAACGTTGAAATCACTTTTCTAGGTTATTAAATAAAAAAACAAGTTTTTTAAACGGAAAGTAAGGAGCGACATTAAAACTTAAAACGAACAGAAATTATTCCGTATATGAAAGGGGCTGTCCCCTCCTCAACGCTTCGCTCTTTACGCTAAAGTTTTTTATTGTTTTAAAAAATAAAGTTGTGAGACAGAGTCAAACTTTAGCGTAAAGAGCGAGGCGTTGAGGAGGGGACAGCCCCTTTCATATACGGAATAATTTCTGTTCCTTTTAAGTTTTAATGTCACTCCTTACTTTCAGTTTAAAAAACTTGTTTTTTTATTTAATTTCTGATCGTTTTTTTTGTTAATGCAGCTTTTATTTGCATAAAAATTTTACTTTTCTTTTGCTAAATGGATGTCTTTACAAATTAACTTACGTAACTAACTTCTATATTCGTATATTTTTCTTCTGGCAAAAAATACAAAGTTGCAGATTTTTGCAGATATGAGCTTGAAACCTATGTAATAGGGTTTTCTGATACGCTGAATTCTGACGGTGTGATTTTCATTAAAATTCTTTCACTTGTAGGGGATGTTTCCCCCCTCTTTAAAAAATCGAGTAAATTTTCTCAGGCCTGTAGCCTTTGATGAGTAATACTAAACTTAATAAAATTTATATATTTAGGATAAGCATTATAAACACATTCTTTTGATACATTTATTGACATCAAAATTCCGTTTTTAAAAGTTTCGATTACTATTGAGCCGTATCGCTTGTTATTTTATTGTTTTTTTATTACGTATATGTTATTACGTATATGAAGGGGCTCTCCCCTTAGTCAATACCACGCTCTTTACGTTAAAAGTTAAAAAAAATTTTGATTCACAAACCCCTGAATCACAAAGGCCGTTTAATTAGAATAGAGAGCTCTTTTGAAAGCACTAAAAAAAACTGTAGCGTAAAGAGCGAGGTATTGACTTGGGGGAGAACCCCCTCACATACGTTATAATTTCTGTTCGTTTTAAGTTCTAATATTCCTTCTTACATTTCAGTTGAAAAAACTTGTTTTTTTTATTTAATTTCTGATCGTCTAATGATCGATTTAATTTCTAATGCTTGGAAATCCGGCGCCCCCCTTCATAGAAATGTCTCTTACCCCAAAGAAACATCCTCCACGGAAATATTCTCCAGAGTAACCCCCTCCTCTAGCCCCCCCCCCCCAGAAAAAAATCCTTCCTGAAAATGGTTGTATACTTCTCAATAACCAATAAATAATGCTGGCAAGTCCGGCGCCCCCTTCATGGCAATTTCCCTTCCCCCATGAAAACTTCCGTCATGAACAGATCCTCCAACATAACTACCGACCCACCCTTCCCTCCACTACCAGAAAAAAAAACCTCCTGAAAACTTCTGTATCCTTCCCAATAACCAATACTATATGTTAACATTGGGTAAAGTTCATAACTTTTAGCCCTCCCTCTGGGAACTTCGGGAGATTAAGTCACCCTAAAAGACATATTTATCATATTTCGACCATGCTGAACAAAATGGCTATCTCAAAATTTTGATCGGATGACTTTGGGAAAAAAATAAGCGTGGGAGGGGGCCTAGTTGCCCTCCATTTTTTTTGGTCACTTAAAAAGAGAACTAGAACTTTTAATTTCCGTTCCAATGAGCCCTCCCACGATATTCTAGGACCACTGGGTCGATACGATCACCCCTGGGAAAAAAAAAAAAAACAAATAAACACGCATCCGTGATCTTTCTTCTGGCAAAAAATGTAAAATTCCACATTTTTGTAGATAGGAGCTTGAAAACTCTACAGTAGGGTTCTCTGATACGCTGAATATGATGGTGTGATTTTCATTAAGGTTCTATAACTTTTAGGGGGTCTTTCCCCCTTTTTTTGAAAATATGCCAAATTTTCTCAGGCGCGTAACTTTTGATGGGTAGTACTAAACTTGATGAAAATTATATATTTGAAATCAGCATTGAAATCTGATTCTTTTGATATATCTATTGGTATCAAAAACCCGTTTTCTAGAGTTTCGGTTACCATTGAGCCGGGTCGCTCCTTACTTACAGTTCGTTACCACGAACTGTTTGAAAATAAGTAACATGGCTAGAAAATTGTTCAAATAAACTATTTTTAGTAGATAAATTACATAATTATAACAGTAATAAAGCAAACAACAAGATAAAACTGAAAAGTTAAATTTCTAAGTACAATTAGCGCATCTCTTTTGAGTAACAAACCCGCAGACATTCAAAATAACGACTAGACAAAAGAAAAGACGAAACTTTGTAAGAAAAATATCCGGTAGAATCTTTGACGATTAACAAACTATTTACACAATTTTGGTCATCGCAACGCTGCGCTTAAGTACTTAAGTACTTAAGTACTATTAAGGCACTTAAGTACTATTATTGAACGAAATGAGACAGGCCATGCGTTTCAAACAAACAAAAAAGAAGAAACAGTTTTAAAATAAGACAAACAGAATATTTTCTGATAATTAATTAATACTGTTCTGAGGAATATTTTTGGGAAATACACATTTTTAGCGTATGGAAAATACGCATTTTTAGGCGACTATTTTTTGGGAAATGAGGCATCTTTGGGTGATTTTTAGGCGACTATTTATTGGGAAATGAGGCATCTTTGGGTGATTTTTAGGCGACTATTTTTTGGGAAATGAGGCATCTTTGGGTGATTTTTAGGCGACTATTTTTTGGGAAATGAGGCATCTTTGGGTGATTTTTAGGCGACTATTTTTTGGGAAATGAGGCATCTTTGGGTGATTTTCCAGGGCCTCCCCCTTTTGTACAGGCGTACATGTATTTCTCATATAAATCTGGCGGTGTAAAAACAAAAAGATGTTTCTGTTTATTTTGGTTTAAAACTGTGATCATAGGTTTAAATAAGTTAATTTTAGGGGGAGGGAGGGTGAAAGTAAGCAATTTTTTGAATGTGTGAAAATCGAAAGACTATTAAAATATCCGAAAATAAAACCAGGAAGGAAGAATACTGGCTTCAGATGTAGAAAAATATTTATTTTAAAACAGAACACACTCACACGTATATATCATGTTTTGGAGGATAAAACGAGCAATAAAACATCAAAAATCTATGATAAGCGTTAAAATCTGAAGAATTTAAAATTCTGGAAAATTGTACAGAAAACTATTGAAAGATAAATAACGGAGAATGTGGGGTTTGAACTCCATGCAAAGGGAAGATATGGAACCTAAGCCTGGGCGTCAATTGGGGAGAGGGGGTATTTTTCCGCTCCAGATTGATTGCCCCACCCCCTAAATTTTGAAAAATACCTCTTTGGTATTTTCATTTTAAAATACCTTTTTTGCAATTTTCGTTGCAAAAACTAGAAAAAGCAGCGAGATTACCCCTTTATTTTGAAAAATAAGTTACTCCCCCTGCCTTCATTTTTATGAAATGATGCTACTGAGCCTGGATCAACACAATAAAGAATGAAGCCCATTGAACCAAATCAAACATGCCGAATACAAAGAGCAACGAAACTCCTGATAAATGAACTCGAATTTCTGCAAAATAGGAGAGATTTCAGAATTAGGACAATTCGCTTGCCAAAATCTGTTAAGATGGACTTCCTGAATGAGAAATCTTTCATTTCTAAAACAAGGTCAAATGCATACTTATGACATCTACAAGTTTCGTCCCTAAATGAAAGTAATTCCCTCTTTTTTTGCGATAGGTGTTTAGCAGAAAAAAATATAGGTGTTCGGGACCAAGATGGCACTAAAATCGAACTAGAAAAGGGTTAATTTCGGGATTGGTAAAATATATTATATCACATCTATATGTTTTGACCATTAAGTGGAAGCAGTTTAGCTTTAGTAATAGTTTTTGGCATAAATATTTAGCCCATAATAGCCCATGTATTTTAATAGCCCATATATTTTTCTTCTCGCCGTTTGATTAGCACACGCTGTAGAAATGATAAACAAGCAATGAGTAGTGATATTATAAAATGTAATGGCAATAAATAAGCTGGGAGCTACATTACTCCATTAGAGGACAGGTTCGGACTAAATTCGGGCAAAGCGTCTATAGGAATGAGATACAGTAAGAATATAGGATTCTTTTAAATTAGTTTTCACAGTTTTATTTAGGTATTCCTTCGAATGCTCCATTGGTCTTAAGTATTATCTTTATTTAGTTTGTGAGGATTAGATGGAAATTTAAGTTTTGTTTTATAAATTTCCCTGGAAACTGAACTGACCTTTAACCAAATCTACCATCACAACAATGAGACACTAGGAAATTTCTTATGACGATTCTGGGAGTAATTTCTGGAAATAATTTTCAAACATATTCTTATTTTTCCAAAATTCAGGTGCAAATACATTACCTCTTAGAAATAGAAAAGTTCCACTGGAGATTGAAGTTGAGGTAATTTTGAAAATATTTTCAGATAAGCATTTTTTTAGCCTAATTTTACAATCCAACTTATTAGTTGAACATTCTATATGGTTTCAGTATCATGATTATATTTACAGCTTTGAGTCTTTAATAGCAATAACAATATTATACGATATAAAATATTACAAAATATTATAGAAAATATTATATAATTACAATATTATAACAATTAACAATAGCAAAAAGAATGATTGGCTGTAATTCAGTTAGTGTTTCAGTTGTTTTTACTAAACAGTTTAGCTACATATGATTTAGACTCATTTCCAATATGTAGTTGTAGTTTGTACCGTTAATAAACGGGGAAAAAAAAAATGAGTTCCATTAACTTTCAATTAATGTTTCAGCAGTTCAAAGCTGAGTGTTTAGATACATATGCTTTCAACCACATCGGTATAAAAACTGAATCTAACTAACAGTACAGCAAGAAAAAGTAGTTCAAATAGGTAAAAAGAGGAAAACACATCATTAAATGGTTACCCTGATAATAATGAAAGCCATACATCAAAATTATCAAATTTTCAACTGAATGTCATTTCTGGCCTTTTCTACCGGCGAATTTACAAAATCCGAATAAAAACCCAAACTAAGATAGAGCTTTGCCCCTCCCCCTCTCCCGGAGGAGGGGAAGGGGGTATAAGGACAGTAAAATTTAATTCTGAGTTTTTGAATGGGTTAAGGGGAAGCTCTTACACAGCCAAATAAATCTTAAAAAAAAGAAAAATTCTAATCTGAGTTTTTAACGAAAAAAAACCTCCATTTGAAGTAACGAGTTGTTGGTACCTGCAGGAGCCAAAAAATTACCAAAATATAACCTAAATAAGATGGCTTCAATCAGCTTAAAAAGTTGTTGCTTTCCATTGTAGGTGTAGTTTTTTTGAACCAACTGATTTTTGAAATTTGAATCTTTATGGAGGAAAAGCGTTGTAAAATTTTACTAATTAATTATTTAATTAGTTAGTTAAAATCTCAATAATTATTTTATACTACCTTCTACACTACAGCTTACACAAGACCTTGGACGGCTACTTGTTAGATGTTTAAATGAACTATTGTTTTATTAAATGAAGTATGATTCAATCCAGATATAGCTTAAAAACTAATAAAAATAGGGAATTGAATGTTTGATGAAAAACACCTCCATGTACATTTATGCAATTCTTGGTAGCTATGGGCGCAAAATAAATTTTTGAAAAAAATGGGTAAAAATATCAGTGAAAATAAGCTAAAAGCACATTCAATAGATAAGGAGTGCTGTCCAATTTGCTCATTCATTTTATTGTTCAATGTGACAACACACACTGATATAAATGTGATGCTGCTCTAATATTTTCTTAATTTTAAACAACACAAATACATCTTGGATAATTTTACTTTCCGGGTAGGAATAGACAAAAGATGAATCTAAAGTGCAAAAAGTGTTTTTGCCCCTATTTACCCCTAATTATGTCCCTTAATTATTATAAATTGGGTCGTATTTGTGAATTCTAGCACCTAGATAGAAACAGAGCATAACTTGTAAGCAAATTCCAAAAATACAAATAAGCCCAAGAAGCAAATATCATTCTGAATGAGAAATCAACTAAAATAATTCTTATTTGCTAGTTTTAGCACTTAAACAGAAAAACAAAATAAACAAAAATCTGAGGCAATGTATCTCAATACAACATTTGTGAACGTGACTTTCTAGCTTATCAGAGTAAAATACACGGGTAATTATAAAATCAAATGCAGGTAGGTACGTAGAGGGAGAGGGAAAATTTCTGAGACTTTTGGGCAATTCAAATGCAAATTATCAAATATTTTTTCTTTAAATTTCAGCGTACGTGCCTGAACAAACAGCTAATACTGTAGACAAAGACAAGAAATAAGGATGGACACGGAAAATACAGTTCGGCAAAGCGATATAGCTAGCGGCATAGCCTGATTTGAGGGGGAGGCTTCAGATTTGGACCCCTTTCCTGACCAAAAAATCTTCAAAGTATATTTGTGCAGTGTCTAGCATAATATTTTAAAGTGAGAAGAGTTAGGGACTCATTCCCCTTCTCTAGGTATCCCTGCAACAGTTTCAGTTGTCCAGAAGTAAAAAAGGCCCTATCTAAGCGATGACTAGCTCCAGCACTCTGAAAATAGTGACGTGGAACATAAATGGCGGAGTACTATCTAAATTACCACTTTTAGAAAACCTTGCTAACAAATTTGACATTGTGTGCGTGCAGGAACATTTCCTGTCGGCTGAGGGACTCCAGCTCTTACAACTAAACGAAAACGTAAATGTGTTTGGCATTCCTTCTAGGAGGTCGGGAAGAGGTCGTCCCTCTGGTGGTGTTGCTATCATTGTCCGTGCCTTGCTTCGTGCCTCGACGTTTACGTATGTGCATAATTCCAGTTCCACGTCCTCGCTCGACTTTCTGCTCTGCTCTCCCGACTTGAGGACTCACGGTGACTGTGAGGTTGATATCGGCTTCTGTGTTTCTGATCACCTTCCAGTGGCTAATACCTTCATTATTAATGGCCTCCTGAATAATACTCCAAATGATGCTCAAAAGGAGAAAAAGTGGTTCCAGAAGACTGAATGGCAAAAAGCTAATTTAGCCCTGTTCAGGTCTGTGTGTGACGGAATCCTGGAAAAGATTAAAATCCCTTTCTAGCTACCACTCCAAAGCTCGCCAATTGCATGTGATGATAAACAAATACTTCTAAATATCTACTGTAGTGAAATAACCCACGCATTGCGCTGTGCAGAAAAAAAACCGCGGTTCCTATTCGTAAAGTGAGAATTGGGTCAGAAGTTCCAGGATGGTCGGAAAACCCAGCTTTGGTTAATGCGTGTCAACAAGCTAAAATGTCGTATAGTTTGTGGATTGATTCGGGCCGTCCTAAACAAGGCGTCGTAAACAGTGTTCGATTGTATACAAAGCGACAATTCTCCAAATGTCTCGCCTCGCATTGCTCTCATGTCATTGATGAAAACAGTGAGTCGTTACGAGTCGATCAAATAAAATTTGGAAATTCATCAATAAGAATCGATCTGCAAAAGCGCCCAGTAACGAATCCACCCCTAGTAAAAGTGAATGGAATAGTTATTTCACGAGCGAGTTTGCTTCACCTGATCCTGAATTGGAGTGCAAGTTTGAGAGAGATCTTGATCTCTGTTTAGAATTTTGGGACCGGGTCTTGGCCACGTAGTGAGTTTGTCGGATGTTCGTTCGGCTATCCTTAAACTAAAAAAGAAGTACTCTAAAGCAGTAGATAGTATTTTTGGTATGCATCTGATTCTCGGTAGTGAACTGTTAACAGTGCATCTAGCACTTATGTTCCAAATGATTTTTAGTTGCGGTCTAGTGCCAGATATTTTTTGTACCGGTGTAATTACCCCTGTCATCAAGAAAGGTAAAGAACCATCTGAATGTTGTTCTTACTGCCCGATAACTGTTGCTCCCATTTTTTGTAAAGGGATGGAGTTATTAGTTATTGAGAAGATAAAATGTGTTTGTAGTATGCCAGATTCGCAGTTCGGTTTCAAGAGAAATATTAGCCGCGAGCACGTGCATAGCCTATTGTCGAATGTTTTGTGGGACGCAGATACTAAAGGAGAAACCGTGGTACTTGCAGGCCACGAAATCCGCAGGGCTTTTGATTTGGGTATCCATGCACAACTGCTTGTCTCTGCGTTTAAGAGAGGTCTTGACAGATCTATAATTGCTACATATAGGAACATGCATTTTAAGTTGAAGGTTAGAGTAAGGGTAGTAAAAAACCAGAGCCTGACTGTATCCGATTTCCTCATACCAGTACGGAAAGGCATTCGCTAAGGGGCTTTATCATCACCGTCTCTTTATAATAACAGTATAATCGAAGCTGAGAAGCCGTTGAAAACGTGCTTTATTTTTCGTGAAATCGATTTGTCTCTTGATAATTATGCCGATGACATTTTAAATCCGAGTAGATTCGTCAGTGGCATAGAAAGTAATTTCAGAGTTTTGCCTAACGAATATGCTAACATAGGCCTAGAATTCAACTCCAGCAAAAGCGAGGTGGTCGTCTTTAATTGTCGTAAGAATGAGTCGGCGCCTGTCATATTTGCACTAGGTAGTAATACAGTTACTGCAGCAGCGTCAATGACTTACCTTGGTTTGCCAATTGGGTCAAATCTTAAAGCTACCCGGTCCTGTCTAATAAATGATCTCAAACAGACAGTCCAAAAAGCGTAAGGGATGATTTTGTCAAGTAAACGCCTATAAAACCGCCGCTTTCTAGCACGGATCTTCAACTCCTTTGCCACCCCTCATATTTTAGCTTTGTCACCTTTCTGGTCTTTGTTTACTTTTGATGATAAAAAAAAACAATCCGTACAGTGTTCTATAAGTTTGCAAAATATCTGCTTAGCCTTCCCCCCTTGCGAGAGAAACCGCCAGATTTCAGCACGTTTCGGACTCGATGACCCCTTCGTCGTGATCGCGACCAGGAAGGAAAAGTTCCTGAAGTCTTTAGACCTAACGCATGGTATGTATGAAGCTATAGTCAGCAACGTGTAATAGTTTCTTTTTATGTAAATAGTTTCGCCATTTGTTTTTTTTTTTTTTTTAGTTATTGAAGTATTAATTTAAGTTATTCGTTCGTTCGATGTGTTTTGTTGTTTTCTTTTCATTTTCTCTCTACTCCATTTTTACTTTTCGTATTGTTAAAGATGGGTAATAAAAATCATTCATTTATTCATAATGGTGGCAAAAAGAGCCCGATACACAACACGTGTTACGGCTACGGGCATAAATATTCTAAGGGACATTCTGCCTGTTTGCATATATTTTGCAGAAGTTTAGGATCTACACCAAGCCATTTGTTGAAGCGACTTGCTGAGCAGCGGGCCAGAAGAGCCATAAACAAGAAGACATGGAAAGCTAAAAGAGGTTGTCTTTTTGCAAAACAATCTACGAAACAAGTTATGAAACCCGACAAAAACCACGGCCCAAACGCATGTGTTCCAGATTTAGATCCTGATTCTCTTGAAGACCGTGTTCAGTGTTCAGTGTACTGACTTTGAAATTTATCAAATAGAAGAAGCAACGCGACTTCAGAGAAATTGTATTGACAACAGATGGCTAGAACACAGAAAAAATAGGATAACTGCGTCAGTAAAAGCTGGAATAATTTGTAAAAGATGGATAAAGACTGTTGCACCGTTAGTGAGCCAACGGCTTTATCCCAAAAACCAGTCAAATTTGGCTATAGCATAGGCATTGCCCAATAGAATCTAGTTCTAACTAGAAATTTACGCTGCCTAAGGGAAAAGTCACTGCAGCATCAACAAAATGTGAGTTCTAAATGACCAATTAAAATATTTTATAAAATAAATTAATTAGCCTCTCCTAGGATAGCTTTCACGCTTGATCAGAGCTTGGATATTTGCATCCATTCACAATATTGATTTTTAATAGTTACCTTGATGATAATTATGGTGATTTTAGACGATTATTATGGATTCTGATCTTAGCCTAGTATGAAAGGACTTGTTTAAGTGAGAAAGCTTATATTTAACATTGAATAACTTAAGCATTTTACTTAGAAAGCGGTTGGTACAGCCGCTTAATTTATGACCAAGTTATGGTATGTGATCGAAGGGAACAAAATTTGTGCGCAACATAGGTAGTACCAAACAGACTCGAGTTCTGCTTAGAATTTTAAGTAACCTTATAGAATAGTCAGTATAGCATCAACAAAACGAGCAAGTTATGTGTTTTGAAGATGAATTAATTCAGTTTTTCCAGAAATTCAGTTCATATTTGATCAGAACTTACATACTTGAAGTTACATATTCTTAATATACAACTTTATAGATTATGTGGATTAGTTTCTGCGACTTGGGCCTTCCAGATTTAAAATTAATAGAATTCATAGTCATCTTGGTTTGGTGACAGATCCAAGGTTTTTTTTTAAGTTCAAGTAGGCTGGGTCTACTTCTAACAAAATTCCACATTTTTGCAGATAGGAGCTTAAAACCTCTACAATAAAGTTCTCTGATACGCTGATATTGTAATTTGCATTAAGATTCTTTGACTTTTTGGGGTTGTTTTCCCCTTATTTCGAAAATCCGAAAAAATTTTCCAAGCCTTTTGTGAGTAATACCAAACCTAATGCACTTTTTATATTTGAAGTCGGCAGAATAAGGTGAGTGCTTTTACTGCCTTTTTTCAGTAGTAAAAAAGACTGTGTAACAGCAAAGTGACGAGAAAGCTGTCGAGTGAAAATTCTGAGACAGTCAATTGATTTTAAATTAAAAGAAAGATCTATGGTAGAACTCCCCTTGTGTGGAAAACATTTCCCAGAAATTGCCCCTAATGGAAGCTCTCCTACGGAAAATTTTCCCAGTGACGATTTTTTCCGAGGGAAATCCCACCACGCAAAAATTTCCCAGAGAATTCCAACCCTACTGAAAATTCCACAGCGTATCTCCACATGTAAAATGGGTTCACCAACATGAAAGTAAGACAAATAAAACGAATTTTGTTTGTGAGTTCTGGGAAATTCCCTTCATGTAAAATTTTCTTTGTAGAAACGTATCCCCAGAAAATCCCCCCCTGAAAAATTTCGGTACACTTCCCAATAACAAATACTACATGTAAACACAGTACAAATTTCATAACTTGTGGCCCTTCCTCCGGGGTCTGGGTCAGAGGGGGGGGGATCATTTCATCCATTAAAACATAGTTATTGGACCTTTCAACTACACTGAAGAAAAAGGCTATCTTAAAATTTTGATCAAACGACCTTAGGGAAAAAAGGTTGCGTGAGGGTGCCTAGTTGGCCTCCAATTTCTTCATTTACCTAAAAAGGGCACTAGAACTTTTCATTTCAGTTGAAATGAGCATTTTCACCAATTTTCTAGGACTATTGGTTCATACAATCACCTCTGGGAGGAATAAAAGGGGGAAGACTTAACACGCATCCGCGATCTTTCTCCTGGCAAAAAAAAAATGTAAAATATCAAATTTTAAAAATTACACATTTTAAAGATGGGAGCCTGAAAACTCTACAGTTGGGCTCTCTATTTTGCTGAATCTGATGTTGCAATTTTCAATAAGATTCGTTGACTATTGGGGTTGTTTTCTCCCATTTCGAAAATAAGGCAAATTTTCTAAGGATTGTAAATATTGGTTGGTGACATTGAACTTAATAAATGTTATATGTGTGGAATCAGCATAAAAAGCCAGTTCATTTGATGTATCTATTGTTATCAAAATTAGACCGAAATAGGTTAACACTTTTTTTTTCAGTTGTTATGATTCAATGGTTTTCCCCTGTTCTGCTGTCTTTCCTTTGTTTTCCTCAAAATTAGTATTTAGTCCTGATTTTCCAGAGGCCTAGCCCCCTTTGTGGGCACCCTTGTGGTAATTAATGACTTTAACCAAGCATTTCCTATTAAAACCTGAAGCTTTAAAAATACTAAGCACCAGGAATTCCTACTGCCCCATTCTAGGCCTGGAGGGGAAAGGGTCAAACCACCTTCCCCTCCCTCTGAATTCTACCTTGACCTCAATTCTTTGTTCCCTAAAACCCTAAGTGCTGCTGAAAAAGAGGTCACAACACTCATAAAAAATGTCGAACTCAGGTAATAGCCATAGGTCCAATTTTAAAACCAATTCTTCCAGAATTTGGCCAATATAAAAACATAATATTTTTGATTGGAAAACTTACAAGCCCCTTTCCTTTTTATACCCAGCCAACTGGACGACACCACTTGGTATCAAATCACTATACTTCATCTTTTTTTAAATAGTCATCAAATCGATCGACTGTTGAAGCGATTTGAGCCTAAATTTTTAAATAGTGAAGACCTAGAATTCTGACGCAAAATAATTAATCACGTCTTCGATCAGAGGAATGTGAAAAGATTGTGCAGATTCAATTGAATAGAAGACAAAATTTTATTCGAACGACAGGCAGAGACGCTAGTAAACAATCGTTTCCCCCAGAAAAGCTTAGAAAATATATATATATTTTTCATGTTTCCATTGAGCAAAATAAACAAATAAAATGATCTTACCTGAATTTTAAAATGTACTTCATATCTTCATTAAAAGAAAAACAAAAGACTTAACAAAAAACAAAGGTAGCATTTTCGGATTTTCATTAAAGAAAATCGAAAAAAAACAGAACTGACGTCACAGTCAACCTGACGTCGTTATTGATGGGGTTCTGGCGCTCTAAAAATTCTGCAAATTTGTTTCCATAATAGCATTGCAATATTGAGAGTACTTGAAATAATAATTACCATTTCTGAATCGAGTACAAACGGCTATTTTTTCTCACTAAACATTTTTTGTTAGGAATATGTTTTTAAACTTTTGGTCGCTATGAACTGTTTTATCTTTGGGGCTCAGAATTTAATTTCCTACAGAAGAATTTATTAAATTAAGAAAAAGGATAAAAAAAGGGCATTATGTTACGTATTGACTTTCATCCTAGTTTAACTATGTACATAAGCCATTAAAATTTTACTGATTAAAGTAAATTAATAAAATTATAAAAGAATTATTGACAAAATACCTTGCGAAGACGTAGAGGATAAAGCTGTGCATCTTGACTGAGGGGTGGCAGGTTCAATCCCGCAAGTCGCAAGGAATTCTTCTTGGGTTTTCTTTGTGTTATTTAATTTTTTGTTTGTTCTATGTCCTGATAATATTATATTATTAATTAAATATTATTTATAATTGTAAATAAACAATACTATATTATTATTATTATTATTATAATAATAATATTTTATTCAACTCATTTATCAGAAGGTGGTTCATCAAAAAACTGAATAAGAATATTGGGATCAATGATTATAACTAAAGGCTTATTCATACCTGCTCTAAATCTGATTTAAATAATGCCATCAACTTAATGGCGTAATTTGCTGTCGTAAT
This sequence comes from Artemia sinica, assembly GCA_027921565.1. Taxonomy (NCBI): domain Eukaryota; kingdom Metazoa; phylum Arthropoda; class Branchiopoda; order Anostraca; family Artemiidae; genus Artemia; species Artemia sinica. The sequence continues at coordinate 39,472,619 of CM051269.1, read as the reverse complement.
TTCGAAGATAAAAATGATACTCTTTTTTGGTTAATGATACGTCGATAATAATTTTTGATTCGGTAGCTTAACTAAGGTAAAATAAAACAGTTTTAAGGGATCTATTTCTGGACACTAGCTAAACCTCTATTGCAAATAGACTTGGATTCAAGTCGTTAGTAAATTTTTGTATTATATATTATATTTATACTTTATATATATATATATATATATATATATATATATAATATATATATATATATATATATATATATATATATATATATATATATATATATATATATATATATATATATTATATATATATATATATATATTATATTTTTGTATAAATTTTTGTATTAGCAACATTTTACTCTGAATGGGCCTTATGGTTCCAAATGCCGTTTTTTTGCTACTTTTTACTCATTAGCCCTAGGGCTTGGTTCAGCGTTGAAGCCAAACTTGAGGCAACAACTATAAATGTCTACTACCCTATTTATTAAATGTAAGTTTTAGCATTAATTGGCTTCCACTTAATTTTTGAACATATCATTTCTCGTATTAGTTCAGAATTCTCCTCTCATCCACAAGTGAGCCTTGTTTATGTTTTACTTCTTGTTTCTAATTGTCAGAATTTTCAAGTAGAATCCACCTCTGCTTCCCCCCCCCGCTCTCCTTGTCTCTTTTTCTTCTCTATTAGTGAGCTAGCGCCAAAATCCCTCTAATCGTTGGGATTTTAGTTTAGAATTACCCCCTCCTCCCCTCTCTCTCTCTCTCTTCTTGTATGTTTGGAAGCTAGCGTCTATTAAGGTACGATTCTTTTGCATATAGTACACGCAAAACACTATCTTTCCCATTCTCTAAAAAAAAGTATACAACAAAATGGAAAGTTTTCCCGTAGAGAATTATATAATTTTAAAGAGTACACGAAGAATTCAAAAACCAAGAAGTACTTCCTTTATCGATACCACAATGAATATGCACTTGATTGAGAGTTTAACCTTACCCAGTAGTATATAAGAATTATTAGCCACTTCAAAAACCTAAAACCTCGCTGCAACCCGGAAAACAGGAAAAAGCCTACGGCTTTTTTAATGTAATTACTCTAACTGTTATCGGTCTGATCTGATCTGTTCTCGGTCTGATCTAATCTGTTCTTTGTTTGATGTGAAGTTACAAACAGGAAAAAGCCTATGGCTTTTTCTTAACTGGAATTCGTAAAAAAACGATTCTATTTTAAAAATAAATTGTTTTAATTACAAAAGGTTTTTAGCCCCATTAATTTCCTTTTAAATGAGCCATTGAACAACTCTATATATAGGGGTTTCAGACAAGGCGGTTCTAATGGTCTACTTTTAGTTTTGATCTGACTCTTTTTGAGGAGTTATGGGTTTTTATATTTCTTAACATTGGACGTGATCGTCTCTTACTAGGTTGTTAGCTACCGCTGCAATCCGGATGGTTCTCTGCAATATCTTTTTTTAAGTGCGGTTTAAACATTTAGCAGGACTAACCTACGCTTGACTTATTTTCACAGCCCGGTTTGACTTAAGTTTATCCACTGTACACACTAGTAGAAAGTAAGGTAATAGGGCGGTTTGTGAACGTTGAAATCGCTTTGCTAGGTTAAAATAAGTAACACGGCTAGAAAATTGTTCAAATAAACTATTTTTAGTAAATAAAGTACATAATTATAACAGTAATAAAGCAAACAACAAGATAAAACTGAAGAGTTAAATTTCTAAGTACAATTAGCGCATCTCTTTTGAGTAACAAACCCGCAGACATTCAAAATAACGACTAGACAAAAAAAAGACGAAACATTGTAAGGAAAATATCCGGTAGAATCTTTGACGATTAACAAACTATTTACACAATTTTGGTCATCGCAACGCTGCGCTTATTTACATCTTTATAAAAATATTAAACAGCATAACCAAACCAGGCACTTAAGTACTATTATTGAACGAAATGAGACAGGCCATGCGTTTCAAACAAACAAAAAAGAAGAAACAGTTTTAAAATAAGACAAACAGAATATTTTCTGATAATTAATTAATACTGTTCTGAGGAATATTTTTGGGAAATACGCATTTTTAGCGTATTGAAAATACGCATTTTTAGGCCACTATTTTTTGGGAAATGAGGCATCTTTGGGTGATTCTCCAGGGCCTCCCCCCTTTGTACAGGCGTACATGTATTTTTCATATAAACCTGGCGGTGTAAAAACAAAAAATAATTCTGTGTTTTTTGGCTTAAAACTGTGATCATAGGTTTAAATAAATTAATTTTAGGGGGAGGGAGGGTGAAAGTAAGCAATTTTTTGAATGTGTGAAAATCGAAAGACTATTAAAATATCCGAAAATAAAACCGGAGAGGAAGAATACTGGTTTCAGATGTAGAAAAATATTTATTTTAAAACAAGACACACTCACACGTATATAGCATGTTTTGGAGGATAAAACGAGCAATAAAACATCAAAAATCTATGATAAGCATTAAAATCTGAAGAATTTAAAATTCTGGAAAATTGTACACAAAACTATTGAAAGGTAAATAACGGAGAATGTGGGGTTTGAACTCCATGCAAAGGGAAGATATGGAACCTAAGCCTGGGCGTCAATTGGGGAGAGGGGGTATTTTTCCGCTCCAGATTGATTGCCCCACCCCCTAAATTTTTAAAAATACCTCTTTGGTATTTTCATTTTTAAAATACCTTTTTTGCAATTTTCGTTGCAAAAATCAGAAAAAGCAGCGAGATTACCCCCCTTTTATTTTGAAAAATAAGTTACTCCCCCTGCCTTCATTTTTATGAAATGATGCTACTGAGCCTGGACCAACACAATAAAGAATGAAGCCCATTGAACCAAATCAAACATGCCGAATACAAAGAGTAAGGAAACTTCTGATAAATGAACTCGAATTTCTGCAAAATGGGAGAGATTTCAGAATTAGGACAATTCGCTTGCCAAAATCTGTTAAGATGGACTTCCTGAATGAGAAATCTTTCATTCCTAAAACAAGGTCAAATGCGTGCTTATGACATCTACAAGTTTCGCCCCTAAATGAAAGTAATTCCCCCTTTTTTTGCGATAGGTGTTTAGCAGAAAAAAATATAGGTGTTCGGGACCAAGATGGCACTAACATCGAACTAGAAAAGGGTTAATTTCGGGATTGGTAAAATATATTTACCCAAAATCTATTGGAATGGACTTTCAGAACGAAAAAATCATCAGATTCACGTGTCAAGACCAAACAAACACTTATCACATCTATGTTTTGACCATTAAGTGGAAGCAGTTTAGCTTTAGTAATAATTTTTGGCATAAATAAATCCTAGCCCATATATTTTTCTTCTCGCCGTTTGATTAGCACACGCTGTAGAAATGATAAACAAGCAATGAGTAGCGATATTATAAAATGTAATGGCAATAAATAAGCTGGGCGCTACATTACTCCATTAGAGGACAAGCTCGGGCTAAATTAAGGCAAAGCGCCTTTAGGAATGAGATAAGTAAGAATATAGGATTCTTTTAAAGTAGTTTTCACAGTTTTATTTAGGTATTCCTTCGAATGGTCCTATGGTCTTAAGTATTATCTTTATTTAGTTTGTGAGGACTAGGTAAAAATTTAAGTTTGGTTTCATAAATTTCCCTGGAAACTGAACTGAACTTTTTAATCCAAATCTACCATCAAAACAATGAGACACTAGGAAATTTCTTATTACGATTCTGAGAGTAATTTCTGTAAATAATTTTCAAACATATTCTTCCTTTTCCCAAATTCAGGTGCAAATACATTACCTCTTAGAAATAGAAAAGTTCCACTGGAGATTAAAGTTGAGATAATTTTGAAAATATTTTCAGATAAGCCTTTTTGTTTTGAACGTAATTATACAATCCAAATAATTAGTTGAACACTCTATATATATTTTCAGTATCATGATTACATTTACGCCTTGAGTCTATACTGTTATAGACTATTAATAGCAAAAACAGAATGACTGGTTGTAATTCAGTTAGTGCTTCAGTTGTTTTCACTAAATAGTTTAGCTACATATGAATTAGTCTCATCTCCATTATATAATTCTAGTTTGTGCCGTTAATAAACGGGAAAAAATGAGTTCCATTAACTTTCAATTAATGTTTCAGCAGTTCAAAGCTGAGTGTTTAGATACATATGCTTTCAACCACATCAGTATAAAAACTGAATCTAGCTAACAGTACAGCAAGAAAAAGTAGTTCAAATTAGGCAAAAAGAGGAAAACACATCATTAAATGGTAAAAATTATCCTGATAATGATGAAAGCCATACATCAAAAATGTCAAATTTTCAATTGAATGTTATTTCTGACCTTTTCTACCGACGAATTTACAAAATCCGAATTTATTGCGTTCCTTTGAAGGTGTAGTTTTTAGGAATCGACGGATTTTTAATATTTGAATTTTTATGGAAGAAAAGCGTTGTAAAATTTTATTGATTAAATTTTTAATTAGTTAGTTAAAATCTCACTAATTATTTTACACTACCTTCTATATTACAGCTTACACAAGACCTTGGCCGGCTACTTGTTAGATGTTTCAATGAACTATTGTTTTATTAAATGAGGTATAACTCAATCCAGATATAGCTTAAAAACTAATAAAAATAGGGAATTCAATGTTTGATGAAAAACACCTCCATGTACATGGGCGCAAAATAAATTAAAAAAAATTGGGTAAAAAAATCAATGAAAGTAAGCTAAAAGCATATTCAATGGATAAGGAGTGCTGTCAAATTTGCTCATTCATTTTATTGGTTCAATGTGACAACACACACTGATATAAATGTGATGCTGCTCTAATATTTTCTTAATTTTAAACATGGTCGTATCTGGGGGGGGGGGGGAGGGGGGTTATCCGGTTTGAAACCCCCCCCCCTCGAAATTTTGGCCGAGTCGAAAATTAGTCTAAAAATACCTGTAAAGACGGGGAAAAATCGGGTAACCCCCCCCTCCCCCCCGAACAAAAATCCTGGATCCGCTCTTGATTTTAAACCGCACAAATACATCTTGGAAAATCTCACTTTCCGGGTAGGAATAGACATAAGATGAATCTAAAGTGCAAAAAGTGTTTTTGCCCCTATTTACCCCTAATTGTGTTCCTTAATTATAAATTGGGTCCTATTTGTGAATTCTAGCACCTAAATAGAAACAGAGCATAACTTGTAAGCAAATTCCAAAAATACAAATAAACCAAAGAAGCAAATATCATTCTGAATGAGAAATCGACTAAAATAATTCTTATTTGTTAGTTTTAGCACTTAAACAGAAAAAAAAAATAAACAAAAATCCGAGGCAACTTATCTCAATTCAAAATTTGTGAATGTGACTTTCTAGCTTACCAGAGCAAAATACATGGGTAATTATAAAAGCTATATAAGAAATGCAGGGACGTACGTAGGGGGAGAGGGAAAATTTACCAGACTTTTGGGCAATTCATATGCAAATTATCCAATATTTTGTCTTTAAATTCCAGCGTACGTGCCTGAAAAAACAGCTAATACTGTAGACAAAAACAAGAAATAAGGACGGACACGAAAAATACAGTTCGGCAAAGCGATATAGCTAGGGGCATAGCCTGATTTGAGGGGGAGGCTTTAGATTTGGATCCCTTCCCAGACCAAAAAAATCTTCAAAATATATTTGTGCAGTGTCTAGCATAATACTTTAAAGTGAGAAGGGCTAGGGACTCAATCTCCTTCTCTTACAAGTCCTTCTAAAAAAAAAAAAATGTACACTTCCAACAATCAGATTTAGAAGTTCGCCGACGGATAAAAGTATATTTGTAAAATAAAGTGATCACTTAATAATCACATTACAGCCATTAATAACTAGTCCTTAGTTAAGTTGTAGAATCCGTCACTATTTTAAGTTTCAGCCATGAAAAAAAAATTCGATATTCCACAGGTTTCTAACTTTTTCTAGACCACAGGTTTTGGAATTTTACAACACGACCTTGCATTCCCTTTAAAATAAGCTATATGATAAACTAAAATCCATTCCCAGAAATCTCTTTTCCCAACCATGTAATATTTGCGCCCCCCTTCACCCCTATAATAAAACTCTTAGAAATGAAGATCTGGCTACACCCCTATATTGAGCTATAAAAAGGAAAAAAGAAACAATACACAGAACTCCTTTATGGATTTCTCACAACCTGAAATATTTCATTATGAAATCAATTTTCAAACTCCACCCATGCCATGAACAGAGTGTCTATTATTATGAACTTGGGCAAATGTCACATCACTTGGATAAAATCGTCGACCGTATGAACCACCATTGGCAGTTGCACCTGCAAAGAAATAAGTTCCCAGTTCTTGCAGACATTCTCGATAAATTACAAGTCACTAAGTATTCAAGGAATATTTTGTAATAAATACAATTACTACTGATAATAAATAGAACGAATAACAGCTTATATAATTACATATTTAGGTAAGAGCCCGCCAATCACAAATCTTTACCCGTGAAAACAGCTGTTTGATGTTATAGCCAGCAATGGGTACCTGAAGCCTAAAACCAATTGAGCATTTCTCATTAAATGGTGAATTAATTAGTTAAAATGGTGACAAATTTTGGATAGTTTTGGTAAAACTACCCTGCTTACTCTCACACCTGGGGCATTGAGATGCTCTCGGGATGTTTATTTTATGAGGGGGAGAGGGTGCAGTTTTTTCTTGTTTATGCTTGTCACTCGACAGTCTCTTAGCCTTGTTTGAAGAGGACTAATACCTGATTATACTGTTTAGTACACTATATATAATTAATTAGGCATAAAATTCAATGCAACACATCAAAGATCTGCAATTCAAAGATATTCATAAAATTCAAGGACACATACCAAATATCAGCAATTTTTTTTTTTGAAAAAAATACCGGAAATCATAAATTCGTACCTGTTTCGGAATATTTATAGTTATTTTAAATTTATAAATTAAATTTATATTTAAAATTATATAAGAAAATTGCCCACTAACAAGGCCGAATCCAGGGGGTGATTAGGAGGTTTGAACACCCCCCCCCCGAAATATCTGAAAAAATTGTTTTTTTTAACACTTTGACCTCTCTATGAAACCCGCATATTTTATGCTTACCAAATGACAAGGTCCGGCTTAGCTATAATTACCGGCTTAGCTTCAACCAGTTGCCGTTGAGTACTTACTTGTACTTGTGGCGGGAATCAGGCGTTTCCACCTCGCCCGGAATCGATGATCTTGGAGACCTTCTTGGACCATGTTGAGCGATCTTCTGCCAGCTGCTCTGCAAAAGCGAGCCACTGAGTTGACCATCTGTGTCCGAACTTTCTGAATCCCCTGATAGGTTCAAGGTCTGATGGTGCCAGGTTCCACCAGTTCTTCCTCTGTCCTCCTTGGCGTCTCTTCCAGGAGCTAATAGGCTCGACTAGAAGTATTTGGCGAGGCAGGTATTCTGGCGGCTTCCGTAATGCATGGCCCAACCATTTCAAACGGCGTTCTTTAATAGTGAGCGCAACATCTCTCTGAATATTGCACATTCGACGTAGATCCGCGCTGGAGATACGGTCACGCAGCTGTATTCTGAGAATTCTTCGCAGACAGGTATGCTCAAACACCTTCAGTGTATTCTCATGCTGTAGTTTTACCGACCATGTTTCGCATCCGTAAAGGAGAACGGTGCGGACTAGTGCCATGTAGATTCGAACTTTCGTTCGGACACTGACTTCGAGGCGATTCCATAAGGGTTTCCGAAGGGAGGCAAAGACTGTCTGCGCTTTCTGTATTCTCTGCTGGAAATCAGCGTCGGAAGATCCGTCAATACATATCTGGGAGCCTAGGTATGTGAAACGGTTGACTTTTTCCAGCTGAATTTGATTGACAGTTAGTATGAATGGTCCTGTGTCGTGGTTAATAGCCATGAATTTCGTTTTCTCTGTGCTGACTTTCAAGCCGATCAGGTCTGCCCAGGCCACACGTTGTCAAGCATGTTTTGAGCTTCTACGGGGTCTGACAGGAGGCCAACATCATCCACATAATCGAGGTCAGTCAGTGAAAGATTCTGTCCGATCTGAACTCCTGGATAGGACGACAGTGCATTTTCAAGCACCCAACCAACGCAATAATTGAACAGAGCGGAGAGAGGACGCACCCTTGTTTTACTCCGAACTCAACCAGGAATTCTTCAGTTTTTTCGCCATAGACTCGAACTCGGCTCACTGACGCGTCATAGTATGCTTTCATCAGTTCAACAAACTTCAGCGGCATTCCGTCATTCTCTAGGATTTTCCAAAGTTTCTGGCGAGTGACAGAGTCGAAGGCGGCAATGAAGTCCAGGAACATCAAGATCAGGGGTAGATTGTACCTTTCAAACTGCTGGATAATGAGGCGAAAAACGAAGATACTATCAGTACAGCCTCTACCTGGCCGAAAGCCGGCTTGATTTCCTCGGGTTTCCTTGATTTGACTCTATTGAGTGAACAATAGAGCCAATTATTAGGATTAGGCAGCACATCTCCTTCTTCAGCTGAGCCTTCTTTTAGCTGGTGCAATCCAATCCCAGGTCAGTTTGTATCTAACACTGAAACAATGAGAAAAGCAACAAGCGGATAACGATTTATTTCAACTCTTTCAATGGAAAAGGCCCGCAATAGAAAGCGTGGATACCTAGCAACCAGAGCCAGAATGCGAATCTCAGAACAGGTACGTTAGGGTAAAAGACCAGTATCCGATTGAGCAAAATTATGTAAAACCAAAACCCTCACATCTTGTTACCAAAGAGGAATTGGGAAGAATTGTATATATCAATGAATAGCTAAGAATCTAAGCTATGCATTAATACAGTTATTACTAAAATTATTCGAGATTAAACGCTTGAAAGTGGAAAATGATTAAAGATGATATTGTTAAAAGGGTAACCGAAAGTTTATGCTATTCGGTTTTAGCGGATGAAACATCTGACATAAGAAACACAGAGCAGCTGTCCATTTGTGTTCGGTATGTTTTCAAACAGAGCTTTGCGCGAAAATTTCCTTGGGTTTGTTTCCGTATCAGATTTAACCGGACAAGGTCTGGCCACCACAATATTAGAAACCTTGAAAAATCATGGTTTGGATTTGAGCAAGCTTGTAGGACAGGGATATGACGGAGCAGCTGCTATGAGTGGGCGCCTGAGAGGCACTCAAGCTTTGATTAGACAGCAGTATCCACGAGCAATTTATGTCCACTGTGGAGCACATACATTCAACCTGGCGATCGCTTCAGCTTGCTCCATTCCCGTCATGAAAACGTGTTTTGGGACAATATGTGATCTGCAACTTTTTGGCTCATCCCCCTCCCGTACCCAGATACTCAAAGACAAAATTCAACAATGCATGCCAGAATCTAGAAAAACTGCTTTCATTACCCTTGATGAAACACGGTGGGTGGAGAGGCACGATGCCGTTAACCGCCTTGTGGAGCTCTATAAGCCAATTTTAGAAGCACTGGAAGAGCTTCAAGAAGGAAACGCGAATGCTGAGACTTCCGCAAAGGCCCATTAGTTAGCAAGCTCAATAGAGCAAGGACAGTTTCTGACAAGTTTATTCGTAGCAAAAGAACTCTTTGGTCTTACGTTGCCGCTGTGTAAAGTTCTTAAGCTGTTGACTGTGACTTGGCACTTGAGTGCGACCACGTTGAAACTGTGGTGCAGCCAGTTGTGGGCCTACGTGATGACACAAATTCTTCGTTCGACTTTTTGTATTCAAAAATTGAAGAATTTGCCAGAGATCTGAAGATAGAATTGATGTTTCCAAGAGTTTGTCGTCGTCGAAACAACCACTATGACATCGGTTCGCCAAAAAAAGCGTACAGAGCTTCCATATACATTCCATTCATGGACTACTTCATGTCAGAACTCAAAGAGAGATTTACGGTGCATCGTACAATTTTGACAACTTTAAGCGGCTTCATACATGCGAACTCAGACAAAAGAAACTTGTCTGACGCAGAAATAAGTGAGAATAATGATATTTACTCCGACCTTTTACCAGAGCCAGATGCCCAAAGCCACGAACTGAAATTGTGGAAAGCGAAGTGGCAGAAAGTTAACATCAAAGAAAGACCTGTCTCGGCTTTGGCTGCACTTGATACGTGCAATGCTGATTTCTTTCCAAACATCAGCCGCCTTCTTACAATTGTAGCTACTTGGCCTGTTTCAACTGCTAAATGGAAAGGACTTTCTCTACCTTGTGACGGCTTAAGACATGGCTACGAAATGCAACCGGTGAAGAATGTTTGACAGGTCTAGCGTTACTGTCAGTGCACAGGGATGTTGCTATTGATACTGATGCAGTTATTGACATGTTCGCAACTCAAAAACACGTCGAATTGATTTTGTTCTTTGAATTCATTTTGTAACTATTACGTTTCTTAACTTCAATATACAGTATTTTATATTCCTATCTATTGTCTTCTTTTACCGTTAGACATGGATTAGGTCCGACCCGAGGATTAGACATGGATTAGGTCCCCCCAAATAATTTCCTGGATACGGCCTTGCCCACTATTACAGATTACCATACCGACTAGTTGAGGAGCAGGCTAAGGAGCCCATACTAGTGCCAAGCAAGCATGAATAAACAGTAGAAGTTATTTCCAACGAAGGAGGGATACCAAAAATAACTTCAATATGTTATCCTTATTCATATAAATATATTCCAACAAACTATATACTGAAATATATTTTGCGTAGAACTTTTATTTTTACACGAATGTGTGACGTATAGTTTCAAGTTTATACGATAAAAATGCTCATTAATTACCAATTAAAATTTTGAGTTGCTGCGGAGTGGCTTAAAGAGCTTACGCTAGTCGCCAGAGAGAAAGGGAAACGGTAAAATAATTCTAAAGGAGGAGGAACAAGGGACAACAAAATCAATCTGTTATAACTTATTCCTGCGATTATTTCCCGATAAACTATGCAATGAACCTTATTTTTACGTAAAATTCTTTTTTGTGTACGAGTATATGTGTACTACTTCAAATTTATATGACAGAGACGCTCATTAATTACCAATTAAATTTTTGAGTAGCTGAGGAGCAGCTAAGGAGCATGCGCCAGTGGCAGAAAAAGAGAAACGGGGTAAAATACTTCTAAAGGAGGAGGAAGAAGGAGTAAAAAAAAATCGATATATCACTCTTTGTTCCTAAGAATAACTCTATACTGTCAATTTTATCCTTCAAACATTTTTACAAGTCTCTCCAAGGTTGCTCATGGAAGTAGTTTTAACAGGTTGATTAATGACTGGCTTGCTAGGTATACAATTAAGATTTACATAATAAACGTCTATAAGACAATGTCATTATTCGTGCGCTCAGCAAGCTCAGCACTATTCGTGCCCTCAATTCACGTTTTTTTTAGAATTAATTTGCTGATTCAATTGGGCCACATGATTCAATTTTTACATTTCTTAAATAGGATATAAAGATATATACCAATTTATTCATGTATGAAATAGCTAATATTGCTATTTTTTACCTGTCGATGGGGCCGAAATTCAGTGTTACATCCAATTTCTGCAGCACAGATTGAACACTACAACTACAAGATGTGTGGACAAATGCAAACTGAAAACTGTGAATTTCAGTGTTACATCCAATTTCTGCAGCACAGATTGAATACTACAACTACAAGATGTGTGGACAAATGCAAACTGAAAACTGTGAATTTCAGTGTTACATCCAATTTCTGCAGCACAGATTGAATACTACAACTACAAGATGTGTGGACAAATGCAAACTGAAAACTGTGAATTTCAGTGTTACATCCAATTTCTGCAGCACAGATTGAATACTACAACTACAAGATGTGTGGACAAATGCAAACTGAAAACTGTGAATTTCAGTATTACATCCAATTTCTGCAGCACAGATTGAATACTACAACTACAAGATGTGTGGACAAATGCAAACTGAAAACTGTGAATTTCAGTGTTACATCCAATTTCTGCAGCACAGATTGAATACTACAACTACAAGATGTGTGGACAAATGCAAACTGAAAACTGTGAGTTTCAGTGTTACATCCAATTTCTGCAGCACAGATTGAATACTACAACTACAAGATGTGTGGACAAATGCAAACTGAAAACTGTGAATTTCAGTGTTACATCCAATTTCTGCAGCACAGATTAAACACTACAACTACAAGATGTGTGGACAAATGCAAATTGAAAACTGTGAATTTCAGTGTTACATCCAATTTCTGCAGCACAGATTGAATACTACAACTACAAGATGTGTGGACAAATGCAAACTGAAAACTGTGAATTTCAGTGTTACATCCAATTTCTGCAGCACAGATTGAATACTACAACTACAAGATGTGTGGACAAATGCAAACTGAAAACTGTGAATTTCAGTGTTACATCCAATTTCTGCAGCACAGATTGAATACTACAACTACAAGATGTGTGGACAAATGCAAACTGAAAACTGTGAATTTCAGTGTTACATCCAATTTCTGCAGCACAGATTGAATACTACAACTACAAGATGTATGGACAAATGCAAACTGAAAACTGAATATGAAGCGTTTTACACTAATCAATTTCCTGGACCCCATGAGCAGGACTCCAATCCACAATAGATTCAAATAGAAATATATTCGAGGTCACGACAATTAAGATACATAATAAAATATCAGGTACATTCACTTTATTTAGAAACGTTATCTCACAGTTATTAATGCACAAATAGGTAATAGGTAATAGGCTTATAAGTATTAAAAAAAAAAAAAAAAAAAAAAAAAAAAAAAAAAAAAAAAAAAAAAAAAAAAAAACAACTTGATTGTGTGTTTTTAAAACGGATGTTGCGTTAAATAGACAGAGTTGTAACATGTAAGCGAGTAGGTAGGATGAATTTTCACAAACACTTTGTGTTGGAAACGGAAAATTTTATTCTTTCAGTTTTATCTTATTCAAAATAGAATTATCTATTTCATAAATAATATAGCAATTCTACATATGACACCGGTCCGCATGCGGCCGGCTGGTTGTCCAAGCACCAAATGCTAGATTCTAGCGTTTGGTGTTTCTTGGCATTTTTAGTGTAACAGTGAGGCAAAATTAGTGTAATCGGCAAAATTAGTTTAGTAATAAGTGTCCGATGTCAGTTTCGGATAAAAGCAATTCTTAAGTAAAAAAAAAAAAAAAAAAAGCCATGAAACATCAAGCGCTAGACAATATTGGTGACTTTGTCTTCGACACTAGCGCCAGCTTTCACTCTTGTTAGTTATAGTTAGTTCACACGGATGGGAAAACGATTAGGGAAAACTATCAAGGATCGACGGGAAACTGTTCACGCTCATGGGAAAGTGTTCGAAAGCACCAGACGTAATGAAGGGAAGCAAAAATTTCAAATCAATACAGCCTGAGAGATTCAGACTCAGAAGCTTTAGCCTTGGCAGCATTTTAGTAGTTTTAGCTTGCTCCAGTTCACTAGAATCTGAGGAATTAGTTAATCCAGAAAAAATTTAAGAAGATGGCACGTCCGCCCATCATTTTCATTTTATCATTTCCTGTTTCAGGAAATTTCCTGCCATGTTTGTTGTTTTTTCTTTATGTTTTTATATTGTTTGTGACAAGTGTTAAATAAACATGAATAATTCTCAACCATAACTATAAGATTATGGGTCTGCGTATGATTTATTTTCGACATGATTCTCGCTTTTAAATATTTCGCTTTGGAATGCTCATTAAACTCATCGGGTTCCAAAGGGAAAAGTTGAAAAAAATCGAACAGAAAGACATGACGGGAAAACGATCAATCCTGAAAAGAATTCCTTTGAGGAATGATGGGAATCCCATCCGTGTGAACTAACTATTACCAATACTATTTGGGTTAAAAGATAAAAGACCAAAGATCCTCCAGAGCCGTAGATGGCGCATAGGGCATCGAAAAATGTCGCAATTCCAGTTTCCAGTTTTTTCCCCACGGGACAGGTAACAAACCTATCGCCAAACCTTGCAGCTGTTGGGTTCAATTCCCAGGTCATGTGCTGCCAGACAGAGATCAACCTATTTCGCTACCAAAGGTTCGATTATAGGTTAGCGACTTGTTAATTTACAATAAATAACAATATGGGTATTCACGGCGTTTACATGCTTTTATATCCATACCATTAGGAAAGGTTTGTTTCCAGAGCGTTATCTATTATTTTTGATAAGATGCCAGGCACATTAAATTGTTGGACTGATGTAGAACTTTCAACCTAAAAGAGTTTTACGTTATCAACATGAGCAGATATTACTCCGGCTGTCAACCTAGGACTGTTCCTTTGCTCTTTTTATGCGTCTCTTCTGTTCTACTCGTTTCAGTCTCCAATTCTGAAACAACAAAAGTAAATACACTACCCCTTTCAAAAAAAAACAACATTTTTTTCCAATTTTATGGAATTTTTTATAATTTCATTTTTTCTCCGGGAGGCGTCGTATAGACCGATCATAAAGAGAGGGGAGTGCCCTTAACTACAAATACTACTACTGACAACTCACCGTAGCACCAAGCCGCCTGAGGCCAACACAGCTACGCATCCTCTTCCTTCATCCCAATCTATTCAAAGCCTCCCTCTTTACACCCTCCCAGGAAGTTCCCATTTCCCTTAAATCTTTCTTTATGACATTCTCCCATCCCAACCGCGGACGACCTGCTTTCCGTTTAGCCCTAGACGGTTGGCCGCAAAGGCAATTTTCGGCAATCTGTCATCCTTCATCCTCAGAACGTGCCCTATCAATCTCAACCTTGATCTCATTATAACCCTAGAAAGCGGGACTGAACCGCACTTTTCGTACAGCCTGCTGTTTGAAATGCTGTCAGTTAGCCGGATACCCAGAACAATTCGTAGGAAATTTCTCTGGAAAACATCTAGCAAATCTTCATCCAGTTTCCGGAGCACCCATGCTTCATAACCCTATTTGACCACTGTCATTACTGCAGCTTCCAACATCCTAACCTTGGTTTGCAGACTTATCTTCCTATTCTTCCAAACTTTTTTTCAAATGTGGAAAAACACCCTGAGCCTTGGCTATTCTACTTTTAACATCTTCACTGATCCCATCGTCTTTACTAATGATACTACCAAGATAAGTGAAGCTGCCCACCTGATCAATCTTTTCGTTACCCAATGTCACCCTTTTATCTTTACTTATTTCTAGCCTTAGCGACTTAGTCTTCTTAATACTAATTTTCAAAACTATTCTATCACCGTGAACTCGCAAAACCTCTAAGAGTTCATTCATTTTGCTCACCCTTTAATCTAGGTTGCTTAAATCATCAGCATAATCTAAGTCCAGGAAAGTTTTTCATCCCCATTTGATTCTCCCATTGCCTTTCCTGAGCTCCGTAAGACAAAGTCCATCAAAATTATCCATATAAAGGGGGATAGAACACAACCCTGCTTAACTCCTGATCTTATACGAAACCAGCTGCTAACCTCATTTCCTACCACCTTAACCGCAGCATTGGTATTCTCGTATATAGCACTAATCACTTTAATGTATTTGTCTGGTATACCATAAAAGGATAAGACCTTCACTAAAACTCTTCTATCAACAGAATCAAACGCTTGCTCATAATCTATAGAACTGAGGACTGAAGGTGTTTGATAACTCAGGCACTTCTCAATACCCCTATGTAACGACACCAGGAAACAACATAATTTTCAAACAGGAAACATAATTTTCTGTGCTTCCTGTCAGGAGCACAGAAATAGAAACGATATGTGGAGCCGACAAAATAAGAGGGAGGTGATCAAGATCATAGCACATTGACCAAGTCTTCACTGCTTGCAGGATCACCAATTAACAAAAATGTACAAGGGGGTAAGGAGCCTTTTTTCAATTTTTAATGGAGAATACAAAAAAATAGTATTTTTCAAAATGTATGGAGGACCATTTTTTTTCAATGAAAACACGAAAACCGTTCTTCTAAATCTAAGAGAAGAAAAATTGTCACCCCATCCCATGATTGGCACTTCTAGCTGCTTGAATGAAATGCACATATATGCAAGGTCATTCACTTTCGACATATCGGCACAAAGCCAGCATATGCTAAAACAAGACCACAAAATACCATATTCGTCATAGAGCGAGTGAATTAGGAAAGGGGCCTTGGAGTCCCTTTTTTATGCATATGTACATAAAAGTATATCTGATAAAAATGATATGGAGAGCAAACGAGTAAGTACCCAAAAAGTGTAAATGAACAAGACTTAAACAAAAGTGAATATTGTTTAAATAACAGGCAGAAAGGAAAATAAAGCTGAGAAGACTTATAAAAAAGAAAGTAAACATAAAAGAAAGAAAGTATAAAAAAGAAAGAAACAATGTTTACACGAGTAAATATTGTTTGAATAACAGGCAGAAAGGAAAATAAAGCTGAGAAGACTTATAAAAAAGAAAGTAAACATAAAAGAAAGAAAGTATAAAAAAGAAAGAAACAATGTTTACACGAGTAAATATTGTTTGAATAACAGGCAGAAAGGAAAATAAAGCTGAGAATACTTATAAAAAGAAAGTAAACATAAAAGAAAGAAAGTAATAAAAAAGAAAGAAAAAATGTTTACACAAGTAAATATTGTTTGAATAACAGGCAGAAAGGAAAATAAAGCTGAGAAGACTTATAAAAAAGAAAGTAAACATAAAAGAAAGAAAGTATAAAAAAGAAAGAAACAATGTTTACATAAGTAAATATTGTTTGAATAACAGGCAGAAAGGAAAATAAAGCTGAGAAGACTTATAAAAAAGAAAGTAAACATAAAAGAAAGAAAGTATAAAAAAGAAAGAAACAATGTTTACACGAGTAAATATTGTTTGAATAACAGGCAGAAAGGAAAATAAAGCTGAGAAGACTTATAAAAAAGAAAGTAAACATAAAAGAAAGAAAGTAAATATTGTTTGAATAACAGGCAGAAAGGAAAATACAGCTGAGAAGACTTATAAAAAAGAAAGTAAACATAAAAGAAAGAAAGTATAAAAAAGAAAGAAACAATGTTAACACAAGTAAATATTGTTTGAATAACAGGCAGAAAGAAAAATAAAGCTGAGAAGACTTATAAAGAAGAAACAAAAAGGAAGACAACGTATCTCGAGGAAAAGGCTTCATCTTAGACACGTACATATGATTTTTGCTTCTCAGAGGGGGAGGGCGGACACGGTGAAAAAACAAAATAATTTGCAAATTCTGGAAAGTAAAGAATGTTGAATGAAAAATGCATCGTCTTTTACGATTAATACGTATGAGGGGAAAGACAGAAGGGGGCAGATACCTTTTTGAGCACATGCATGGGCCCAAGAAAGATGATTAATGCTTGTGTTTCGTATAAATGAGACACTGAAGGTTAAAACATATGTTTGAAATAGATAAGATAAAGAAAGCCCTTTATTTCAAAAAGACTTTCACGACCAAAAAACGCCAAATTTGCGCTTCTTGTCAAATTGACAAATACAGTTAAAAATGAATTTTCAAACTTCAACAGAAAAATAACAATTTAAAAAAAACTTCAAATAAATTAAAATTTTCAAAAATAAATAACAAGTTTCGTTTAAGTATCAAGGATATTGAAAATGAAATCTGATTGCTTAAATTGGTTAATTAAAAATGTACACAGCCATATATATATATACCTCAAAAATAAAAATAATCGGAAATCCGATATTTGAAGAAAAATACCTCCATATACAGATATGCAATTTTCAATAATGGCGGGGAAAAGATTTAAAACAGAAATGTGGGTAAAAATCCGCCAAAAAAAGCTAAAAACATATAGCATCAAACAGTTTAAGAAGGTTTAGCTTTCGTATGAAGGTATAGATGTCTTTGGGAGTCAAGAGATTGTTAAGGTTTGAATTGTTACCGATGGAAAAGCTCTTTCAAATTTAGCTAATTAGTTTCGCTTATTAATTTCAACGGTTCATCGTGACAATAGTGACGAAAATGTGATGCTGTCCAAAAAAATTTATAACACTTGAAAACAACCAAAGAGAAAATCTAAGGCAACCCTGATTTTCAGGTACGAACAGGCCAAGATTGAGGCCTATGAGAACAAAAATGGTTTATTTCTTGTGTTCTTGGTTTTTAACGAAATAAATACATCATTAATAAGAAACAACAATACAAAATTACGAATCATCTCACTAAACAGGAAATTCTTTCGTAATTAACTCGATAAATTGTCACTCGATTAAATGTGTGGGTTTGAGGCTATCTTAATCAGTGTTAGTTTGAGAAGAATAACATGGAATAAAGATAAAACAATATTTATCAATTTCTTCAAATATTCATACCTTGAATGTTGGAAGGATCTGTTTTGGGTCTGCGCATGATTTTTCCAGACGTGATAAGGCGACCAAAGCCCTCCTGGTGAGAAAAAGCGTAACCACTTCTGAGTGACCTTCGACTGCGCCGTATAGATGGTGTTCTAAGGTTGTCCCGGGATTTAGCAACGCTAGAAACAGAAAAAAAAAAAACTCAACTAACAAGACTTTATTTCATGTGAGGGATTTTAATAGAAGTTTTAAGTTAGGGAAGTTGAAACAGAGCTTAAATATAACTACTTCACCAACTTTGGTATAAACAAGAAAAATGGTAAAGATCTGTTTTAAAACGGAGTTATGCAAGAGGACGGTAAAATTTGTTGAGCAATAACAAAGATGCATTGCCACATGCAAAATTCTCTGAAGTTTTCCCGTCTGAAAATTTTCTATCCAAACAAGGTAGGTGCTTTATTTTATTTTCAATATGGTGCGTAGATCTGTTTAAATCTTTTCTGGTTCTCAACATACATAGAAGTTTCTGACTTCTGCAAAAAATGCGTTATATCCTCCTTATCAAAACGCTCTCCTCTGGGAGCACTGTAGCAAAGAAGGATCTATCCCGAGTTTTTGTCTTTATTTTTTCCGACCACTTGGTGTAGAAGGGTTGGTCGTAGAAACTCAAGAGAGGGCTCATTCAATTGGAATAAAGCAAGTTAGGATTTTCATATAAAAATTGTATTTCCGGGAATTTCTGTGCTTTAAATAGAGTCAAATTGCCCGGGAACTCCAATTCTAAGATAACCATTGGCTATTAGTCAAGCAGTTTTTTAAGCAGTTTTTTAGCAGGACTTCTTTAGCCAGAAGTCCACTTGAAAAAATGTTAAGAAACGGCGATTTTGACAAAAATAATTCTTTTTGTATCTTGGATTCCTTAAAAAATGTTACTGCATAAGTCGGGTCCTTAATAAGAGTCTAATCTATTTGTTCAGTTTTTTTTCCCTTTTTTAAAACTGACTTTACAGTGTAGTATGACACATTTAGCGAATATTTTGGGGATAACAATTCAGCAATAACTTGGTTGTCTTGACAACTTTGGCTTGACACGCTACTAATTTTGGTTTTTATTCCAGTCTAGTTTTAGCGAATGTTTTGATGATACCTAGTGCTAATTTAATGATAGCTTTGCTGTAGATGGTGGCTCGATAAGACAATCATTTTAGTTAAAATACTAGGTGAATAGGTTATGTTAGGGCGATAGCTTGACTAGTTCCATTCACTACATCCTTCAAAAATTGTAGCAACATACATTTATTTCAATCTAATTTCTTTTCTAAGGGTATTATTTTGGAGGGGGCAGCTCCTATATCTTCTGAAAATCCAGTTGTAGGTTGGCAGATTGAAACCAAATTGTAGTAGTCATATTGTTCAAACTTTTGAGCTCATGATAATGAATGACAGTCTAATCGCATCGTCCAACAGTGTGTATTCGTAACAAGAGCCATGACAATGACAAGCCATGACCATGACAAGGTCGTTCGCTGTTTGATGAGTATCTTTTGCTACGTTGAGTAAAATTTCATTCTGTTGTATCCATATTTCCGCTAATATATTATATACCAGATAAATTGCTAGGACATTACGTAGATTATGCACAACTGAATGTTTATAATCTTATATTTTTGGTCTACTGTTTCTACAAAGGTTAAACCTGTTATTTAATTAAACCAAAATAGCAGTGAAATAAGAAAAGCAAGCAAAAAATAGGTAATTTGTATGCAAAATATAAGAAACTAAAAAAAACTCCTAAAAAGAAACATTAAAGAAAAAGGGGGAAAAAGAAAAAAACACATATATGCTTGCTATTTCCTATGAATTGTGAATAATACAAACACGGCTTAAAATTTATGTTTTTACATAAGTTACTAAAACACCAAGATAAAATAAAACCAGTGAAAGAAGAAAAAATATGAATTAATAGAAAATAAAAGTATGAAATAAAATATAAACAATACCATAAGTTAAACTTATAATACAGTCCGTGATACTGAAATGTTGTGGCTGACAGTCTCTACTTGAGACGGAACTCTGTTTCACATAAAAAGAAAATATATAAAAAAGTAAAAGACACGCTACTAGACTATAGTTCTGATCTCTTTTCACGGCCCTTCCTCCAGGAAGTTCAATGGGCGACTGGTCAGTAGTTCTGTGCTATTACACACCATCCACCAAATTTCTCAAGGTGCCCATTTAGATCAAGGTCGACTCTGACTGAGCTTAGGAAGGCACACCACTGACCCCAGCCACAAACCAATAATCAGCGACAGAGAGACTTAAATCCCTGCCCTGAGGGATGTAGGAAAAACATATAAACCAAAATCATTAAAAAGACATGGAAATTGATAAAAGATGAAACTAGGAGATGAAATATAGATAGCGGAAAATTAAGTGAATGGACAAAAGTAGCGTTTTTTTTGGTTTTTTTTTAAGCAAAACCAGCCACATATATCCAATAAGAGCATATTTTAAGCTAGATTTTGAATTAAGAATGCCATCCAAATTAAAGCTCCTTATTAGAATTTTTCTACTGTGACCTATTTAAGTTAGAATATTTTCAATGCTGAACTCGTGGAAAACAATTACTACTGAGGTTAAACTTATAAGATTTCAC
This sequence comes from Artemia sinica, assembly GCA_027921565.1. Classification (NCBI taxonomy): domain Eukaryota; kingdom Metazoa; phylum Arthropoda; class Branchiopoda; order Anostraca; family Artemiidae; genus Artemia; species Artemia sinica. Next base: position 39,451,661 of record CM051269.1, on the reverse strand, counting down.
TTAATTCATCATTCTTATACTACTTGATGACTTGGCTAAACGAATTTTCTTCATTTAGAATCAATGTTTATCCAACTTAAAATATTTGCCAAGAGAACCCTTCCTCTTATATGAAAAAGCCAGGCTTTCGCTCGCATGTGCCCACTCTTAAAATTCAGGAGAAAAACTCTACAGCTGTCCAGCCCTAATGGTTCTTTCACACTACGGCATAGAACCCACACTGGCATAACTTAAGACTTCACGTCACTTCATGCAATCTTACGCAGCAATAGTCCGTAACGTAGATAGTACCACGCAAACTCGTGCTCTACATAGAATTTTACGTTACGCAAGCTTATGCAACGTTATAGAAAAATCTAAAAAGCAGCATGAAATGAAAACCCTGAATATGCAATTAAGTTTGTTTAATTGCACAATTTGTTATTTTTTTAAGGGACTCAATGTGCGTTTTTTGCATAGAGAAGTTTATTTATGTTTATTTATTTCTATTTGTTTTAATAAAACCCGATTGAATTGAATTGAAGTAATTTTGAAAATAAATTAATAATTTTTTCCTATAAAGCCGTAATGATTTTAGATAATGACGATAAAAGTCTTACGATTTTTAAATAACCTTAGTGCAAAAAGTGTGGAAGCCACACAGAATAAGAAATTACGTAGGCAGTGAGAAAGTCGCATAAGAACAAAATACGATATAACGTACCCAAGTGATTTAGCTGATAGTCTCTGCTTGAGACGGACCCTGTCTGACAGCGTCGGCTGAGTATCAACTAAATAAAACCGGTAAGCAATCACAGGTACTAGAAGGATAACTAAGGTCAATCCAAGCGTTGCCCAAAACGTGACCTCTTCCATTGACTGAAAAATAAAAAAGCACATTTATTTTACAAGAGGCTGAGCCACGTACTCAGAATGACTTGACTTACTTGATTTAGGTCTCTTGCCGGGCGCTGCTCGGCGTAGAGGGTGACGTCTGCCTCCTCCATCCCCTTTGGTCCATTGCGAGCGTTTGTACTTCGCTCGGTCTGATGTTTTCCATCGTCAGAAACTCGGACAGGCTGTCGGACCATCGCTTCTTCGTTCGGCCACGGGGTCGCTTTCAACCAGCTTCCGTAGGGTCAAAGTCAAAGATTATCTTTGCCGGTAAGTGCAGGGGCATTCGAAGTAGGTGTCCGAACCATTGTAAGGTACGCTCAGCTGCTTGGATAGAAAACCGAGACTGCTTGGTGAGCTGCAGCAGATTCTCATTACTCATCAAATCAAACCACCTTAGACCTCTGATCCTTCTCAGGCTCTTCGTCTGGAATACATCGATGGCCTTTAGTGTTGTGGTTGATGCATGCGAAGTTTCAGCTCCGTAACGCATTACAGAACCGACGAGGGCATTGAAAATCCGCAGTCTAGTTGAATGACTGATGTTCGGTTTTCACCAAAGATGACGGTTCAGCCTACCCATGGCAGAAGACGCTTTGAATATGCTTGATTGCAGCTCGGGGAGAAGCGATCCATCTGAGGAAATTGTAAAGCCCAGGTAGGTGAACCTTTGGACAACTTCAATAATAGTTGTTCTGTCTAGGCTAACTGGAGAATTAACAGTAGGAGAGGACGGGTCTATAGCCATAATTTTCGTTTTATCCCAGTTTATCTGTAGTCCCACGCATGCAGCCTCTTCTAGGAAGATCCGAAGCGCTTCCAGCAACTGATCCATAGAGTCCGCTAGGATGGCACGGTCATCAGCAAAGTCAGCATCTGAGATGACACAATCTCCAAACTTGAGCTCAAAACTGAGAAGTGAAGTTGCCTTTGTCATAATGTGGTCTATGATGGCATTGAAAAGCTATGGGGCCATTGCACTTCCTTGACGCACTCCTGTTGTGATTTGGGAGAATGGGTGGCTCCGGCCGTTGACTTGAACACAGCTCTCTGTACCATGGCGAAAAGCTTTGAAGAGTCTGCAGTATTTTTCAAGGAGGCCAGTCGATTCTAGAATTCGCCAAAGAGCTTCTCGGTTCACTGAGTCAAACGCAGCAAGGAAATCGACAAAGGCAAGAAAAGCTTTACATCGCAACTCCGTAGCCTTTTCTACTATTTGTCGAATCGTGAACATCTGTCCGATGGTTGAACGGCCCGATATAGAAGCAGCCTGCTTCGGTCGCCGAATCCTACGAATAACATTCCGACATCGATCCAGCAGGACCATTGAGAAAAGTTTTCCGGGAACTGACAGCAGAGTTATTCCACGGTAATTTGAGCAATCGCTTCTAGAGCCTTTCCTCTTCCATAAGGGGATAATGACACCCTTCCACCAAAACTCAGAATGGAGGCACAATATTATCACAATGCTCACCATGTATTTGTATAATTCGCATTTTTAAAGTTTTGTTGAACTTGCGATTTGTTATTAACAATATTTGTTACTCATCTGACATGAATAACATATATGTCAGGCACATGTCATTGACGTTGACATTGTACTTTCAATGACATTATTAACACGATAGTAATGACACGCAGCAGTCAAGTTCATGTCAAAGGCTTTTGCCACTAAAAATTTAAAAAATTGTCCATGAAGCGGACTTGAGTTGTTAAACCTACACACCTACGACACTGTTAAAGAACTGAAGTATAAGACAGAAGCCTAAGGAGCCTCAGATGGTAACGTGATCCCAGACGGTCCAGTGAAACCCCACTACAAGAGACCAGAGCATATAGTGCCAAGCACGAGAGAAAGACGGAGAGTTTTTGTTTCCTAGTCAAAGTCTTCAAAAATTCAGGTTACTGTAGCCTCATTATTGTTGTCTATAAAAAGTGAACTAAGGTTCTAAGTGTGCAGTAAAACTACAAAAATAGCCGAAAATTCCTCTTTTCTAGTGCCAGCTAAATCCATTTCACGAGCATACCCTGCCCCCTCTTCCATTTAAAAGCATTCTGAAAATGCCACTTTCCAGTATTGAAATCAAAAGAGTAACAGTGATGTCACATTGTCGTTATGTAGTCATCTAAAATTAATCCACCAATCAGAAACAAGTTTAAATTCGGACAGACCTTGTGCAAGTCAATGTGGCGTGCAAACTTAGCCAATGAAAAACCACAATTGCTCGTTCCAAAACCCTCACACTAAATACTTTTGCAGGGAGAACCAGGGAAAAGTACAAAAAAGATACATCAAAAATGAAAAAAGAATCATTTTCAAGTTTAGAACAAAAATGGTCAAAAACAAAAGGATAAACGAATTATTTTTGGGTTTCAAGTAGTAGTCTTCTCTACTCTTTTGGACTGAAAACCTACTCTATTCAAATTACACCTAGATGGATTTATGAAAGACCAAATCGTTTTTTTTTTCTTTTTTGGAAAAGCGTTATCACAGAAAACAAAACAATAAATTACGACACACAATGTATTAGTTGAAATAGATAAAAAAAAAAAAAAAAAAATGCCAGCAAATCGAAGAAGAAAAAAAAGTGGAAACAGTAAGAAGTTTACATGAAGTACTTTCAGTTACTTTAGCAGCGATTGCATGTACCAGAACAACTAACTCTTCCTCATGATAATATCTGTAACCAACCTCCTATTGTGTATATATATCCTCTTTCAATCCTCCATATGACAAAATGATCCCAGAAAAAATAGACCATAGTTAACAGGTACCATCTTCCTCTACTGCCTGATATACAGCCTAATATAGTTTTTGTGACAACAAAAAAGAGGAAAAGGCATCAAGACGTTTACCAAAAAGGCCTGAAAAAAGGCAATGCTGACAATGTTACCTTTTTCAATGATCCAACGTAACTTCCACCGATGACGTAATTGTAGAAGAACTGAAGTATAAAATAGAATCCCAAGGAGCCCCAGATAGTAATATGGTTCCAAACGGTATAATAGGCTGTATCGAGTGCCATTTGTGCTGTCACTACACATACCAGTATTGATGCCACAACACTACCGATTAGCATGTGATCAGCTACCATTTGACCCTCTGGTGAAACACCGTTGAAGTACGCACCTTAAATATGAGAATTTCAGTTAACAATACTTGTCAAAAATATGATACTAAAATACTGTTATTCGTTATATATACGACATACGAGTTGCATAATAAGGTGGACTCTTATATAAGCTTGATAATAAAAGTACTAAAGTGTAATAGCGGTAATTTTAGCGACAATTTTCATGAAGCCATAAGTTTGAACATTTGGGCCTATATATAAAAATGCTGTAAGTACCTTAAATGTACTTTTGGCGTACCTTCCACAAAAGATCTGTTGACCTCAGCGATAATGGCTTGTGCTCAACTATACAACAATATGCGAAACATTAGTCTATACTCGACTTAGGTCAAAGTGCAGCGTAAGAGTGTCAGTACTTTGACAATGCAAAACAGATGACTTCAGGCTTGCCTGTCCACAAAACGTGTATGTTTTTTTTTTATTTTCTTTGAAAAATGTTTTCTTGTAATGGGTAATCTTTACGACTTTAATAGTGCCAGTTCAATATAAAAAAAAATGCCAGCTTCCATGGATAGAAGCTTTTGCATCTTAGTAAATATTAGTTTGCTAATCTGTTTTCGTCTTAATACTGTTTTATTATATTAATATCTTACATACATATTAATATTAATATGTGTGCTGGCATAATTTCATGTATTAATTTATTATTATTAATATATTTTTATCATATTGTATCTTTCTATCTTAGTGACAAACATACCTTATTACCAGGCTGAAATATTTCCAAAGAATGGTTCATCAATCAAAAAATATGTTTTGGAGATTATTGCTTGTAAGAATGTGGAAAATTAAAAATGATAAATTTAGTTTTAATTTGGGTTTGATAGCCTTTTGCTGCTTTTTACTCGATTCATCTTGTCTTTGTCTGAAGACATTTTTGTTACTTACTGTTTCTCTCCAGTCCCCTATGTATTAAGGCATATGTTCACTCTCAAACAAGCGATTTCGCGAGAAGACTGCAGCTGTAGCTTGCACCAAAAAGAAATGGCGCCTGTATCATTGAATTCATTAGTCTCAGAAAAAGAATATTGAAAAAGAATAGACAAGACCAAAAAATTACTACCACCCCCCCCCCTAGACTTCGAAAATTATATTTTTCTCTCCTTCCACAAAAACTTGTGAACTGACGGTCCTTAAATAAAATAACTATGTCTTTGATCAAGACTTGATGGGCAACAAAATCTTAGCAGGCTGTTAAGGTATACGTTCCCCTGAAACAAGGGATTTCGCAATAAGACTGCAGCTGTAACTTCCACCAAAAAAACAAGACATTCGCATCATTAGATTCATTAGTCTCAGATCTGTCCATTCACCGAGCCAGGACTATGATATTACTTTGACATTTTTGTTGGAGACCGATCTAAATAAGCTTAAAAAAATAAGAAAATCGTCTTTTTACCAGAATTTTCAAAAAATATTCAATGAATTTTCCATCTAAAAAACTATGCACACCAAACTTTAAGAAATGTTGTTCGGTAGATGAATGGAAGTCAATCTCAGCTACGAAACGACAGCAAGGTTGTCGTCTTACGTTGAAATATTAAAACTGTGAGAGGGTAGAAAAATAAGACACGAAAAATTCCACAGGAAACATGAACCTTAAGCGAACACACCTAGCTCTGCTCTCCGTTGGCAAGAGTTAAAATTTTGTTGTAAATATTATAAATTAATACAGATTTAGGATCTTAACATAAAGATTTACTTTACCTGTCTGAACCTTATTATCGAGACTATCGCAGGCACTAACATAAAAAGATTCTTTTGGCAAAATGGTGCATTAGGATACGTGTTTATTCTAGGGTATCTACAGGATGGGGGCTAGAGTGTTTTTAGCCCTATATAAGACCAAGGTATTGAGTATACCCTGCGTTAGGATGTATATGCTTTGAGAAGATCAAAGTGGATTAGAACTATCATTTCATTTCAGTTGCAGTGGTTCAAAAATGTTGAAAGTTTCAGATTTACAGCCCACTCACACAAAGCTGTATCGATTGCTTCAGTTCCTCTTCTCCAATCGTATTTAGCTCTCAGGATTAAAAAAAAAAAACTTGAGGAACTTATTTAAGATTCTGAAATTATGAAAGAAACTTATTCCCTTTTTGTATAATTTTTGTGGAGCCTTCGAGCTCCACACAAGCAAATTTGACAAAAGCCCCACCTTTGTAAAATTAATTAATACCTTTTTTTTAATATTTTTGAAACAGATCTGGTATCGATTAAAAAAATCGCATTATGCATCTAAGTCATGAAATGACCCTGGGAAGACGGGTATTGTGCTTTTGAAAGAGAAGTATGCGAAAAATCACCATATATGATATGCAAATGATTTATTATACCTATAAATATATCTATGCAAAATATACCTATGCAAATGATTTATAGATTTGCAAACTCTTTTATTTGCAAAATATTTTACAAGCCCCATTTTGGTACCAATTGTCTATGCTTTTATTCGTATTCCTAATCTGAGTAGTAAAATAGCTCTGAAATAAATTTGGGCATTCTGACCTTGAAAGAGAAACATTTGAAAATTCACCATTTGCGATAAAGAATAAATTTTTACGTTTTTATACCTTATACACCTTTTTAAATGTTCATAATCCTTTCAATGTATAGGAAATCAATTGGTGAGTGATTTTTGGCTTTTATTGCTTCCACTAACTGAACAGATAGCTTAAAATTACCAATATTCTACAAGACTTATTTTGGCATCGATTTTCTATGCTTTTGAACGAAATATGATCAAAGGAAAGGCATTGACAATATAGGCAAAGAATAGCAGAAATAAATTCTACGTCACCCATATAATCATTTTAAGAAATGTCTCTTCGAAGCTACTTTCTTAAAATAAAAACACCCTTCGAAATACATCAAATTAAAAAAAAAAAAATCTTAATCTAAACCTGAGTCATAAAATACTTCTGCGATGAGTTGGGGCATTCTGTCCTAGAAAGAAAAATAGGTGGAAGCAAACCATATATAACAAAGAATAAGCTTATACATTTTTATACATTGAAATGTATAAGAAATTGATTGGGACTGATTTATCGATTTTCTAACTCAAAATATTGCTTCCACAAACTAGATAGATTGCTTCAAAAATTACCAATATTTTGTAAGTCTTATTTTGGCATCAATTTCTATATTTTTGAATGAAATAGAATCGAAAGAAAAATTTCCGCAAAAAAAGTATCTAAAATATAGACATAGAAAAGCAAAATTAAAACCAAAATTGTCAACATAATTATTTTAAGAAACGTCTCTTGGAAACTATTTTCCTAAAATAAAAACATCCCTCGAAATACATGTCAAATTAAAAAAAAAAAAAAAAAAAAAAAAAAAAAAAAAAAAAAAAAAAAAAAAAAAAAAAAAAAAAAACTCACCATATGTGATAAAGAATAAAACTCCTGATGTACCAAGGCCATGGCAGGCACTCTTCAGGAATTCTAGCTTGTTAAAAAGGAAATTGTCCAATCCCGGCTGATAGAGCTGAGGATACTTTAGGCTATTGGCAGCGTTCACATCCTGATCAAAAAAGCCCAGGGACAGAACTGGTAGTGATGTATAAAATAGGTTATACACAGCTATGAACATTGGATCAAATACAGTCTGGAACAAGATAATATTTAATTAATTCGCGAGGGTTGAATTATTAAATAAAATTTAATCAATTAATATTGTTTAGTTTACCCAACTAAAAAACAATTAGTTAAAATTCAATTAATTAAAAGTTCATTAATTGATAAAAAATAGTTAATTTAACTAAAGTTTAAAAAATATGGATTCAATACTCAGAAGTTTTAACAAAGAAATTAACAAAATTGTCACGTTAAAGCTAATTGTCAAACAGTCTGTTTTTTCGACATAACACATAGATCTATGTAGCATTCCATCAAAGCCATCGCTGATTCATTCTAGCGAAGATCATTACCTTTTTTTTACAAAAGCTTTTTTCGCATTTCATTATTACCGCGTTTGATTTAATTATGTCAATATGAATATTCCCCAAAAACAGGAAACTGGATCCCCCAAAACGCAAAAAAGACAAAGGAAAAATTGGGAGATCAAAATGAGCATATTAAATTTTTCTTAGATTCCAGTCTGATGATGTTAATACTTAAATATGTTAATACATGCCCACTAGAATATTCTTTTTGCTATGCCAACTTACTACTCTTGATTTGATTATATTCAGGCGGATCTACTCAAAAACAGGGAATAGCATCTAGAAGAAAAAAAATGAAATAAAACTGTGCAACTGAAATACTGAATACTCTTTTAGATTTCAATTTGACGAATTTGATGCTTAAAAGTGCTTAATCATATCCTTCATACCCAGAATCATATTCAAATATAAAAAAAATAACGAAAGTATTCCCCACGTAATGATTGACACATTAAACTGAATCTTCTAGCTGTATAATCGCTAATTATAATTAAATTACTTTAATGACAATATCTGTTTAAATAATCCTTTCTGCCCTATATAAATTTGGCATTTGAATGGCTCAAATGTAGCGCAGTAAACTCTAGGGGGAGAGGGGTTGAAATATCGGTATTCGGAATTTTAGACTTTTGTACGGTGTATACATTTACTTTGGTAGCAGGTAAGGACAGCAAATCCTATATAAAGGCAAACGGCCTTTAGCAATTCCTTCACTTAAACATCCGTCATTATAACATCTTATCACGCAAATTACTTAATGTAAAAAAAATAGTTAACTCACATTGAATATAAACTATTTACAGAAATACCCCCCCCCCTACCAACCTTTTAATGAATTGGTGCACCTGCTACTGCACGTTTAGAAGCATATATGGCTTGTTGTTGTTTCGCCATCTATTTCGCACTATATAATATTTTCCCAAAATAAGTTTTCAGACAGTTTAAAACACGTTTAGGTTTTCATTTTTCACAAATTTTCTGGACCCCCCCCCCTCCCCCGGAAAGGTTCCCACGCCTCCAGGACCCCCGGGTGTTAACCGTCTGAATCCCCACAAACAAACTGCTGAAGTTACCCCCTATCACTCCCACTCATCTACGAGTAATGGGGATTCAATAGCAAATTATAAATTGATTTTCAAGATTTGACAAGAAAGATTGTATGGCTATATGTTATAAAATGATTTGACTTGCTGGAAGAGAACAACTAAAGATACAATTACTCTTCCTAGAGCTTTTAGAAAAATCTAAAAAGTAACTCATCGAAAAACAATGTCGCCCAAGCATGTAGTTTGAACTCGAATCCTTCACCCAGAAGGAGTGATATCGCTATTATGCTATGACAACTAAGTTTATGTCTGTTAAATATAAAACTTAATGAATAATCAAGGATTTCCTAAGGTGCGCAAGGTTGTAGAACTGTGAACAATAATTGACCCAATGTTTAGTTGCAGCTGAATATGATTATAAATATATTATTTTGTTGGGTGTTGTTTGGAGGTTCGTAGGTTTTCGGGTCCGGTAAGTTGAGCTCTAATTATGTTTTTTTTTTTTTTTTTTTTTTTTTTTTTTTTTTTTTTTTTTTTTTTTTTTTTTTTTTTTTTTTTTGGGGGGGGGGGTTTATTGATTTATTAGGAGGGTTTTCTCCCGCACAAGCATGCTTCAGGGAATCGATGATGTATACTTTATTTTTTTTTAAATAAACCCAGTGTTACTTTTTTTTTAATGTAGGCCAAATTTTAAAAATGAGAGTCCAGAGTGATTAAATAGTAAAAAAAAAATTATTTTTTACCCTATTCAATTAACTAGTAGCTGGAAGAGTTATAACAGTTACTCAAGGTGGTGGGTCGTTGTTGAGAAAAGTGGCGTGGGATGATATAGGCCTCCTTGATCAGCTTGTTAAAAATATAACAGTGACTTTTGACGAAGATGAATATGATTGGGAGAAGATATGTGCCACTTGGGGGGGGGGGGGAGCAATGCTGGACTGACGCAATCCTTGGCCAAAAAGAAATAATAGAAGAAGTAGAACAGTCAGAAACCCACTTAGTTTATCCTGTGATACCCAACCCGGTGAATTTCGAAACTAGTACTAATGAGTACTAATTAGTACTATGAGTACTAATTAGTACTACGAGTACTAATTAGTACTACTAGTACCAATTAGTACTACTAGTACTAATTAATCATAAATCATACAAATTCAGGATTTTGGTTATTTCTCCAAGGAGAGAGAGAGAGCAGTATAACCAAGCTTTGCTTCTATTTTCCGAGAGACAGATATTACTTGCATTTTTATCTTAGAATCTGATCTTTTTTAATTATTTTTTTTATCTAAATCCTAACTTTCCTGAAGAATTAAGACTATCAAATATCAGACAAGCCAAATTGTTCCAAAATAATAGGCTAAAGCATAGCATATAGCCTATTAAATACGTAACCTAAACTAACCTAACCTAGGTACCTTTTTCTCCCCTAAACTCCAAAAAACAATAGTTTAAATATTGTGAACTCGATGAGAAACCACGCTTTACGATCCATTTTTCTATTGCAAATACCCGTTTGTCTAGTTTCATTTAGTGTTTCCTTATTACAGTATATAGCGGTAGCCTTGAGTAGGCTACCGTATAATGCATAAGTACCCATTTTTCTTACCCGAGTTACTTCGAACGTTACTAGTACTACTATTAGTACTAGTACGAAACTAGTAGTACTTAACTATTACTACTAATAACAACTCACTGCGGCCCAAAGCTGGCTGAGGCCAAAACAAGGGGGAACACTATTCCTCCACTCTAATCTATTCAAATCTTCTCTCTTCACTCCCTCCCCTGAAGTTCCGATTTCCCGCAAATTCTTCCTTTCGACCTCTTCCCAGTGCACACGGGAACGACCTGCTTTTCCTTTGGCTCTAGATGGATGGCCGACCTTATTTACGTATCAAAATTTGCACAGTTTTACAAAAAAAAAATATAAAAAAATAAGGAAATCGTTAAAATGTTAAACCGTGAAATAATGCTTTTGAAAAATAACATCAATTGTGTTATGTTATATTAAATATAGAATTTTTACTAAATACATATCAGAGGACTCCATGACTAATCAAACATTTAAGGTGAAGTGGACCCACACACTCTGGGTTCATGCCTCAAAGACAAATTGCCTCCACAACCCACCCTCCAAAAAAAAGACCAACTAGTTATTGCTGGGGGACCAATGATAAGTCCCCGCCCTCCTTGCCATATAAATTGGCAGTTATCACAGCATTCCTTCCTCGAATATGTCCCCCTAGCTAAACATATTCCATGACACAACTACATGACTAACGTAAACATCAGCGAAAGAGGCTTAAATACTTTTTGATAAATAGTTTCGATCCATTTTTGAGATGATCGCAAGTGACGGAACAAAATTTTGGGAAAAAACGTATTTGTTTGTCACTCATAACAATACCGATGACGACAGTTCATTTTAGCTCAGTTCCCGGGAGCCGACATCAATCTCTTCAAATAGCAATTGCAAGAAGCTTCGTATTTTTTGTATTTCCTTTTCAATTGCTGTTCTATTGCATTCGTTTTTACTGAAGAAAAAAGGAAACAAGCAAAAAGAAGCCCTTAGAAGCACTAAAACCAAAGAGAAAAGCGGACCAGAAATGCAAATGCAAATGCAAAATAATTATAGAAAAAATATCGTAAAAATTGTAACTTATAATAATCAAAATTATTTCCAATGATTATCAAAAATTATAAAATATTGTCAAAATCTCTTTTTGTATTTGAAAGATTGTGTTCTTGGAGTATTTTTTTCATCAAAGAATTAGAAAAAAATAAGAAGCACTTACCTGAGCACTAAAACCACAGAAAAAAGCGAACCAGAAATGACACAAAGTAAATGCAAAATTCTTGTAGAAAAAATATCGTAAAAATTTAGCCATTCTAAAATATGACCATCGTCCGTGCACCAACAGAAGACGCTCCAAATATTTAAACTGGGCTATTGAATAATCTGATGCTAATACGGCCTGCAATCCTTCTTGCCCACTAATCCCAACTCCTATGTGTGCAGCTGAAAAGAAGATTTTAAAAATTAAACATAAAAATATTTTTACAAAAAGAAAAAACAAAGCTTACGAAATAAAAAAAATAAAATTCAATATTTCACATTTCACATTATATACCTTACACCAAAACATTATCTTATAAACCTTATAAAAATTATCTTATAATCACATTATCTTATAAACCAAAATACAGTTCTTATTATATGCCTTGCACCAAAACATTATCTTATAAACCTTATAAAAATTATCTTATAATCACATTATCGTATAAACCAAAATACAGTTCACATTATATGCCTTACACCAAAACATTATCTTATAAACCTTATAAACATTATCTTATAAACCAAAATACAGTTTACATTATATGCCTTACTCCCTATTCACATTAATCCGCAGGACCTCATACTGGAAGAGAAGAAGATGCCCTTTTTTTGTTACTCGCATCATCACCCATGAAAAGTATTCAATTCATTGGATAAGTTTATTCATCTCTGTGATAAAGCCCCCCTCCCCCTACCCTCAAGGAATCGAATATGAAAATCAACGATTAATCTATGGTTGATTACAGCGAAAACAACAAATATTTAAAAATTAAACAACGAAATTAAAAAAACGAAAATCTAAAATGTGTCAACAAAGGCAGCGCTCCGTCGCTTCATTGACCTTCCCGAAATCGCAAATTCCCCTAAATATGAGGGGAAAGGGGTTACCACCTCCTCAGCTATAAAGGGTTACCTCAACTAATATTACAATATTTTAATAGTAATAGTAATAGTAATTTATTAACACACACAAGGACAATACATTTTACTCACTACCGACCCAAGAACCTGGGGTCAGGTTGTCCTAAGGGTAGGCATATATCAAAATTTCATATTCACAACAGAAATATACAACCTAGGCCTAAAAAAATAAAATAAAAGAAAAATCATTCCCCTTCGCACGCGGTTCCTACCACCAATCACAAAATCACTATACTTGTCCTCCAGGTACATAAAAAAAAAAAAAAAAAAAAAAAAAAAAAAAAAAAAAAAAAAAAAAAAAAAAAAAAAAAAAAAAAAAAAAAAAAATTTAAAAATCATATTTCTCATATAACATTCCTTTTAATTTATTTTTTTTTTTTTTATGTAATCGAATATGAAAATCAACGATTAATCTATGGTTGATTACAGCGAAAACAACAAATATTTAAAAATTAAACAACGAAATTAAAAAAACGAAAATCTAAAATGTGTCAACAAAGGCAGCGCTCCGTCGCTTCATTGACCTTCCCGAAATCGCAAATTCCCCTAAATATGAGGGGAAAGGGGTTACCACCTCCTCAGCTATAAAGGGTTACCTCAACTAATATTACAATATTACCGTCAGTTTTTCAAGTCTCAAAGTAAGAAAGCCCTTAAAGTACAGAGAACATCAAAACAAAAACATTTTCACCCCCCCCCCTCGGGTCCTCCGTAGATCTATTCATCCCTGAAAACCGTAATTTTTAAAATTCTTCTTTAGGTTGTTTTGAAACTGTAAAGGTTTTAGGACAATGCCTTATTTTCGTTAGTGTTGCCATGTTGAACCGTTAAAATAAAGAAAGAAAGCTAACTATTTACATTTGGCAACGTTTTTCGCATGTAATAATCCAAACTTTGACAGGCTGTTTGATACCTTATTTTTTAGCTGAATTTTCACCAAAGTTTTTTTTTTTTTTTTTTTTTTTTTTTTTTTTTTCTTTCTTTTTTTCTTTTTTTCTTTTTTTTTTTTGATCCGAACTGAATCTGGAGTTTTTTTTTTTAATTAAAAATGAAATCCTAATTTTTACCAATTTTAAGATAATATATATATATATATATATATATATATATATATATATATATATATATATATATATATATATATATATATATATATATATAATATATATATATATATATATATATATATATATATATATATATATATATATATATATATATATATATATATATATATATATATATATATATATATATATAATATATATATATATATATATATATATATTATATATATATATATATATATATATATATATATATATATATATATATATATATATATATATATATATATATATATATATATATATATATATATATTATATATATATATATATATATATATATATATCGTTGTGTAAGTTCCCACTTAACCAATTCAAACAATCGGATTTTATTTTCACTATTCTTGGTGGTTTAGAAATTACACTTTGTCGAAACTCCACCGGGTGACGGAGTCACAAGATAGCGACTCTATAGTTGCGCTTTAAAACTCGACGAATCTAAAAAATGGGCGAACCAAAGCCTACTACCTTAACAAGGTACAATCAATTTAAAAAAAAATGGATTTAACCACACCGCCCTTATATGGCAGCGCTGTTCCAGGCACAAATGACAAATCGTCATCACTTAGAAATCAAGACAACCGATAAGAGAGAAAGCAGATTATGATTAATTGAACATCATTATGCCTAGACAGTGACGGCAGCGTGTGAATAGGACTTAATAGATAATCCTAAAATTTATCTTGTGGGCAGTGTAACAAGATGCCTGAGATAAGATAGCGCAGCCGTAACATAAAAAGAATCATAGGTATGAAACTAACACAAACGTCGAGATTTACTGAAACTACAATATATCACACTGAACTTCAATTTCATTTTCAATTTACATAAAATTCACCCCAGGATTGATTGTACTATATAAGGCACCGGGATTTTCGGCGATAAGTTATTCTGGACGATTTTTTCAAAGTCCATTTTTCTTGGAGTAGGTTTCCAAGCGGACGTTTCCGAAGGATGTTGAATGAAGGAATTCTGAAAGAATGCCTGAATGAAGTTCTTCAGACTAAAATGAGGCGATTGCCTTAGGTTTTTCTTTGGTTCAACTGTAATCGTCCTCTCTTCGCCAGTTTATTTGACATTACTCCATATTGCTTTTCAAAAGCATAGTCTACTTAACACTGGGTAAACGAATTAAATTTAAATTCCTATCGACAAAATACGCGAATGAAAACTAAAAACTTTCCCCTGGAAAATTCCCATTAATATCTCCACATGTAAAATTGAGTCAGCAAAGATAAAGTAAGACTAGTAAAAAGAAATTCGTATAGGAATTCTGGCAAATTCCCCCAGTGTAAAATCTTTTTGGTCGCTTATCTTTATCTTTAGGGCACTATATCTTTAATCTTTAGGGCACTATAACTTTTAATTTCCGTTCAAATGACCCCTTCCCCGACGTTCTAGTACTATTGATTCGGTGCAATCGCCCCTGGGGGAAACAAACGAATAAAAAGAATAACAGAAATAAATGAACACGCATCCGTGATCTTTCTTTTGGCAAATAATTACAAAATTCCACGTTTTTTGCAGATGAGAGCTTGAAACTTCTACAATAGGGTTCTTGGATACGCTGAAGCTGATGATATGATTTTCATTCAGATCCATTGTTTTTTAGGGGGAATATCTGCCTTTTTGAAAATAAGGGAAATTTTCTCAGGCGTACAGCTTTTGATGGGTTACATTAAACTTGATGAATTTTATATATTTTAAATAAGCATAAAAATTCGATTCATTTAATATGTTCTTACTTATCAAGACTCCGTTTCTTTCAGTTTTGGCTACTTATGAAGTTTTCGGCTATATCTTATCTTATGGGAAAAAAAAAAATGTTTGGCAGCAATTTTTAAATTTTCAAACAAGAAATCACTCAATTCTTGTGCGAGTACGTTCCTAACAATATCTTATGGTTATTGCTTTTAATTGTTCTTTCTAAGTTTCGAAAACTCGTTGCAATAATAAAAAAATATAGTATAATTAACTATAGCGATACTTCCTTGCGACATTAGGGAACGAATATGAGCCCCCCCCCCCCCAGTCGAGCGGCACAGTCGTATCCACTAGGCTGTATGCTGTAGGATTTATTGACAAAGTGACTTGCGTAATCAGTTATAACAGCTGATGTTAGTTGGAGTAACTATCCATTGATAGTGGCTTATTTAACTATCAAGATTATGAGTTTATCCTCAGGTTTTTACCAAATTAAACAAGGTTGTAGCAAAAAATTGACCAAATTAAAGACAATTAGGAAAATCCCCATAAACCCAATAAACCTTTATTATTACCCTAAGCCTTTATTGAATGAAGTCCTTTGATAAAGGGTTTTCTGGGAGTCGGCAATATTGTTTAAAGATAAAAACTGAGAAAAAAAAATTAAAATAAAATATGCTTAGATGTCATCACTTACTTTTGATCATAGACACGTCATTAGCACCATCTCCAATAGACAGAGTTACAGTTTTTAAATATTTTTTCACCAAACCCACTACTAAGGCTTTTTGCAATGGAGTCACTCTACAACAAATCACGGATCTGCACTTGGTTCCAACCTCCAAGAACAATCTCTCTAACCTTGGGGTCAGGGCATGCAATAACGATGGTCCGTTTATTATTAAGGCATAGCCACCATTATTTGTTTCACCATTTTCATCAGTGTCCCATTTTCGGGGTATGGGAGTGGAGTTACGTGATTCTGTGTCACTCCTCCGAGATGAGGGGGTTAACTCACTAAGTTTAATCCCGTTACTGTGCTTTCGGTGTTCGTTACGATTTGCGCCGTTACGCAAAGGTGTTGATGGCTCCATGCCCGATTCTGGCCTGAAATGAAAATAAATCATTTTAAACACTGATTAAATAAATTACTATACAAAGCTTCAAGAGCGTGTCGTCAACAGCTCCCAAGGTGCAGATACAGGCTAGTACGCATTCTCCATGCTCAGGGCATATATTTTAAAGTGGCATTTATATGTGTTATTGAGTAAACTAAGTAGAACTGATTAACACAATTTCAAATAGAAAAGTAAGGAGTCGTTGTGGCCTATCAAAAGAAATATCACTCATTATCAAAGCGTTGCCCGAAGCTCATTGGCCACACCTGTTGTTTCTCAGATACGACATGGCGAGACGTTTTTGTTTCCAAACCAGTCCCTCCATGGAATGAAAACCAGTCGGTAAAAGAGGAAAATGTGGCAAAATACGAGGGAGGTCTGGAACCATGGGGGGGGGGGCTGGCTGAAGATCACTGGTGAAGCTTCAGCCGACAAATCGGAGTAGTTACCATAGGTCATTCCAGTGTCAGGCAGGACAACCATCTTCTGCTTCTCGCCGAAAGTAAAAAGTAAGCAAGTTACTGAGTAGACTAGAATATAGACAACAGCTACACATTTCGCAGTATATCTTTAAACTAATTTGTCAGTTGGTCCAATAAATGAAGACAAAGAGGTTACGTTAGGTAACAAGAAAATTGACCGAGTAGATGGTTTCATGTATCTAGGCAGCATTATGAATAGGGCGGTGGGTGTAATGAAGATGTAAAAAGTAGAATTGGCAATGTGCATAGTGTTTTTTTGTAGCTGAAAAAACTTAACAAGAAGGGGAAGATACGTCGTCGGAACAAGATCGGGATATAGAAACTATGGTAATGACAGGAATCAAGCATGACTCTGAAAAAAGGGTGCATCAAAAGAAGATATACAGATGTTTCTAAGAGGAACAGTCTAAAACAGCTTTAGGTACCCATTTGAATGACCAAATAGCAAACAATTGGCTGTTTCAAAGTTTTTTGCTTTCAAGTCTACAAGTGAAAGAAAGTTTAAGACGGTTAGGTTATATTTCACGGAGGAAGGATGAGAAGTTGCCAAAATCGTGTTTTTGGTAATGCAGCTATTGTTTAGCCAATGTTTTATGGATAAACAAAGGGCATGACGCCATAGTATGAAAAGGAATAGGACGAGGTCGTAAGGCCTAAACATACTGAGGTAGTGAAGGACCATATGCAGACGTGTTGAACTCAGTCTGCTTAGTGCTACAATTAGTTATCAGTAATAGCAGCAGTAATTTCTTCCTTTTTTCTTTATTGCAGAACACCTTAGAGGAAAACAAAGAATTATTTTTTTGTTGAGACTGGATTCCCTTATAAATGGATATCTAATCAATTTAGGTAAGACACCGGTATAATGTGGCTACATGGCGTAACAACAATTATCTTCCATGGCTACAGATTGAAATGAGGAGGGTCCACCCCCAAAGATTGGTAGAAAAACCATAAATTATTTCTTTCCTGTTTTGACCCGCTCTCTCCCACAAAATCCTCGTGTCCCTTTCACCTATGGTTGGACCTACTGTGCAAGTGCAATTATAAATTCATCTATAATAAAAGCAGTACCCTGGTTCCAAAATTTTCTTGTTCTTGAATTTTATTTGTCACATTTAAGTTTGGTACAATCTTTTCCTTTATAACTTCTATTTATGGTCTACCATTATTGTCCAATACCGACTGTTACCAAAGGGTATTAAAACTCAATCGGGCAATAACGTGACGTAACATGGAAACATCATTTACATAACTGGATTATCCATTTGTATTGTAATAATTATAGATAAAAAATGCAATAACGAAGTAAATCTGACCATTGAAACACTTTTTATAGCTCTAGTCCTAAGGTAAAATAAGTGCGTTTTTTATTCCAAAACGCACGATGCACAAAGATAGGGTGATAGAGTTACCCCAGAAACTAACTGATTGATTGACAAAGTTCCATTTAGGCTTAGGGAAAAATAACTTAGGGTTTACGTTCCCCTGAAAAATGTGAGTTTGCGACAAGGCTACAATTGCAACTTGCATTGGAAGGACAAAACGTCTACACATTGAATCAGATACATACACAAAAACATTTTTTGAGGGAGTGGGGGAGGGGGGAAATAATAAAAAATGGGACAAAATTACTCGATGATTTGAATAGAAAGCGCAAAGATATTTCAGAAAATTTAGGATATCGGATGGAGCCCAGGCCCCAAGCCCAACTATCTAAGTACGTCCCTGCATTTGATTCACTAGTTCCCTACCCACCCATTCACCGTGCCATGCCATAATTTTAATATTACTTGTAATTTTACTTTTCGGAATTCCCAATCTAAAAAGAAGCAAATTTCTAAAATATAAGTTTTAGATGGATGAGCTGAACCTCAAGAAAATCATAGCATAATTTCCGTTTCTACGTTGAAATATTAGTACCGTAGTTTTTCGACGCAAATTTTGTCGTGTGTAGTTTTGCCAGCTAATGCGTTGTTCAGACGAATGTTATTCACTTTCAGCACATTCTTTGAGGCACAAATTAGATTCTTGGGTAGAAGGTGTTAAACAACAAAAATTATGTCATAACCAGAGTAGATAAAAAGTTTATTGTTTCAAATAAGTGTCGAATGAAAAGTGTTTTATCTTATTGCGGTTTTGATACAAAAAAAAAGTGTTTTGTAAAAACGCTAGTCTTCTAAGGCTTTTATTTTTAATTCAAGCACAGAGATCTGCTAAGTTTTTGTAGTTTTGTAAAAATTCTTGTCTTCTAAGGGTGTTGTATTCAATTTAAGCCCAGAGACCTGCTAAGTCTGTCAAACCTTCAAAAAGTCAATTAAGTATTTCCAGAATGTTGAATTCTAGAACAGCATTGGGCTTCATATTTGGCCTTAAAATTCTGTCTCACCGTCAGCGTAAAGCACACACCGGGGACAATAACTAATCGCTACCAAAAGCCACTTGACATAAGCTCTGGTATATTAAATCTAGACCACTCGCCAATTTTTTGGTCTTGTTACCACTAGAGCCAACTTTGTCATCGGTTGTGTTTCAGCAATGGCCAAAGTGACATTGACAAGAATATGAAGAAGGAAGAACGGTATTTAATCATATTTAATTATTGCACATGCTATAATGTTATAATCAAGATCATTATCTGTCAACTATAAAGGGAATAGAAATTCAATAAGTCTATCGGCTCTGAGGTTCCTTTAGCTAGCAGCCTTACTTACCTGGGCAAGCCTATTGGAGCAAACCTGAAAGAAACTGTAAACCTGACAATGGAAAATTATGCTAGTAAGATCCGGGCTGCGTATGCCTCCCTGGCTTCAAACGTGTCGTATATAAGTAGAGTTCACCGTTCTCAGTTATATAATAGCCTAACCGTTCCTCACTTACTTGCCGATGCTCCTGTTTGGTCTTTTTTTTAGTTGTAGTAAGAGAAAGCAGAATCATCGCCTTTATTTCTAATTTGCAAAGTATTTAATGAAACTTTCAACTTGGACAAGTAACTCTTTTCTGCAAAGAAAGTATCAATTGTTCAACCCAGCTGGGGTTATTGAGAAGCGCATTTGTGATTTATCTAATAAATGCCAGAAGTCTTCCCATCTCTGGTCATTTCTGTTTATCCCTTGTTTTTAGTTGTCAAGGTGTGTTTTTATTTATGTTGTTTCTTTTTTGTTTTTCTTAATTTTTACTCTGTCTTTTTTGGGCTCTGCCCAGATTTTTGTGATGGGTTATAAATAAAATGATGATGATGATGATTACTGATTGAACTTCAATGACAGCGAAATTAAAATTATGACACTGTCATGAAGACAGGCATGTCACTAACGATTCAATTTAGCCATGACCAACGTTACAGTGACGATAATAGGGCCGTTTTGTCACTCATCAATGTGCTAAGATCTTACATCTTTTGTCAGAAAACGCTTAAAAGTGAAATCTTTGAACAAAGATCTTACATCTTTCGTCGTTTTTATGCAAACGTCGTTCATCATTCTGCTCTGATCAGCGGTCTGAGAAGAATGATGAGTACATCATCAAAGTTCTCTTATCATTGGCAGAAAGATGTCGTCTTTCACGCTTTTTGCTAACATCAGTAAGCTGTAAGATCTTAGAACAAAGATGAGTTGAAAAACGATAATCTTTGCAGAAAGATGACAGATCTTAGATGTACGACCTTAGTGCTAAAAACGGCCCTAATGTCACAAAGAAAGGCATGCCATAATTGATTGAGTTTCAGTCACAATCAAAGTTAAAATGAAGCTAGTGCAAGTAAAGCTTGTCACTACCTGTCATTGCGACCCATTCTGTAATGCCATAATGAAGGTCGTTTACCTGTCATTATTTCAGACTGCTTTTCAGGCATGAATAAGTTTATCGAGGTTATGAGAAAAATTACGAAAAAAGAATTATCTAATAATATTTTTATAAGACTAATAATGGCTACAAACTAAATAGAAGAAAAAATTGAAAAAACAAGCAACCAAGAAAGTACGAAAAACAAAATTAATTACCTGACCACCGGTGGACGACAAATGCAGCTATTGATTCAAAAAAATAAAGAGAAAGCATTCGTAAAGTTGGAGCAATAGAAGACAAATTTGGAAAAAAATAAGTTTGACATTTCTCCACTGTTAAATTTATGTGCCGAAGAAAGCGTTTCGTGTGTTTCGTTAATTCGTTTTTCGAATCATTTTAATGATTCGAAATGATTTAATGATTTAATGATTTAATGATTTTAATGATTTAATGATTTAATGATTTTAATGATTTTAATGATTTAATGAGTTAATGATTTTAATGATTTAATGATTTAATGATTTTAATGATTTAATGATTTAATGATTTTAATGATTTAATGATTTTAATGATCTTGATTTTAGAAAACATGCGTGGATACAGAATCCATTTGTCGACACCGAAGATAACGAATTTCAATTAACCAATAATGAGAAAGAAAACTAGAATGAATTATTATCTTGTAATGCTTCTTTTAAATGAAAAGTTAAGTATGTATCTACACATCAATTTTAGCTACACATTAAGAGTGAAAATAATATTTTGTAAAATAATGCTTTCAAAGTATTGCTGCCGTTCCCAACTTTTTATTTACGCCAAACGGGATTTTTTTTATAGGCCATTGAATGAAATCGAAATATCGTGTTCGTTTGTTAAACAGTTCGTGGTAACGAATTGTAAGTGGAGGATGAGCCAGATTTACCAACATTATATGAAAAACGATCGGAAATTAAATAAAAACAACTAGTTTTTTCAAGTGAAAGTAAGGAGCAACGTTAAAACTCAAAACGAAGAGAAATTATTCCATATAGGAAGGGGTTCCCCGCCTTCTCAATACCTAGCTCTTTACGCTAAAGTTTGAATGTTAGTCCCAATTTTTTAACAGTGACTCCTCAAACACAAGGGCCGTTTAATAGAAAAGGACACTTTTTTAAAAGTACTACCAACTTTAGTGTGAAGAGCAAGGCATTGAGGAGGGAGGTAACCACTTCATATACGGAATAATTTCTGTTCGTTTTGAGCTCTAACGTTGCTTCTTACTTTCAATTGAAAAAAACTTGCCTTTTTTATTTAATTGTAGAAAAGGAGTTTCGTGTAGCTATCTTAATGTCAACGAGATTTGATAAACGTTGCATTAATAGATAAACTTGATAAAATTTGATAAACTTTACATATCCATCTTATTCAGATGCTACACTACAAAATTTTTATTCGTTTTTTTTTTCTAATAAGAGTTTGTCTTAATAAGTTTTTGAAAACTAAAAATTTTTCAGCTTGGTAACCCTGTTGTAGCAGGATCGATTGATGGCTTGCTTGGCATTACAGGGCCAAAGGTTCAATCCCCGCCGCAGCAGGATTGGGCAACAACCTTGCTATTTTTCCCTTTAAAAAGACCTAAAACTGAGGCGTCAATTCGACGCCCTTTGCGCCAGCAATGGCACTCAAGGATCGTTATCCTTCATCATCAGTCTTGGTGTTAAATCTTCAACAGTGCCAACTAACCTCCAAGCAACAAAAGTGATTTAAATAACCAAAAATAAAAATATTCAACGTGCCTTAGGGATATCACAGTTAAACTTTGAGATTCTTTAGAGGAAGAATTTGATCGGATAGTGTCCCTAGCTTCTGAAAGCTGTCGCTCTACTCCATCCGAATTCAATTCATCAACTATAAATATATCCGCCATATCATCACTGAGTAGCTGACATGAATATCCAATATTAATTGCTGTGTCCTGCTTGTCTCCAGTAAGCACCCACAATTTGATCCCTGCGGCACCAAGATGGGCGATTGTTTGAGGAACGCCATCTTGAAGTTTGTCTTCAATAGCTGTAGCGCCTAAAAATTAGTACACTCATGAAAGTTAAATACAAGGAACAAATATAAACAACTTATTCAACTGGGCAAAAATTAAATGTGGTAACATGCAAAAATGTTCAATGTTATTTGACAATGTAAAAAAAAAAAATAAATACATACTAGCATTCCCAAGGTAAATCTTAAAATTATTTTGCAAAAATTGTCTTGTAAATAGATTTTGCTAGATATTTGTCAAAACCAGGGGACTATTTGAAGGAAGTCCTATAGAAAATCTAAAAAAAAAGAATCACTGCTTGAGCAGCGTTTGCCGTTCGTTATTGTAAAACATGACAGCAATATATAGAGTGGGCTGTATATACGTCGGAGGCGGGGGGGGGGGATGGTAACTTGAAGAATTGCACCTTCAGGAATGATATACGTACATAATTAGGATTCTTTTAAAATAGCCTTCAGATTCATTTATTTTTTAGGGGGGACTTTCTTCAAATTGTCTCCTGGTCTTAAAAAATACACGTACCTAATTAAAAGGAATTTCTAGTAGAAATATGCAAATGTAATAATTCCAAAATTTATGTAATAAATGTTATTTGAAAAATAGAAAATCTGGAAACAGAATATACTTTCCAAAATCTATTCTATTTTGTACTTTGTGTTTCAATGAAAAAATTGAGCTTCAAAAATATTTGAAAATTGATGCCCGAAAGTTGAGCTGGTATGTGGCAACAATGACATCAAGCACGTTTTCTGATTATAAAACTTGATTATAAAAATTTAAATATTTGCCAAGGTCAATTCTGATTCAATAAGAAATACAGCCATGCCGAATCATCTTCATTTGTTTACCTTTGCCAACTTTATTATTATGCAAATTTAGGAGCGACGCTTTATGGCAGTTAATGTGTTTTGTCTCTTTTTTTAACCAATTTATTGCGATTTGCTAATTTGACAATCTTTGTAACTAAACATATGAATCCTATATGAATTAAATCTTGAATTAAATCTGAATTAAATCTATATGAATTAAAAAATCTTGTTATAGTTTCAACCTGACTGATGCTGGTATACTGCAAACGTTTCTCTTAAATACTACCCTCCCCCAAGTTGGCTCATTTCATACGAATCTAACCACATTTGAGCATTTTATGACATATGCATCGCAATTTATAAGCTTGGCTTTTCTAACGTTGGAAAATGTTACTTTTTTATGAAAAGTTTTGACTTGGAGATAGGAGAGGGGAGAGAGAGGGAGATAGATAAAGAGAGAGTGAAAGAGAGAGATGAAGAGAGAAAGAGAGAAAATATAAAAGAGAAAGAAAGAAGAGAGAATAGAGTAAGAGAGAAAAGAAAAGAGTGAGAAAAAGAGATAGACAGAGAAGAGAGAGAAAAAGAGAGGGAGAAAGAGAAAGAGAAGGAGGCAGAGAAAGAAAAGGGGGATTTTATGGACCCTACGCCCACTCTTATTCGTGGTTTTGTGTTTTTACTGCTTTATCTTACTTGAATTTGTATTCAATGGAATTTTTGCTTGTTTTAAGTTTCAGTTTTTTTTAATCATTACAATTCCGGTTCGTTTCAAGTTTGACATTTTTCATCTTTATAAGTTATAATATTCCCCTTTCACTTGAATTTCGTCCATTTTTTTTCCATTATTTCTTATTGAACCAAATAAGTTATGTGGGTTTATTAACAATTTAACAAATTTGTGCAATAATCAATCACATAATGACTAGCCAAAAATGGCCGCTCAAAACCCCTCCCTCCAATTCCTTGTGCCTTGAGTCCATGTTCCCATTATACTTTACTGCTGTGCAAATTTTTCTTCTCGTCGATTGGCGAGCACTCGGCGTAAAATAATAAAGAAGAAAAGAGTGGCCATATTGCAAAATATAGTGGGAATATGCATAGTAGGTTATATATTGCTCCATTAAGGGGGGGGGGGGAGTAAAGCAATACACTTTTAGGAATGATTTTTAGGGATAAATAAGAAACGTTTTAAAGTAATTTATTCGTTTAATACTGGTACAGAATATGGCGTAACCTAAAAGAGCTCATAACGGAATTTACGAAGGAAACGATTAGCACACTTGAATAGAGCATAAAAAGTCCCACAGAGTGCAGTCTTTCACTTTCTACTAGTGAAGTACACGAAACAAAACTGTAAATTTGCCGAATTATATACATATAGATATTGATTATTTAAAAATCTTTAGATATTTATTAATTGAGGCGATTAAAAACGATTATTTAAAATAATATCTTAAGCCAATCTAAAATTCCACTATCCACTAATCCATTATTTATTCACTTTTCTTTCCTAAACTTACTATTTGATTTTTTTTTTTTTTTTTTTTTTTTTTTTTTTTTTTTTTTTTTTTTTTTTTTTTTTTTTTTTAGCCTGTCTCTTTTATTCATTGAAGTTTCTGTTCCTTTAAGTTTGGCTTTCAGTACAAGCTAAATATTGTTCATTAGAAGTTCTAATATCGTTCTCTACAATTAAAAAAAAACTATTTCATTTTTATTTAATCGATAAGTTATTTGCAGGGCGTTAAAACAGTGGGGCCTCCAGGACAATCTACCCAGAGGCCATTAGCAGGTGGTATCAGGGCAAAGATTTTGCTTTAATACGGATGAGTTAGATATTTGCTAGTTCATATAAGATTTGTCAGTCGAACGGTGGGCCGAGGTTAACTTTGCCCAGGTGTCACCAGCCCTGGCTCTTTGGACTTACCCAGGATTTCCATATTCTGTTCAATCTCCTCGAATACCATCTCCAATTTTTGTTCTCGATTTTCCAGCGCCACGGATGCTTCATGGTATTTCTGTTTCCACTTTTCAAAATACACTTCATCTAAATCTCGAACAGCGAGACATAAAGTACGTAGTCCCTCGCCAGCAAATTTCTAATGGAAAAAAAGAAAATATATTTCTGGAAATAAATATGAACTGAAAATAGCACAATGCACACTGGTGATGGATTTTAATCTGTTGAGTAACATGAAGTAACATGAAGTTTATAGCTTGTATTATTTTTCGAGCAAAGGATTTTTGTAATATTCACAGTACTATTAATCACTTCAGTATTTGTCACTAGTCTTGTCAACTATCATTCTAGATAATTATGAGATATATGGGTAGTTATTGAACACAACAGGTATTCATGTCCATATTGTTCGAATCTACCAGAATGGGTTGTTACACTGACGCTAAACTTGGTGCAAATTAGGAGTTTGTGGAAAAATTTTAGAAATGTCTTTTGGGGATCAGAGCCCTCCCCAACCTCTGTGAGGGATGAAGTGAGGATGGTCTCAAAATTATTGTCATCGTGACATCTAATAGAAGAGATTGTCGGAGATCAAATAAGCTCAGTGAAATGTAAATGAAAGTGCCGTAGTTAAATCTTTTTTGGGGAGGACAAAAATTCTTGTCATTAGAACGTCTTAAATGGACGAATCAAGTTCCAGTTCTTTGAGAATAAGACCCATCTCCTTTGTGCACCATGTGAGCCCATACTTTCAAGAGAAATAGCCATTAGTACAAAGTATAGCATTATACACCTATTTTCGTTAGTTAGTAATACAATAACGCATTGTCAGTAAAGAATAAGCACAGAGAAACGGAAAGTTTGCTTGTAACAAATCTTGGGACTTGAAATATTTTCGTTTTTTTTACTGGCTTAGAGTTTCACTCAGGTAAACCAAACAGGTGAAATTCAAGCTTTCGTTCTTTTTAGTTATTTACCTTTTACTAAAATTTCAGACAGGAGCTATCAGTGTTTAAAAGGCAGGGTTATGGGCTTCCTTTTCTGGCATACGCCCAAGGAAAAATGTGATTGACTTACCAAAATATGTTACAGATTTAAATCAATGAAATTGAAGCACATATCTTTTTCTTTTGGTCACAAATGATGCTAAGTCTGGAGATGTTTTGCACAATAGGTTTAATACTTTTCCAGTTTATGCATTATTTGCAACTTGACATATTTTGATAGGCACGCAATTAATTGTAATACTGAAAATTCCCTATATTGATTTAGTAGCCAAACTTTTAGCCAAACTTTATCACGTGGCCTACTTTTTGATATTCCCTTTTGCATAGCTCTTGCTGGGACATTTTTGTCTAGAAGGCGGGTTATTAAAATTCAGAAACGTAAGGAAGGAAGGCGTGGGGTCCTGTCCCCCAAATCATTAACTTTCCTCAAGTTACAAGACACTTCTTCCCGAATCATCCAGTTAATCCCCCCCGGAAAGAAATTTCTGCATCAATTCCTGATATGAGTCATCCATTCATCTTATTTCGGAATCAATTACCTTCTATTTTGACAGTGACAATAGTGGTTTCGGAATACTGTGATTTGTATATTTGATTTAGCAGTCTAAATTGTCAATATCTATCACTTGATTTAAACTTACTTATCATGTGATATATCCGATTTTTCATATTTATTTTGTATTGCTTGGGTTGTGAAATTCTCATGTAGAAAGCAGCTTAATAAAAGTCATATAATAATTTACACTTTGTAATAAATTACTTTCAGTCAAAAGAGTCCTTTTTTGAAAAACGTACGGAATGATTTTTATATAAGATGGGAAGTCAATACTTCTCTGATAAGAGGCAGAAATTTGTTGTTAAGCATTTCCAGCGCCCTGAAAGAGGCAACTAGATTTCATTAAACCCATTAAGAGGCTGATTCCCTGTGTTTTAGTTAGCAGAAATGAACCTTTCTTGTAGATGGGAAATGAACCTTTCTTTCTTGTAGAATGTTCAAATTATTTGTTCATTTTTGCTAATGCGGGGGAAGAGATCACATAAACAATCCCTTAAGCCACAAAGCCACACTGGCTCTCTATTTAAACAAGAAGATATGAAAAACGTATGAACAACTTTTAAAAAGATAGTGAATTCTGCGGCACAAACGTTTAGCCCATATTTTTAATTTGGAATTTCTTTTAACGGAAAAAGATTGAAAAAAAAAATTCTGTAACAAGATCATTTTGTTATACGATGTACCTTATGAAGTATGTCAGAAACGCATTTTATTCCGGATTAACTTCTGATGTGTCAAAAAGAAGTATGAATTGCAGCTCTAGGTACAAGAATGCACAAGATCGGAGTTAGAAGAATGACGGAGTTAGAAAACAAAATTAAACTTGATTAAAGCCGCTGCGAATACCGTTTAGTTTATTAGCTTATTGCGGATCAAGTTTAGTTTACTAGCTTTTACTTAGCATTAATCAATTTTTTTAATATACAAGAAATTTATTGTGTATTTCTTTTGTTTTCGATACTCCGAGGATGCCAGTTTAGTGAAGGAACTTCAAATTTTCTCGACTTTGACTCGGTTTTTTCTTTGGTCAGTGAAGAAGCTCGGTCAAGTTTAAAATTGCGTCCGTTTTACACCTAAATTTAGAACATCGACCCCCGCTAGCGATTTATTCACTGTATTGCGAAAAATCGAGGAAATAAAATATAAATGGATTTGACAGATATCTTTATACATGTTTTCAGAAGAAAACATGAAAAGTAAAACCTAGATATAATAAAAAAGAGCTAGGGGATATATTGAATTCAATGACATCCTCAGTTGCTTCATTTTTAAAGAGAGTTTAGAAACATGAAGCCACATAAAAAGAGAGGTCAGCTCTTAGCGGACATAAAGCTTGACCTTAGACGGACTGCTTTTTTTCTATTATATAGAGATGTTCGTATACTTTTCTCAAGTTGAATCCTAAAAAGGGCTTATCCCAGATTTGCCTCTCAATTACTCGGACTATCTGTCTGGTTTTTTCCACAATTAGCCATGTCTTGATGCCTACTGCAAAATACTACAAGCTGTAAACGAGGCAGTAAAATACTGAGTCAAATTATATTTCTAGTAGCCTACCTCAATTTTTAATAGGAAATTGGAAATATGAAGTTTCTTGAAGAAGGGTAACAGAAGGATAACTCTCCAAAGAAAATAACTTTAACTCTGAAGAAGGGTGGCATAAACGACGCTCAGGGTCATTGTTAGAAATCGGTTTTTTCAAGAAATGTATTTTTTTCTTACTGGAAATTGTAAAAAAAAAAAAATTGTCGGTCACTTTTTTACTAGATATTAAGAAATTAAAATAAAAAAACGGCTTTATTTATTTTTGTTGTACAATTTTTTCTGGTCATTAAGAAATAAAAATTGAAAGAAGGTACAAAAGAGGCAAGTAAAAAAGGGTACTGAATTCAATTATTTCTCTAGTACCTCCATTTTTAATGAAAGATTAGAAATATGAAGTGTCTTAAAATAAGGGCAACAATATAACCAGGGCAACTCTTAAAAAGATATTAATAAGACTTTATTAAGCACGGTCGGAAAATCAGTTTCTCTAGACGAAATCAAAATTTTTAATTGATGTTTTTTTTTATCTTATTTTGGCTATTATAAGAAAATGGAAGTCTTAAAGCTTCATGTTCCCTGTGAAATATTTGGTGTTTTATTTTTCTGTTCAAAACTTTTGAAAACAGAACAATTTTTTCTATTTTTAATCCAATTTAGATCCTTCTCTAAGAAAAAGTCCTAATAATTCTAGCTCGGTGAATGGACAGATCTGAGATTAATGAAAGCATTGAAATAAATATATTGTCGCACTGGTGCCAGTTACAGCAAGAGCATTGTTAAAACAAGAGATTGTGATAGATATATCTGCAGATAATGCAATTTAAGTAGGAACAATGAATTCCTATCCTAAAAATCCTGTAAAACAGGGAAGAAAACTGTCAAGAAACATCCCATTTCTTGTAGCTTCATTCTTATCAAGAGGTTTCAAAGATCTAAAGAAGATTTTCATAGCCTTCTCGTGAATAAATGCCTGTATAGATTATCCCAAATGGTCCCTTACCCGACAACGGCCCCGTCTATTTGTACAAAATGTATTATCGACAATGATGAAACAATACCTTACGAATTCATCCAAATTGGTATTTAGTGATTTCTGAGCTTACTAATTACAAATCCGAGACTAATATTGCAATATACAAAACAAAAATAAACGACGGAGCAAAATAGAAAATGGCCATTTATTGATTGTCTAAAATAGTCCCTTACCCCCTCATCTGACCGTTTAAATAAGGATAAATCATTAAACTATTTGCCAGCGTGTCCACCCAGGGGCGTCGTTTGGGAGGAGGCAGCAAGGGGGAGATGAGATTCGCCCCTGTGTCCACCTATTAGAAACCCTAAGACAAAATCATAATACCCAGAGATTGAGTCACATACAGTATTCGTTTAATGTCATCAAAGAGTATGGATCAAAAATGAATATCCAACCATCTAATAATTAGAAAAAAATTTAAATTGTCACCAAAAATTCAGAGCACAAAAAGAAGCAAATGGATTTTACTGTGATATTTAGCTATTACCGCAAATCAACTTATCGAAATATTTACCTATAAAATTTGCTTATGTCCGTAACCCTAGAAAAAACCTTTTTATTTTTATTTATACACAAAAGTTTAAAACTAACTAACAAGTCAGGCTAGCTCAGTATATAGACCATTAGACTCCGAAACTAGGGGTCACGGGTTGTCAGTAAAAAGTAAAATACTGAGAACAAATTTATTTCTCTTTAATTGAAAGTAATATTCATGGAGTAAAAAGTAGATATCGTAGCCAACTATTCTACGCGTGTGCATGAATAAAAATTTCGATTCAAGGCGAGGGGTGGGTCTTTGCTTTCCATTACAATTATATTATTGATTAGTCTACACTGTTCTGTTTCATGACTGGCGGATCTAGTTCGAAATTTCAAGGAGTTTTTGGAGAGGGGGGGGGGGGGGTAAGGTGATCTTCAATTCCGTATTGGAAGTGGAAAAAATTTCCTCTAATTTACACAAAAGTTTATACGCCACAGCTTCTGATTTAATAACGCAATTGTTTTCACTGAATTCGAAAATTAAGTTATTCTTTTCAAGCAATAACAAAGTTTAAAAACTGTTAGATATGTTTTTTTCTGTCTAAAACACAAGGAATTCCACAAAAAAAATGTTCAAAAATTATTACGCATAAAATTGTGCTCATGGCATTCTTTGGGGCAAATTCTAGTGGCGTTCTTTTATGTCATTTTTGACGAATATAAATTGGACATACGATACGAAATAAGCCAAAATTCAAAAATAGTTTTCGGAACAGTATAGGCATTTACGCTGCGATAAAAGTGACAGGAGAGAAGTAAGCAGAAGAGGGGTGAGAGAGTTGTCTGCAAGAGCCGTGGTACCCGCTGGGCTTGCCCCTTAAATTGCAGGGACAAGGTAGGCAGCCTCCAACGCTTCCCTTACTTCTCTCGTAAGTGAATTTCTGCTATTAATATTTTTGGCTCCGCCCACGGACTGATCTTGGACTCTGTGTGATTACGTTCTGTACGAAATATGCCGCCGGATGATACTGGTGCGAAAGAGAGATTGATACGGAATGCCGTGTTGAATTTCGCAGTAAGAGCGTATAAAGCGGGAAACCAGAGTGCGGATATAATGAGCAAAGCTGCAGAGTTCTTCGAGTTGGATGATATACGGAATGCAAAGAAATTACTGTGGTCTGAGGCAGGCCAGTCAACTAGGCCAACTAATCGTGACAAACCTACTGACCACATATTCGATATCATAAAAGCACTGAAATACTGCGATGACAACAAAGTCAATTTGCCGTGTTTTGTTATCTATGAGCCTGACGAGGTTCCTATGATTGCCGGAGAAATCTCAGCGACACTGACCAGGAAAGTGAATGAGCTTAGTGCTAAGTTTGACAGTTTTGTGAGATCCGCGAGTCAGTCCCAACCGGCAGCCTCCTCTGTTCCACTGCAAACTGCGACAGTGTCGACTTATGCAGTCGTGCTAAAGAATCCCCCGAAAGGACTGGACGATCCCGTTTCACGAAAGGATTATCTCGATAAAGTATGTGGAAGCAATTGTGGAAATATTGTGGAACTGAAAACTCGCAAAACCGACTGGAAAGTTGTTCTGAACGATCAAGAGGCTGCGAAATCAGTTGCACAGGCTATTGCTAAGTCCGACTCAAGTATTAAAGCAAAAGTGTCCAGTCCTGCGGTCTTTGGCATAATCAGGCACGTACCCACCAGCGTTAGTGAGGAGGATCTTTGTGGTCTTGTGAATAATTGTTCTGAGGCCTCTCAGATCGGTAAAACGAGATCGTTCAGACTGAAATTTGTGACCAAGCATCATCTAGCCTCCGCGGTGAAATCTCCGCTTATTATAGGCAACGAACGAATTCCAGTTGAGGACTTTCATTTTCTCCCGAGGCGTTGCTATAAGTGTCAGGCCTATGGGCATATTGCAAAGGACTGCTCTAATAAAGCAAGATGCTCAAACTGCGGAGGAGGCCATACTAATTCTAAAGACACCCCGTGCCAGAACCAGATGAAGTGCGCCCTCTGTGGCTCCAATAAGCACCCCTGCTACAGTTTCAGTTGTCCAGAAGCCAAAAAGGCCCTATCTAAGCGATGACTAGCTCCAGCACTCTGAAAATAGTGACGTGGAACATAAATGGCGGAGTACTATCTAAATTACCACTTTTAGAAAACCTTGCTAACAAATTTGACATTGTGTGCGTGCAGGAACATTTCCTGTCGGCTGAGGGACTCCAGCTCTTACAACTAAACGAAAACGTAAATGTGTTTGGCATTCCTTCTAGGAGCTCGGGAAGAGGTCGTCCTTCTGGTGGTGTTGCTATCATTGTCCGTGCCTCGCTTCGTGCCTCGACGTTTAAAGAAGCGGACTTTATATTGCAGTGAAAATTGAAAATGACTGTAGTGCTCTCAGTCTATATGCCAACGAACTACAAGAATGTTCAATCTGACAATAAGTTTAATATTGCTTGTGGAAAAGTAGCCGCTGTTGCTACATTGTGCGCGGCGGAAAAACTTTCATGTATTATTGCCGGAGATATGAACTCTAACCTCTCTGATGCTAATGATCCGAGAGGTCAAATCCTGCTCGACGCCTGCCCAAGTCTGAGGGTACTGAGAAACAGAGTAGACTTCACGTATGTGCATAATTCCGGTTCC
Organism: Artemia sinica; assembly: GCA_027921565.1. NCBI lineage: Eukaryota > Metazoa > Arthropoda > Branchiopoda > Anostraca > Artemiidae > Artemia > Artemia sinica. The sequence goes on along the minus strand of CM051269.1, from coordinate 39,418,605 downwards.
ACGTCCTCGCTCGACTTTCTGCTCTGCTCTCCCGACTTGAGGACTCACGGTGACTGTGAGGTAGATATCGGCTTTTGTGTTTCTGATCACCTTCCAGTGGCTAATACCTTCATTATTAATTACCTCCTGAATAATGCCCCAAATGATGCTCCAAAGGAGAAAAAGTGGTTCCAGAAGACTGAATGGCAAAAAGCTAATTTAGCCATGTTCAGGTCTGTGTGTGACGGAATCCTGGAAAAGATTAAGGTCCCTTTCCAGCTACTACTCCAAAGCTCACCGATTGCATGTGATGAGAAACAAATACTTCTAAATATCTACTGTAGTGAAATAACTCACGCCTTGCGCTGTGCAGAAAAAACCGTGGTTCCTATTCGTAAAGTGAGAATTGGGTCAGAAGTTCCAGGATGGTCGGAAAACCCAGCTTTGGTTAATGCGTGTCGACAAGCTAAAATGTGGTATAGTGTGTGGATTGATTCGGGCCGTCCTAAACATGGTGTTGTAAACAGTGTTCGATTGTATACAAAGCGGCAGTTCTCCAAATGTCTCGCCTTGCATCGCTATCGTGTGATTGATGAAAACAGTGAGTCGCTACGAGTCGATCCAAATAAAATTTGGAAGTTCATCAAAAAGAATCGATCTGCTAAAGCGCCTAGTAACGAATCCGCCCCAGTGAAAGTGAATGGAATAGTTATTTCACGAGCAAGTTTGCTGCACCTGATCCTGAATTGGAGTGCAAGTTTGAGAGAGATCTTGATCTCTGTTTAGAATCTTTGGAACCGGATCTTGGCCACTCAGTGAGTGTGTCGGATGTTCGTTCGGCTATCCTTAAACTAAAAAAGAAGTACTCTAAAGGAGTAGATAATATCTGTGGTATGCATCTGATTCTCGGTAGTGAACTGTTAAAAGTACATCTAGCAGTTATGTTCCAAATGATTTTTAGTTGTGGTCTAGTGCCAGATATTTTCTGTACCGGTGTAATCACCCCTGTCATCAAGAAAGGTAAAGACCCATCTGAATGTTGTTCTTACCGCCCGATAACCGTTGCTCCCGTTTTTTGTAAATTGATAGAGTTATTAGTTATTGAGGAGATAAAGTATGTTTGTAGTACGCCAGACTCGCAGTTCGGTTTCAAGAGAAATATTAGCCGCGAGCACGTGCATAGCCTATTGTCTAATGTTTTGTTGGATGCAGATGCTAAAGGTGAAACCGTGGTACTTGCAGGCCACGACGTTCGCGGGGCTTTTGATTCGGGTATTCATGCACAACTGCTTGTCTCTGCGTTTAAGAGAGGTCTTGACAGATCTATAATTGCTACTTATAGGAACATGTATTTTAAGTTGAAGGTTAGACTAAGGGTACTAAAAAACCAGAGCCCGACTGATCCGATTTCCTCATACCAGTACGAAAAGGCATTCGCCAAGGGGCTTTATCATCACCGCCTCTTTATAATAACAGTATCATCGAGGCTCAGAAGACGGTGAAAACGTGCTTTATTTTTCGTGGAATTGATTTGTCTCTTGTTAATTATGCCGATGACATTTTAAATCTGAGTAGATCCATCAGTGGCATAGAGAGTAATTTCAGAGTTTTGTCTAATGAATATGCTAACATAGGCCTAGAATTCAACTCCAGCAAAAGCGAGGTGGTCGTCTTTAATTGTCGTAAGAAAGAGTTGGCACCTGTCATATTTGCACTAGGTAGTAATACTGTTACTGCAGCAGCATCAATGACTTACCTTGGTTTGCCAATTGGGTTTAATCTTAAAGCTACCCGGTCCTGTCTAATAAATGATTTCAAACAGAAAGTCCAAAAAGCGTATGGGATGATTTTATCATGCAAACGCCTATATAACCGCCGCATTCTAGCACGGATCTTCAATTCCTTTGCCACCCCTCATGTCGTAGCTTTGTCACCTTTCTGGTCTTTGTTCACTGTTGATGATAAAAAAAACAATCCGTACAGTGTTCTATAAGTTTGCAAAATATCTGCTTAGCCTTCCCCCCTGGCAAAGAAACCGCCAGATTTCAGCACGTTACGGACACGATGACCCCTTCGTCGTGATCGTGACCAGGAGGGAAAAGTTCCTGAAATCTTTAGACCCAACGCATAGTATGTTTGAAGCTATAGTTAGTACTGTGTAATGGTTGTCTTTTTATGTAAATAGTTTCGCCATTGGTTTTTGAAGTATTAATTTAAGTTGCTCGTTTGTTTGATGTGTTGTTGTTTTCTTTTCATTTTCTCTCTACTCCATTTTTACTTTTTTTGTATTGTTAAAGATGGGTAATAAAAATCATTCATTCATTCATTCATACAAAGAGACGCTTCCCTTAACAATTTATTTTTTATGTTTTTTTAAGGAAAATAACCGAGGCCATGTTATGAAGGCATGTACTGTGGCAAAGCTTCACCTTTTCGCTATTTTAGTTAAACTGTCACTCAAAGTTCCATGTGTCTAGGTGAAGCAAGCTGATTTCATTAAATCCTACTCTTAACTACAGCACGATTACTTTCAGCTATTTTAAAATGTAGAGAGTTCAAAAAAGCAGAATTCTATCACCAGTAGGTTTGCCAGCTTAACGTCAACTACCCTACTCCACCTGCAAAGACTTTCTCAACTTAACCTAGGCCTACTTTGTGGAGACTGGATTGTAAAAAAGATTCAGATTAACTCTTCCAGAGAAATTTTAACTTTAGTACCATAACGGTGCAAACTAATTTTATGAAATGTGCATTTTTTAGTTTTCTACTTTTGGTGGCTAGTAGTTTCTCAGCTCTATTTTCCAATCAGTAGAAAGTTAATTCACAACAGTTTAGGGAGGGTAGGGAGCAAAAATGTGTTTTTCAATTTCTAGATCAGCGGGCTAATTTCTTGTTCTTTTTACTATTTCATCAAAAATAAAAAAAAAGTATTTTTCAATGAAAATACAACGCAAACTGTATTTTCCCAAATCTAGGGGGCGAAGGCCCCCGACTTCCCCTAATTGACGCCACTGCTTAGAATATTAAATCACTGAAGATTTGAATCATATAGGTTTCCCATTCTCTTAGAGGTTTTTAACAATTATTTTTAGCAAACTTAAAGATAGATGCCGAACCCAATCCTATAATAAAATTTAATTGATTTGCTAGTTCTAAGTAGTTCAGCTAGAAAGCTTTTATTATACAGCTTTTCTTTTTACAGCTAAGAACTGATAATAAAACTCTCTAATTGGCTGGCTGGCTTGGGCAAATTTTCAAAAATTTCAACAAACTGAACTACAAGGGTGGCTCTAGCTAGCTATGGAGTTAAGATAAATCTTAATATGAATAGTGCTATTTGCTATCCATTTCTATCCCATTTTGCTATCCCATTCGAGCTATTTGCTATCCCATATCCCATTGTGAATGGACTTTAAAGTCATTAAATACAAATTTTTCCAAGTTTTAGAAGGGGGAAACATTTTTTTTTTATGAATAAAATGTCCTAGTTAGTTGTTCCTTTCGATTTATCTAATGAAAAGATAAGTGTTTTATATAAAACACAAAAAAAACGACCGACAAGGCCGTATCCAGGGGGGGGGGGTTACCCGGTTTGCCCCCCCCCCCCCGAAATGTTGGTTTGACTCACAAAAACGTAACAAAAATGGACATAAACAAATTTTGTATGCGTTTTTTGAGGTTTTTTTGTGTAACCCCCCCTAAAAAAAATTAGTAACCCCCCCCCCAACAAAATCCTGGATGCGCTTCTGACGACCGACATCACGTAAATGCTGTGAAGTTATAAATGATAAAAAAAAAAAAATCGGAAAAAATTCTTTAGGTACAGCTAAATATCTTCATTTCTAGTGAGAGAGCTTGAGAAACCGAAGTGCCTTGACTAGAGTGAAAATAAACACAAGTTTGTTGCTAAGCATTTTTGGGCAAACATATTTCATCAAATCCATTAAAGAAACTGATTGTGTAAGCTTCAGCTAACTTACATAATGTTTTCCCTTAATGGAATAGATATGTTTCAAGCATTAACTCATTTTGGTTTACACAACGAAAAGGTTACATATGTTGGTTGAAATGCCTTGTTGGGTCGATAAAAATTGTCAAACTAAAGAGTATTTTACGCAGTGACGGTTTCGGCCTCTCTTGTGCCCGGGGCAAAATCTTGGTTAGCGCAACAACCCCCCCCCCTGTCTCCCAGAAATTGTTAGGCCAAATTTTAAAATTTTCATTCACTAAAAAAAATTTCAATTTATTTAAATCTGACTTTTCTTACTTTAGGCTCTGCAAAATTATTGATTATCTCGTCCCAATTAATTCCTTCAAATACTTCACGTTCTATGCTCATTATTTTATGATTTTTAATTTTAATTTTTTAATCTTAAATTTTTATTTAAAATTGAAATTTTAATTAAATTTTTTAATTTTAATTTTAATCATTATTTTAATTTGTTTTTACACATAGGTAATGAGGTAATGAGCAGCATTAATTCAGCTCATTAATGCTGAATCATTTAGTCACTCTTGGCCCATAATCGATCTGAGATTTTCTGAGATCGATCTGATCTGAGATCCAACTGAGGTCTGAGATCGATCTGAGATTTCCTGAGATCTGAGATCGATCTGACGTTAATTTTCGACCGCTATTTACTGGCCATCGACACTGCAGCTGCTAATAATATTTTATAAGTAACTCTTACGTTTGCGAAGATTCCTTTATCTCGGTATTGGATAATTAATTATAACACATCTAAAGGTTTCTTTAAGGAAATGTGTTGGTGTTGAATTATTTTTTTTTCTCTCTCTCTCTGCAAGTATTTATCCATTTTTGTGTAGCATAAACAGTTTTTTGAATCGTTAAGATGATTTTATGTATGAGACAGTAAAACCTAGATATAAACAATAAAAATGAAATAGAATAAGTAAAAAAAAGTTACTGCTGTGCTTGAGTTTGGATAATCTTCACAAGTGTACTTTAGAATAAGAAGAGGCAACATTTCAACATAGTAAAATTTTGCATACGGATTTTACGTCGCTCCATTAATAAAATAATGCTCATGTTTGTAAATACAGACACTTCAGAGAATCTCGCGTTAGATCATAAATACCAGCTTGAGTAGACTTGCAACACCGCTCGGTAACATGAACAAATTTAATGCTTTCAGCCGGAATTTCACCTAAGTCAAAACCGCTGCAAGAAATTTCCTGTAAATTATATTATTGTGACTATTTAGAATTAATCCCCACTTGTAAAGATTATTTTTGAGATTATTTCTACAAAATTATGAGTCAATCAAATTCTTTCACGCTAAAACCTCGATAACGTAAAAGTGACATGCTTAAACTTACCAGTTTCAACAGCATTATTGCCAGAGAGGAGAAATTTGCGTAATTTGAAAGCTTTTTTGAGGTAACTGCAATTAATTCATCAAACCAGCGCAATTTTCAAAAATCCTTTTTTCAGAAAAAATACGAATTCGGCGTATTTTCGCTTAAAAAATGGCGTCTTTGACTCATTTTCAATTTTTGGTTGGTTTTTGGCTCCCTTAGCACGTTCCTGCATCCCAAGTAGGAATGGATATTGGTGGCAACATAGAGACTGGAGACTCCTTTGGAGGTAGAGGAGGATATAGGGTCTAGGGTAGGGGTATCTTATATCGGATATGTGGTAACACTGCTTAAAAAGACATTGGTGAAGTCGGAATAATTTAAATACAGAACTCTATGATCAACAGGTTACTGGAGACTCCAGTAACCAGGAGACTCCATAAAGACTGGAGATTCCTTGTTTATGCCCTAGGTGCCTTTGGAGGTATAGGAAGATATAGGGTCTAGGTTAGGGGTATCTTATACCGGATATGTGGTAACACTACTTAAAAAGACATTGGTGAAGTCGGAATAATTCAAATACGGAACTCTATGATCAACAGGTTAAAATCTCCTCTACTATTCAAACTTCTGACAAGCTATTCTGTCTTAGTGTGGTTTAATAAAGATTCTGTTCTGGGCCAGCTAAGTTCTACCATGATCATGTCTTCTGGAACCAGTATAATATTAAATTGACTTAGACTACTTAGGGTGCCATCCAGGAGTCAATTAGCAATAATGATTATTACTTATTTTTAATTACCCCTATTATAAATTGATGAAAATAAAAAATCTAGCTACTTGTATTCTGAAAATTTTTATAAATGTGGTTAACGCCGCAGTCCTTCTCCACTTAGTATAATTAGAATGGATTAGATTTTGTTTTCTTTTGTTTTTAGAACGAAAATAATAAAAATGATTAATTATGACTAGTGGCAAGAGTAATTACCAGCTCTCTCTCCGTTCACGCCAATTATGGTGAACCCTTAGTTTAGTTTTAGTTTAGTTTATTAATAAAAAAAATAGAACTTGACAAAATACGTACATATATATATATATATATATATATATATATATATATATATATATATATATATATATATATATATATATATATATATATATATATATATATATACATATATATATATATATATATATATATATAATATATATATATATATATATATATATATATATATATATATAATATATATATATATATATATATATATATATATATATATATTACATGAAAAAAAAAAGTCTTACAACTAAATCTTCTAGCCTGCACATGAACTTGCTATGGCAAGTTGTCCTAGGGGAGTGCCAGGAATAGAAAAAAGAGAAAGTTTTAGTACTAATTTACAGCACAAATTAAGTATACCAGAAATACTGGCAATATATAAAAAAATAAAAAATAAAAAAATATATGTATATATTTAGTGCTTTTAATTTTATTTATTACAGTTTTCCGTCTCCCTGATTGGCAAACATTTTGAATTCTAAAAAAAATGAAGATCACGTGACACAGCTCTCATCAAAATTGTCGCTTGTGAATCGTATTTTGAAGTATGAATATCTGCAGCTAAGACGAGCTCAAACTCCTTTTCTAATATGTTATAATAATGCTAGAGTTAATAATAATAAAAAAAGGTAAATGATGGGACCCCTGTCCCAACCTAAATAATGGGGGAAGCCAGGAATGGAACCCCACCTTAGAGTTAATAATACTTAATTAATACTAATGAAAGATACACAAACAAATAGCAATCGACAAATAAATATAGAAATTTGTAAAACAGGATATAAATTATGGTGGTTGGACTTACGTTCAGATGTTCTTGAGTTTTTGTCTTCATTTCTTCATCACCTTGCCTTAAATGTTCATAAATAACTGAGTCAGCTCCCTTGCAGTACAGACGAATCTTTCCATTGCGCCGCAATATCACGGACATCCTTTTCCTTACATTGTTGAAGTCCAATATACAGAGAAGCTCATATACCTCTGTTTCACCATGGACCTGTGAATTGAAATATCACAATATCAGAATTATAGCTTTGAAAGGGTAAAAAGTCGCTTTCCGACCAAACTTTCTTTCGGAACATTTTCAAGATTGAACAATATAGCTGAAGATAATTTCTTAAACCACATTGGCCTGACATCATATAAAGAAAGAAAAATAAGCAAAGATGGGGTTTTTATAGGCCAAATGAAAATACTGAAAAACACAACAAAGCGAATATTTCGAGAGGACAAACGCCTCTCTTCTTCAGCGCGAAACGAAATAATGTATCCAAGGAAAGTGCCGAAGAAAAAAAAACAAAAAACAAACGCGGAAAGTCAATGTGAAAAGAACCAAAAAACCAAAGAAAAAAACTTAAAAGATGAAGAAAATTCAATAAAAGCCAAAAATTAAAACCAAATACCTATCAACCATAAAAGCGAGTTATTCGCCAATATCCGCGATTTGCACAAAATCCAAAAAATTATGAACTGCCATTGACGGATACTAGCGAACAACTGAGAAAGAAAAGAAAACAATTCATTTACTCAAAAACAAAACGAGCCAGCAATTAAATAAGTTGGAGAACTATGTCATCTGATTTCGGATTTTAATTAATGCATTTCTTGCAGACACCCTTTGGGACCTAAGGGGCCTCAAACAACTGGTTTTTTCTTTGGTTCTTTTCACATTGACTTTCCGCGTTTGTCTTTTGCTGTTTTTTCCTTGGCACTTTCCTTGGATACATTATTTCGTTTCGCGCTGAAGAAGAGAGGCGTTTGTCCTGTCGAAATATTCGCTTTGTTGTGTTTTTTCATTATTTTCATTTGGCCTATAAAAACCCCATCTTTGCTCGTTTTTCTTTCTTTATATAATATAGCTGATTCCAGGAAGTTTTTTCTCATCTGTATTACAGGCTAGGCATATAAACAGTCAGGTACGTTCCTATATTCTCTACTCCATTGTAAAAAAAAGTAAAGAATTTTTTGTTAGGGGGTGAGGAACCATGATTCAGAGATTGAGGATATATGTTATTATTTATTTTCTTTTGTTATTATCTTGTTTTTTTTTTCTTTCTTTCTTTTCCTTTTTTTTCTGTGATTGTTCATCAGTAGGTGTGAAAATGAAGTTTAAAATTTACTTAGAAATTTAGAAGTCATTTTTTAAGTATCTAGAATTAGTTTGTCGTAACCGCCCAGTAAAAGTGCATTTATGTCTTCCCATGGGCGGTTACCTATTGATCATGTTTAACTAGATCGTTTTGAAATAAATTAATCCAATCTAAATTGAAGAGTTTTGAGACACATCATTATCGCACATTTGCCCTTGACTCCTTCTTCGCACGTGCGAATTTTTATGACGAATTTAATTTTTATGACGAAATTAATTTTTATGACGAAACGAATTTGAATTTTTATGACGAAATTAATGACGAATTTTTAGTGATGACTGTTTATACATGCGATGCGAATGTAGGAAAATCAAAAGTTCATACCACTGAACAAATCCGTTTGTGGCGCTGTGACGTCTCCCATTTTTGAATCAAACGTACATGATTGTATACATACCTAGGTTTAGGTCTGTAGCAACTACTCTAGTTAAAACATCATAGAAAATAATCCGGAAAAACTGATGACCTCAGCAGATCCTTTCCACTTTTTCAAATTTATTGACTACGAAATAAGTCACGAAAAAGCTAAGTTTACTCTCTTGTCAGTGCTGCATCCATCCCGAGGTCTAAAAAAGCCTTTTTATGAGACTAGCGCTTAAAGCCCTAATTCATTTTTTTTGCTCTCTTTGTCTTACACTGATATGAGTATTACCGCTTAATTTTTCTTGATTTTTAGAAGGACACTAGATTAGAAAGAAAATTACCTGTAAAGATACCTTCGAGATTAGGGTCAATAAAAATGGTAACGCCCAATTATTTCATGGACTTAAGCAATCGATTCAGTGGGGCAAAACCAATAGATAGTATTTTAGACTAAAAACCGCAAAGAATGGGGTGACTGCGTTATGAAACGGCAACACCTAAATGAAAATGGTAACACCCAATTATTTCATGGGCTTCAGCAATCGATTCAGTGGGGCAAAACCAATAGATAGTGTTTTAGACTAAAAACCGCAAAGAATGGGGTGACTGCGTTATGAAATGGCAACACCTAAATGAAAATGGTAACACCTAATTATTTAATGGGCTTCAGCAATCGATTCAGTGGGGCAAAACCAATAGATAGTATTTTAGACTAAAAACCGCAAAGAATGGGGTGACTGCGTTATGAAATGGCAACACCTAAATGAAAATGGTAACACCCAATTATTTCATGGGCTTCAGCAATCGATTCAGTGGGGCAAAACCAATAGATAGTATTTTAGACTAAAAACCGCAAAGAATGGGTTGACTGCGTTATGAAATGACAACACCTAAATGAAAATGGTAACACCCAATTATTTCATGGGCTTCAGCAATCGATTCAGTGGGGCAAAACCAATAGATAGTGTTTTAGACTAAAAACCGCAAAGAATGGGGTGACTGCGTTATGAAATGGCAACACCTAAATGAAAATGGTAACACCCAATTATTTCATGGGCTTCAGCAATCGATTCAGTGGGGCAAAACCAATAGATAGTATTTTAGACTAAAAACCGCAAAGAATGGGTTGACTGCGTTATGAAATGGCAACACCTAAATGAAAATGGTAACACCCAATTATTCATGGGCTTCAGCAATCGATTCAGTGGGGCAAAACCAATAGATAGTGTTTTAGACTAAAAACCGCAAAGAATGGGGTGACTGCGTTATGAAATGGCAACACCTACATGAAAAGGGTAACACCTAATTATTTAATGGGCTTCAGCAATCGATTCAGTGGGGCAAAACCAATAGATAGTATTTTAGACTAAAAACCGCAAAGAATGGGGTGACTGCGTTATGAAATGGCAACACCTAAATGAAAATGGTAACACCCAATTATTTCATGGGATTCAGCAATCGATTCAGTGGGGCAAAACCAATAGATAGCATTTTAGACTAAAAACCGCAAAGAATGGGTTGACTGCGTTATGAAATGGCAACACCTAAATGAAAATGGTAACACCCAATTATTTCATGGGCTTCAGCAATCGATTCAGTGGGGCAAAACCAATAGATAGTGTTTTAGACTAAAAACCGCAAAGAATGGGGTGACTGCGTTATGAAATGGCAACACCTAAATGAAAAGGGTAACACCTAATTATTTAATGGGCTTCAGCAATCGATTCAGTGGGGCAAAACCAATAGATAGTATTTTAGACTAAAAACCGCAAAGAATGGGTTGACTGCGTTATGAAATGGCAACACCTAAATGAAAATGGTAACACCCAATTATTTCATGGGCTTCAGCAATCGATTCAGTGGGGCAAAACCAATAGATAGTGTTTTAGACTAAAAACCGCAAAGAATGGGGTGACTGCGTTGTGAAATGGCAACACCTAAATGAAAAGGGTAACACCTAATTATTTAATGGGCTTCAGCAATCGATTCAGTGGGGCAAAACCAATAGATAGTATTTTAGACTAAAAACCGCAAAGAATGGGTTGACTGCGTTGTGAAATGGCAACACCTAAATGAAAATGGTAAAACCTAATTATTTCATGGGCTTCAGCAATCGATTCAGTGGGGCAAAACCAATAGATAGTATTTTAGACTAAAAACCGCAAAGAATGGGGTGACTGCGTTATGAAATGCCAACACCTAAATGAAAATGGTAAAACCTAATTATTTCATGGGATTCAGTAATCGATTTAGTGGGGCAAAACCAATAGATAGTGTTTTAGACTAAAAACCGCAAAGAATGGGGTGACTGCGTTATGAAATGGCAACACCTAAATGAAAATGGTAACACCTAATTATTTAATGGGCTTCAGCAATCGATTCAGTGGGGCAAAACCAATATATAGTGTTTTAGACTAAAAACCGCAAAGAATGGGGTGACTGCGTTATGAAACGGCAACACCTAAATGAAAAGGGTAACACCTAATTATTTCATGGGCTTCAGCAATCGATTCAGTGGGGCAAAACCAATAGATAGTATTTTAGACTTAAAACCGCAAAGAATGGGGTGACTGCGTTATGAAATGCCAACACCTAAATGAAAATGGTAAAACCTAATTATTTCATGGGATTCAGCAATCGATTCAGTGGGCAAAACCAATAGATAGTGTTTTAGACTAAAAACCGCAAAGGATGGGGTGACTGCGTTATGAAATGGCAACATTTAAATGAAAATGGTAACACCTAATTATTTCATGGGCTTCAGCAATCGATTCAGTGGGGCAAAACCAAAAGATAGTGTTTTAGACTAAAAACCGCAAAGAATGGGGTGACTGCGTTATGAAATGGCAACACCTAAATGAAAATGGTAACACCCAATTATTTCATGGGCTTCAGCAATCGATTCAGTGGGGCAAAACCAATAGATAGTATTTTAGACTAAAAAACCGCAAAGAATGGGGTGACTGCGTTATGAAATGGCAACACCTAAACGAAAAGGGTAACACCTAATTATTTCATGGGCTTCAGCAACCGATTCAGTGGGGCAAAACCAATAGATAGTAGTTTAGACTAAAAACCGCAAAGAATGGGGTCATTAAGTTACGAAATGGCTTATATGGTATAAAGTATTTGTAATTTTTTATGGCAGTCGTCTAGTTCAGTGCTGACGTAAATTAAAATGCATACTGGATTATTATTTTCAATGAGCGAAACAATTAAAGAAATAATCCATAAGATTTCTTCTGAACTTTGAAGTTTGATACGGGACCAAATGACGCTACTTAGTGAAGTTCAAAAAACCTTTGAGTGCGTTCGGACTTTGAGCTACGTTAGTTGACTACAGTTGACTTGACGACGATGAAGTCAATTACAGTGCTTACTGTAATTTTTACAAGGTCCAAACATATAAAGTTTCCTTCTTTGGCAGGAATGCCCCATTAAAAAAAGTTGAGATTTAGATAGCACTAATCTAAGTCAATCAGAATATTTCATAGAATTTTTCAGTCAATCAAAAAGTTCTATCAAAATCTGATTGTCTTAAATTCGTGCTAGCTTAATCTCTGTACTAGTAAAATCTCATTATGAATGAGTCTTAAGGCAATTGTCAGGTGAAATTTTCAGAAGAACTAGTGCCTATTTTCGTAAAATTTATTTCTTCGGAGATAGGAATTCCTCTATTATGAGACCACAGTAGTGGAACTGCGAAAACGAATGTTTTTATCAGATTTTTGCTACCATCTCGAAAGGAAAAAATGGCATTTTATTGAATTATGTTATGACATAAATATGTTAGATATAAATATACTGACGAAGATACCTATGCAAATGACCTTCCCCAAGGCAGCTATGAGCTACTAAAACCATGTCCGACTAGTAGTGGATGTGAACAAGGAAAAGGATAATTAACAATTATTGGTAATAAAAGGATAATTACCAAAATCTCGAGTCCACACAATAAATCCAATTACTTTACCAGCTGGAAACCACAAGATACAATTTTCTGGAAAAAATGTCTAAAATAGGCTAAAACAAGAAAAATAAAACTTAGTTAAAATATTTCAACGCACCCAGTAAACAATCATAGCACATGAACAAAATCGCATAAAAACATCCGCTTTTGTATGGACACGTAACCTTAAGACCCTTTACTTAGAGATGATTTTCAAATAAAAAATCACAATAAGGTGGTTACGAGCTACTAAGAACTTGTCGGAATAGTAGCAGCCGTTAGACGGGTGATTTTGTGCAAGATACCACTACACATAAGGAATAAATAAAACCCAATCTCACCTGAATCGTAATAGTGTCTGGCGTGCGAGCTTTAAATACAAAGCCAAAATTTCGTGCAGCCGCAACAAGGGCATTTTCGTCAGGTGACTGTGCCTGATATTCTAAGCAACCTAAATAGGAAAAGGTAATATAAGGAAAAAGTCATCGAGTAGTCATTATGCGATCAATGGGACATTCTATTCTAAAATTATGATATTTTGGGGTTTTGGTCCTGCCCCTCAACCCCTAAATTCAAGCAAATAATTAAAAGAAATAATTTTGCAAGTAATTTAAGAGTCAGATTTTATCAAAATAGACCTAGAGTTTATTATAGAAAAAGGTCATAAAAAAAAAGGTCATCTAGTATTTTCGTCAAGTGATTGCACCTGATATTCTAAGACACCTAAACAGAAAAAAATAATCACCTTTGAGCGCGAGAACCTCGTTATAGGAAGAGGCTATATAAGGAAAACTCCATCGTGTAGATCACCGTGGTAAGGTTCAAATCCCACACTAAAAGAAGTTTGGATTTCTCGAAAGAGACTTGGAGTTCCATTAAGCGGCGTTCACATGCGTGTCTATCTAGAATCCCATGTCTGGATACATGTCTAGCCAGACTTCAATGTCTAGGCAACGACCGTTCACAAGTAAAATTCGGTGCTTCGCTAGACACGCTAGACAAGGTGCTTAGCTAGGCTTTGAGTTCTAGACTCTAGAACTCAATGTCTAGGATTTTCGATTACAGCCAATCAGAATGCGTCAAGTTCCACTATTTCCATCATCTATATTTATTTTTTAAACTGAAATTCTATTTTTGTTTTCTCATTAATTGCTTTTTTCATTTTAGGCAAATGTGCAACACCAGACATAATAGTGAAGCACACTAAGGCAATTCTTTGGCTTATCTCATCTATTATCTTGTGACAGTAAAAATAGGGATTACAATTCTGAAAGTTTTGCCCGCATAAGCTGTCTTGATATGCTAGAAATGACAACTGTAATCTATTTGAAACCAAGTTTGTGGTTTTAGTTAAGGACCGAATTTTACTTGTGAACGCTCGTTGCCTAGACATTGAAGTCTGGCTAGCCACGTGTCTAGACACGGGATTCTAGCTAGACACGCATGTGAACGCCGCTTTACAGGAAACAAAATCACAAAAGAAAAAGGTCATCGCGTAGCTATTACATAATCAAATGGCACATTATTACATTAATACTAATATTTTGGGCTAAGGATCAAGTCACCTTCCCCTCTCCCCACTACATGGAAATAATTTTACAGGTGTCTTGGTCCATTGAAGAGGTCTAGAGTACCGCTTAAAAAAATATCGAAAAAGGTCATAAAAGGAAAAGATCATCGAGTAGTCATTAAGTGATCAACAGAACACATTGATCTAAAATGGTAATAGGCTGAGTTAAGGTTGAGCCCTACCCACCCCCCCCCCCCCAACGTACGAAAAGACTTTGAGAAGAATCTGAATTCATCGGAAGATACCTCAAGTTCTATTACAGTAAAAGCGAAGGACAAGGTCATCGTATTGCCCTATTTGACCAAATGGAACACCATTTCCGAAAAAAACACTAATATTTTTAGTCAAGTTCAAGGCACCCCCCCCCCCCAAGACATAGAATCAATCTAAAATGGTCCAGATTTAAGCAAAGAGGAGTAATAACAGGCTGAATTTAAAGGAAGATATCCATTATAAGAAAAGATAAAAAATGGAAAGGATCATCGTGTAATTACTACATGATTAAATGGAATATTTTTATCTAAATACTATTATTTTGGGGCAAGGATCAAGTACCCTCCTCTCCCAAACACATGGAAATAGTTTTGAGATGCCTGAATTTACCGAAAGAGATCGTAAGTTCCAGTATAGGGAAAAATCACAAAAGGAAAAGGTCGTCGTCTAGCCATACTACTATCAAATGGAACATATTGATCGAAAATGCTAGTCTTTTGGGGTGGACTTCAATTTCCCACTCCCAAAGTGCTAAACTAATTTAAGAAGACTTTAAATATATCGAAAACGGCCTAAAAACTTTTTTTATAGTAAAATGTCATTTTGTACCTATTATGTGATCAAATGAACATTTTATATAAAATGCAAATATTTTAGGACAAAGATCAAAGCAAAAATCCTGAAAAAAAGGGCAGAGAACAGAAGAAATTTGTATCTTTATATAAGGGGTCAATGCTCCCCTACATGACCTTATACGAGAATATTCTAACATAAACTCACTTACCAACATTGAATCTATCCTTGTGTAATAAACAAATAGTTGTATCAGTCAAGGGTATATATACAGTCAGACATGTATCTTCATCAAGGATGTACAAATAGGAGGTAAGCTAGCTGCCCAGGAAATCCGACAGTTTTCTGAATTTCCGGTCATTCTCTTTCAAATCATCAATAAAAATTGTTTATTTTGCTCGCAGATCCAGAATAAATTAGCCTACTATGTACGTGTCTGATTCTCATATGTCCCTTTAAAACTAACATGAAAGAACAATTTGAGAAAAGAAAGTATTTCATTCGTCATTTCAACCATGCACAATACAATTTGTACGGTTTGCTAATTCAGATTTTTATTGTTGCTTTTTTTTTTCTTTTTTTGTATAAAACTTTTGCAGCGTGTTCTCTCTTTTGTTGCTTAAGAAGGATGCTAAAATTATACATTTTCATTTGAATAAGCCCTCTCCCAATACCTCACGGCTTATACCTTGCGTCCCTTTTAGGGTATTTACTTCTCTTCCAACAACTATCCGAATTTTCATGTGCTAGTAGCTTTTGATTAGTAACTTTCAAACTTAATTTTCCACATTTGGAATTTGAATAGAGTAGGTTTTTCTAATGTGTACATTGTATTCTAAATCTCCACTGTTTAAGTTTGTTACAATTGACAATGGCCTTTCTTAGCCATGTGGGTTAAGTATTAGGTGGCATTAGGTAGTATTAGGTGGTTAAATACGAGACGACAGCCCAATTTTTTTTATATTGACATGCTTGTGTAGGGGGTCTCCCTTCATCTTTATAATGCAAAAGGCGAAGATGTCCGATTTTGATTTCAAACGATCAAAATATCCATGACAATCGAATGAGAAAACCGATGCAACAACATTCCGATATTTTCGAATATCACCCAAAACCTGTCCTTACTATAGACTACATATAACGCGTATTTGTATCAAAGAGAACATTATAACTGATGAAATTCTCATAAAAAAATGACGATGGTCGTTCTTTTCAGGCGCGTCAACTGGGGGATGGGGAGAGGCAGGGAGGGCACATTACCCCCAGATTGTTTTGCCCATCTCCCTAGATTTCAGAAATACAATTTATAGTATTTTCATCTAAAATACCTTTTTCTGGCCTTTTCGTTAAGAAAAGAGAAAAAACAACAAAATTGTCTACCCCCTGGATTTAAAAAAAAGGAAATTAAACGATAGAAAAGCGGGTATCAATTTTCAGTAGGATGATGTTATTTTTGTTTCATTTCCTTACTGAAAAATTATATCCTTGTTTCTGTATTTTATTTTGTTTCAATTTTAAATGGAGAGGTAATATGATCTAAGGGAAAGTACCCCCCCCCCCTAACTATATTGTCGTGAATTGAGGTTCTTGAGTTCTTTACCATAGATTTATTACCTGGGTAGATACTGGATAACTGACCTTTTTTGGTGTGTTTTTGTCTACTGAAAAACACATAATTCTTTGTCAGACACATGCTCGCGTGTCACTGACGATACAACGCTACCTAGCAAAAACAAACTTAATTTAAATTCATTAAAATTTGAATTTCAATTAAATGTGTATCTTATTCCGGTCAAAGCTGATGACCGAAAAGACGTGTTCATTGGCTTTAAAATTATTTCTTATTGATGATAAAATAGTTAGGGCTAGGTTAGTGTGCAGAACATAGAGTACCCAAAAAAATCTACATAAATGTACATATTATGCCTTTTTACCAAAAACATTTCTTTATCTTCAGCCCAACATAAAAGAAAAAAGAAATAAAAAGAGACAAATAGGGTAAATTTTACCTGGGTTTTAATAAATTTAAGATGCTTTAATTTAATTTTATGACGGGGCACACCCATACACTCTGGGTCTAGGCTCCGGCCCCAAATTATTTCCACACCCTTTTTTCCGAAAAATAACATGTTTCTAGGAAACACTAGATGGCGTCTTTTTTCAGAAGCGAGCTTGAGTTTCATCTCTTTACCAGTTGCTCAAACTGTTTGTATCCATGCAGTTTTATCTATGTAGACAAACATGTTTTGAAATAATTTAACACGGCTCAATTGAATTTCTAGAAAACAAGTTTGTCATTGCTAAATATTTCAACTGGATAACATTAAAAATCCCATAGAGTGACAAACAGACTATTTGTCAGTAAGGCTGAATAAAAAAGTTAATAATAAAATTAAAAAGGTATTATATTTACCATTCTTTTCTTCAGGCATTACAGTATGGCAAAGTGCCAAAAGTCGAAAGAAATTATTGACATGCGCATCACCCCTTCGAGCAGCGTCGACCAGTTCCTGGTCGAAGAACCTAAATGCTGGTTCATACATTGAATTCCAAGACAGGTCCACAGCAGAAGTGCTCTATAGAAGAAAAAAGAAACATTTTAAGCCTCAGTAATAAACAAGACCACTTCATACAAAGGCCTATTTTCACTATTTTACAAAAAAAGCTAAGATTTTTTTTCAAAAAGATAGCGGATTAAAATAAAATTTAAAATGAAAAAAATAAGTTTTAAGCTTCAACAGTAAAAAAGTACCGTACAGTATCTATATGGTCTATTTCCACGGCCCTACTACTACTACTACTACTACTGACTATTCCCAGCAGCACCAAGCTATCTGGGGCTAGCATAACTGTGCACGCTTCTTCTCCGGCCAAAATCGATTCAAAGCTCACTCTTTACCCCCTCCCATAAAGCTCCAAATTTCCTTTTTATATTCTTCCTGATGGCCTCTTCCCAGCTCATTCAGGGACGAACTGCTTTACGTTTAGCCCCAGATGGACGGCTAAAAAGAAAAAATATTTGGCAATTTCTCATCTGTTGTGTCTTAGCCATCTAGCCTTTCTTTTGTTATAGCCCTAGAAAGTGACATCAGACCACATTTTTTACAGCTTGTTGAACAACGCACTTAATTCCACAACTTAAAAAACGAAGTACTTTCAACAACTGACAACAACTGTACTTTAAACAATTCATCCCAAACTAGAGGCCCAAGAACTTCAGACCCAAAAAGAGATTTTTCTTTTTCTTAAAGATAGGGCATTAAATTAAAACATTCAAAAATGGTTATTTTCGAATACATAAATGGTTTTATACTCAATTCTTACCATCAGCAGAAGATAATAAAAAAGAGACTTACCTACTTTGTTTTAATTATTATTTTAACTCGGAAGTCGTTAGCTAGTTAGACCGAAAACGGTCTTTATTGAATTGTCTCACTTGGTACAACTGACAACCTGATTTCTAATTATTCTGTCTTCTTTTTATTCGTGACGCTGAAGACGAATAAGAGGGATATAAATTTGAGAATTCTTCTTGAGCATATCGGTATAGCAAATGAAAAGTATTCTTGAAAGTTTTAGATCCATTTCTTTAAAATAAAGCTTTCATTTTAGTTTTAGTT
Organism: Artemia sinica; assembly: GCA_027921565.1. Taxonomy (NCBI): domain Eukaryota; kingdom Metazoa; phylum Arthropoda; class Branchiopoda; order Anostraca; family Artemiidae; genus Artemia; species Artemia sinica. The sequence goes on along the minus strand of CM051269.1, from coordinate 39,399,803 downwards.
CAAGATCATTAACAAGAACTTAAATACCTTTGTTGGATTGCGTCACTATGTGTAAACATTTGTAGTATATACTATAGCAGGAGTTTAAAGTCTTCTTTCAGGTCCATACCCCCTCAAATCTTACAGCACGATATCATCAAGTTGGGAACCATTTTTAGATAGAAATTATGAAAGCGTTCATACCTAACTTGTCAGCTAATTTTGTATCTTCCGTAAGCTGACAATAAAAATTGGCCGCACCGATCAACACATAATTTATTTCAGCAATTACTTATTTATTAACTACACCAAAATTTATTTATTATTGCACTTGATTTTAATTTTAGTTATGGCATGGACTTGGAATTAATTCTAGTACAGAATCGGAAAATAACTTTTTACATTGTATACTTTATTCTTGAGTTAAAATTTTAACTGCCACTTGATAAATTTCTTCCATGCTTGGTGTGCACCAACAATTTGGCAGCAATGGCAGGGGGGCATGTCCCCATGCCCCACCCCCCCTGCCGGGGCCCATGGGTATGCACCGACAATTTTGCAGACATTCTCATTTATCATAATACTTCGTTAATTAGAAAAGGCAATAGATATAGCAATTTACATTCAATTGAGTCCTTAAACATCTCTCTATGATGTCGCAGTACCCTACTTGTGGCAACGGATAAAAAAGGGAGACACCCCACGTCTTCCCATGCGGAAAAAACGATTTCTCTTGTTAGTCAAGATGAGGGACTGTAATTCTCCCAAGTGAGGTTTTCGGCTATGGATTCCAATAGTTCAGTATTAATTTCAATCCAACGCCATTTTTGAAACTTTTTTTTGAAAATCTCAAAAATTTGTTTTCGCAATAAACTTTTACCATTATAATTAATTGAAATCGTAATTACCATTCCTAAACAAGTTCAAATGAAGATTCGTCTTCCCTTGACAGTCCTTTTCAAAACGCGTTTTTTAAATTTTCAGTCACAATGGGCTAGAGTTCGTTCCTCACTAGGTTACAGCAGATGCTGCAACCATGATCTGAAGCTGACTTTAAATGCTTTGTCACGTATTATTTCATTGCAACATTTTTTATTGTGTGTTTTTTTAACTACTGTTGCAACTGTTTTTTGCCCTTTCTCGTGTTCTCTCTTCCTTTTCTTTGGTGAATTATATTTATAGTAGAGGATTCTTGCCTGTGTCAAATTTTTGGTTAGGGTGTAATACGTGACGATGTCAAGCTCTAAAAGTATCATTATTCACGAGCCTACATGATATTTCAATTCAAGGACTGATACTACAGGACTCGCACGATTTGAAGCCCCCTTGGCGAGGAAACTATTAGTGGTGAACGTAGTGTGGTTAGTAATTCAGAATACCCATGTATACCAACAAAGTATAGCAAACAATAGAAAAATTCAGATTTAAAATGATAAAGCTGTACGTATAATGAAGAATTAAACTAACAAGCGCTAGTAATTTAAAAAATATCAAATCGTAATTTTGTGCAAAATGAAATGTCAAGCAATTTCTAAACAAAAACAACTCATGCTTGGAAAAAATCGGATAGCAAATTCACACATTACTACCTCAGATGCAAAGAAAGGCTTAAATTTACTGCTTAATGTATTAGAGCTGCAGATTTTTCTGCTTCGTAAAGAAAACTTCAATTCAGAAAACAAAAATAATTCTATTCAGAGTCTTAAAAGAACTTTTGCTTTTTCAGAATTTTCTTCAAAAAGTTCTGGATTTATTCGTTTCATGCAGAAAAACTTCAATTTACAAAAAAACAATTCTATTAAAAAAAAAAATCTTCAGAAAAACTTCATAGAAAAAAACTAAACATACAGGAGAACTACGCAAAAACATACATATTATTGTAAAAACTAAAATTTAAGCAGTGAATTTGCAATTAATTAAAACACAAGTGGAAAATTTCGTCAAGCGTTTTGAAAACATCGAGTTAAATAAAATCCATGAATAGGAAACTGCTCCTCAACGCGAAAACATACATATTATGGTAAAAACAAAATTTTAGCAGTGATTTGCATTCAATTAAAAAAAAAAACAAAAAAACAAATGGAAGATTTCGTCAATTGTTTTGAAACATCGGGTTCAATAAAATCCATGAATAGAGAACGGTTCGTCAGTCAAATGAGCAAGCTTTCTAATCCCACAGGTTTAACTTGTGATTGTATATATTCTTAATGCTTTCAGATTTAGGCAGATACAATGTTTATAGTTAAAGAGATATATATTAGAATTTATTAACAAAAATTTACAGCATAGTTAAAATCCTTTTAAACTTTTAGTGGAATCAATATCAAAACGTTATTAAAGGAGACAGGAAAAATGAGGAATTGAAATATTTAGCTCGTTCAACTTCAAGAACTTCCGTTTGTCGGAAAGTTTTTTTCTTCTCTCTGTGGAGTAATCCATTTTCCCGAGCCCCTTCCATATGTAGGACACTGACTTGTTTCGCAATCCTTTTTAAAGCTCTTAATTAAGTCAATAATGTAACTGAAAGGAAACTACAGCTTAAAGCAGGGAAAGGAGAAAAAAAAATGGGTTGAGTGGTTTCACCACTTCAAATTTAAGGACTATATATATATATATATATACATATATATATATATATATATATATATATATATATATAATATATATATATATATATATATATATATATATATATATATATATATATATATATATATATATATATATATTCGTTTTTTTAACATCTAACGATAAGCAAAACAAAAATAGGGTTTATTCCACTGTCTAGGTCTAGAAGGAAGAAATGGTTAAAATGTCTTCCATGAAGGGGGATTTCTTTATATATTTCTTTATATATATATATATATATATATATATATATATATATATATATAGATATATATATATATATATATATATATATTATATATATATATATATATATATATATATATATAATATATATATATATATATATATATATATATATATATATATATATATATATATATATATATATATATATATATATATATATATATATATATATATATATATATATATAAAGGAAATAAAGAATATAAAACAAGCGAAGCTTCTTCTACCCCTCCAATTTGGAGAACTTTTCAAGCTGGTAAAAAAGGCCGATTTTCTCCATAAGCTATGGTACACTGGCTTAATCTTCCTTACAGTTACTCCATTGACTTACCACCTTACCTAACAGTCGTTTTACCTAAAGTTTCTTTTCTATGGGAATTGCCTGTAATTGTTATTCGTGCCCCTATGTGTTACAGGCCATTGTGGTTTTTGTGAGGAGGGGAGTTAAAATTTCAGTTAGTTTATTTATGTATTTTGTTTTGTTTATGTTTTTGTTATGTTTGTTTTGTTTATGTTTGTTATGTATGAACAAATAAAGAAATCTTGAATCTTAAGAAAAAAAGCGTTGTAAGAAATTAAAAGGGTGCAGAGAATTTGAACCATATCTCTTTCTACGAGTTTCTACCTCTCTAATTTCAAGAACTTTGTCAGTTATTGAACAAGGTCGAACACCTCAGTCAAAAGCTGTCTATCGGCTTAATCTCCTCCATAGTCACACCACTGATTTACCAGTTTACATTACAATCATTTAAAACCGACAGTGGTTTAATTAATAAAGTAATTGATAAGGAAAGCATGGTAAAAAAATAAAAGATTATAGAGAACTAGAACTAAGTTTAGCTTTTTCAGTCTTTCCAATTTTGAAAGCTTTCCTAAATGGTAAACAAGGTCGACTACCCATGTCAAAAGTTGTCTATAATCTCTCCGTTGTCTATAAAAAGTTGTCTATAATCTCTGCTTTAATCTCCCCGATAGCCACACTGACTTACCAGCTAACCTTACAATATTTTTCCAGATACTAATTTAATAAAAAAAGTAATTAAAAAGGAAAGTGTGGTAGGAAAATAAAATGTTACAGAGAACAAGAGCTAAGTTTAGCTTTTTCTACCTCTCCAATTTCAAGAGTTTTCCTAGTTGCCAAGCGGAGTTTATTTTCTCTCTCAGATGTGGCCGTTTACAGACATACCACTTCCTTGACAATCCTTTCAAATACATTAATTCAATTAATAAAAGAATCTAAAAGGAAAGTGTGGTACGAAAACATAAGAAAAGTTAAAAAGAGTTGAAATTTTTCTACCATTTCAATCTGAAGAACTTTCCCATTTGTTAAATAAGGAATTGAGAGTGATTCCCAATGAAAGAAGTGGCGTATTGCGTGGACCTTCCCTGTGGGACTAACCAAATTACTTCACAATACATCCAAAAACCATAATTAAATAACTAACCCTATCAAAAAGGAAAATACGAGATAAAACTGAAAAAAAAAAGAGAATTGTCTGAGTATTTTTACTTCAACTTCAAGACCTCATAAAACAAACTATCTTTTCCCTTTCAAGGCGGCGGATTTGAGGCCAACTCATAATAGATTTAGCTAATGCTAACACAGTCTAACACCGAGATTCAGCTAACATTACAATTTTAGCTATTATTAGACACATTCATGATAGGAATTATCTGATAGGTTATTTCAGAGCAACTAAGACAGAAAATGTTCACCGTTTCTTTCTTTCTTCTTCTTCTTCTTGGCTGGATTGTTTTGGAGACACTTTTGCATAATTTAATCACCTGAATCATATTTCGGGTCCCGCAACGGGCTGTTGCAGCTGAGCTAAAACTCGGGGTCCCATTTTATCAAGCCAATATCAATCCCACTGCGCCACTACGAGACTGACCATATCGTTCTTTTTCTTCCTCTTTTTCATGTTTGGGTTAGTATGGACAAGCTCTCGCATAATCTCATCGTCGAAATCAAATTCCATACATTGCAGCGAACTGCTGCGGCTGAGTTCGAACTCTAGTACCCGCACTACCGATCTGAGATCAATCCACTACAGAATCATCGCTATATCGTTAAATTCCTGACAGCGTTTTATATATATGTATATATATATATATATATATATATATATATATATATATATATATATATATATATATATATATATATATATATATATATATATATATGTTATATATAGCTAAAGATTGATAATGAAGTTCTCTGATTGGCTCGGACTTAACCAAGTTCAAATAGATTAAGTTTGGCTCGATTCAGCTCTAGATGCTAGCTAACCCTCAATTGTCAACGGGTTTGGTTTCAACAGATTCCCAAAATCAGCGCTAGCTAGATCTTTTTATTAGTAAAATATCAGTATGAATTGGACTTTATTCTCCTAATCTTCCCAGTGGTTACGACACTGACTTACTTTCACAATCCTTAAGATTTGAATTAGATCAATAAAAAGAAACTGCACGTAAAATAACGTAAATATGACGTAAAATATACAAATATGATGTAAATACCTCTGGATAAAGAGAATAGAAAAAAGCTGAGTGGTTTCAATACTCCAGTTTCATCAATTATTAAACAAGACAATATTATCTTTCCGGATCTAGTTTACTCTCCAAATCTCCCTTAGGGTTTTGATACTTAGTAACTTACATATTTTACAACCATTTAAGTGCCAAGGACAATGAAAATTAATTCTGATTATTTGAATTGGTTAAATGGAAACTTGAAACCACCATATAGGCCTTAAAAACTACGAGAAATCAGGACTGAACGAAAAAGACCTTGATATTCAGTTTTTAGTAGTAGCGGGCGCCAAATTTAAAAATGAAAAATGAGGGAAAAAAATCAACAAAAAACAAGCTAAAAGAATATGGCAACAAATAGCTTAAGAATGCGTAGCTTTCCCTTAGAGGTGTGGTTGTTTCTGAGAATCAACATATTGTTAATGTTTGAGTTTTTACAGACGAAAAGACGAAATTTAACCAATTAATCTTGCTTCTTGACTTTGAAGGCTCAACCTGACAATACGGGCAAAATGTGATACTGCTCTAAAACCTTCATAGTTCTGGAACAAGAAAAGAAAACCTTAGAAAATCAAGGTCTTCATGAAAACCAAGGGGCAAAAAATGTTTTTATTTTGATGTCCTTGGTACTTATTAATCTTGATTAAAGGGATTCAAAAGTGAGAACACACTCTACTTACGGGTGGCAATTGGGTAAACTGCTAACTAATAAAAAAAAAATGCAAGGGCTCAGAGGCCAGGGTCAACCCAAAAACTGTCAATTTTTTTGGGGGGGGGGATACCATACAACATGCCTAAATGAGCTTTGTGGGATCCATAAATGTTCTCTTTATTACTCTGGCCTAGAATCACACACTTAAAATAACGAGCGTCAGCCTCCTAAAAAATTCAAAACTATGCGCCCCTGTTAACAAACTCGTTCGCTTATCATTTGAGATCTCAGTTATTCAATAATTTGATAACCGGTTCAATCACTGACCTCACAACTCATTTTGCTATCTTTTTTAATGCCTCCATTAATCAATTGTAATTAAAAGGAAATTGTGTCACGAGAACATAATAAACAAGACAACTTAAAAGAAGTTGAGCTGATCTTACCTCTCCAACTTCAAGGACTTCCCCAGTTGTCCGATCGATCAGATCCCCGTAAGATCTCCCAGCTATGGAACACTTGTTGAACGTCATTATATTCTAAGAAATACAAAAAAAAAATGAAAGAAAAAATAATTACAGAACTGAAGGTCGTAGAGCTGAATAATTAGCCCAAGTATTCAAAGAATATCTAGGTCTTGACTCAAAATTATTCTGGTATAGAAAAAAAGTAAAAAAAAAAAATATATATATAACGAGGATCTCGGCTGTAGCAATTCCAAAGACGGTATTCTACACGATATAAAAATTTAATGGGAAAACGAAAAAGCCAAAAATTGTGTTTTGACTTTTTTGATTGCTATTAACGAAAGGTTGTTTTTACACGACAATTTTTTTTTAGAAGAGCTAAAAAGCTGAACATTGCGTTTAAGATTTCGACTGTTATTTGATCAATCATTTTTTCTTCATAGAATTTTTTTTTCAAAAACACTGTTCAAAAATTTGGGCCAATTGTTTGTATAAGGAAAATTTTGTCAAGACCAGAGAAATGAAAAAAAATTAAGGTGGGGGGATTCATCCCTCCCCCTAAAAAATTATTTTCTACCTATTCCTAAAGTGATAAAGGAGAATATAAAACATTTAGAAAAAAATATTCTTAGCAACTTGAGAAGAAAAGAAGATATGGAAAAACAAATTAAAGTAATCAATAGGAAGCATTGCTTAAGAACACAGGCTATGAAATATCAGTTTGAAGAAACACATCACACAAGTTACGCAATTTTCTCCATAGCATGATAATACAATGCCAAAATCATTCAATGTAATAATACTCTTAAAAAAAAAAGAATTTACTGTTATGACACGTACACACGTACCTTAGACACGTACACAGGAACGTGCCTTCAGTCCCATTCTCCATTGTGTTCACCTATTTTCGGCATTTTTTTCGACCCCCCCCCCCTCCAAATTGATTTATTTTGCACACATCTATCTTATCATTATTGAGTTATCCTAAAGCTATTATTGTAGAAGGGAATAAAATAAAATATGAGCACGCGGTGATATTATAGACCAAGAAAGTGGGATCCAGCCATACCTTTTGTACTGATTATTGTTTGATATACAGTCAGCAGGGCCGTATCCAGGTTTTTTGCTCGAGGGGGGGGGGATACAAAAAAACTTTAAAAACGCATTAAAAACGTGTTTTTATGCATTTTTATTATGTTTTTAGGAGTCAGACACACACTTCAGCTGGTAGGCTATATATGTATTACAAAAAAGCATAGCGTTGTGATAAAACTCATCGTAAAAAGATGTCGACTCAAATTGTAAATATCTTGACGATTCTTCTCCCTCAATTTTCAGCATGACAGAATAAAGACTAACCTTAAACATGGCTGTGAAAACGCCCAAGATGATCCACATGACGGGCGTCCAAAATATTCAACGAGATGAAAAGCTGTTTAAAAAATCACCTTTTGTGATTTTGAAAGATTGGTATACGAGCATTTCTAAAATTGCTAATGGTTTAGGAACACGAAAAAGCACAGCGGTTACAATTTATAAAAGGAACGACACATAAACAGGCTTTGCGCAAGATGGGAGCCACACAAGCTCACTACGATCGGAACGCATAAGGATTATACTTTCCGAGCACTCTTTGACATGTTGTGAAAAACAAAATAAAAATTTTAAAATTGTATGAATATGGTACACATTATATACATCACTATTACACATCATAATCACAACAGTAGTTCATGTAGTAGATGGGTGTCCAGTAGCGGATCCAGGATTTTAGGAAGGAGGGGGGGGGGGCGACTCGTTGCGAAAAATTCCCATTCGAAATTAAGCCTAACGTACCTTACTGATATTGAAAGTTGCATGCCTCTGCTTCTATCCGTCATTTAGCTGTCGGTTCTGTAAAGCTATCCACAAAAATACATTTATAGAAACACTATCAATATTATATAACAAATTCTCGCCTCCTATTTCCACTATTAACAAATCTATCAATAACACTTTCTACCTTATGTCAATATCACGGTGAACATGAAGAAGGGCAAGTCCGGTGAGTCTTTCCTCCGTCATTTTATTTCTTAGCCACGTTTTCAATCTTCTCAAGGTAGAAAAACTTCGTTCAACAGATGCCACACTGACAGGTAGGGTCATGAGAATCTGCAAGAGCGCTGAAGTATTCGGTAAAATATCAGCATCGCAGTTCTGTTTCTGTAAAGTTTCCCCTAGTGTTTCAGGTATTCTACCTGTGCCTGCATTGCTTTCTCTCAGACGAAGCCATCGAGTTTTCCATATTGTCGCTTCTCCGGCCAGGGCAGATTCACAAACCGATTGGGAGGGGAAACCCATTACTGACCAGTATCGCTGTGACAAGTCATGAATCGTATTAGCGAATTGTTGTTTGTTCGTTTCCATACAATTTATTGGCAAAAAAATACTGAGCTTAAAAGTGTCCAGCGTTTAAACGGAAAAAACGGCTTTCTAAGTCCGAAATGATTGTGTCCAACAGGGGAATAAAAACTGACCGTCTATAATATTCCTCGTGTGAACTGAATGGTACATTAATCGGATTCGTTTGCTTTTTCGCTATCCTTGGGACTGTTATTTCTAAACCTAGCTCGGTTGCCACTTTAGTTACCTCGTCAAATGTGTTTTTAAACTCGCTTTCACTCTCCCGACGCTTGACTTGCAGCTGGGTAAGAAGGTCCTTAACATGGCTTGCTGCAGACGCGAGGTCTAAGCTCTTCTTCTGAAATAGCCGACTGAGCGGTAAAATTAGTCCAGATATGTTACTAAGAGAGTAAATG